>JAJOZX010005677.1:17500-295000 GCA_023014485.1 Bathynomus jamesi | reverse complement strand
AATGCATTCGCGGTCCTGAAATGAGAATACTCGAAATGAGCAATATGCATTTGGGAAAATTGTTTCCCGACTTGGGTATAAATTAAAATGAAAAAAAAAAAACCGAACCTACCATACTCTAACTTAATCTGACCTAACCTTATATAATTTAGCGTAACCTACCCAGGACTGAAGTAAAAATGATATAGGTGAGATTGGTAATGGCTTAAACTGGGAAGAAACGGATTTGCAAGGAAAAAAAATCCTCTTTGAGATTCTCACTGCAGGGAAAAAAAAAAAAAAAAAAAAAAAAAATATATATATATATATATATATATATATATATATATATATATATATACATACACACTGTATATTTCCCATCCATAAATTCTTCAATGTATTGTACATGTCCCATAAATCAAGCCCTCTGTAATGTACAAAAGACAGTTTCTCTATGTATTTTATACTATATGAAGGTCTTTATTATAGGTATTTCTATATACTAAAACTCTGTTTATCTTATTTTTATTGGAAATGAAAAATATTCTCGCTTGAATCAATAAACCCAAAAGTAAATACGTTTTTAACTTATTTTTATTTTTTTAACTATGGGAAAACCTTATAAATTACCTAATAATTACCTATAATAACCTAATGTAATAATTAGATTTAACAACTGAGTTTTATATATATATATATATTATATATATATATATATATATATATATATATATTCAGCTATACGATATATTATGGTTTCAAATATCTTGTATATGTGTATGATACAGATATATATTTTTGTATCAAAATAAAATAAAATCTTTGAAATGACTGAATTTTATTATATCTTTATGTTTAGTTAATGGAAAAATATTTGAAATTCGGGGAATAGTAGTATTACGTAGTAGTATGGCGTGCATCAATTAATTTATTATTGTATGAATATCGCAAACTCTATTTCCCATTCTTAGAAGAATTTATAAGGACTGAAGATACGCAAACCACTCACACATGCACGGATCATCATCACGATCAAAGTAGTACCAACCTCAGGGTACCTCTCATACTCAAAATTGGGAGTATACTTCTAGTGGTACGTTAGGTGAGACTATCGCCTCCATCTACATTCTACACACTTTACAAACCGTTTCCATTTATCTCTTTCTCGTTAGTTCTTTTGCCACATTTAATCAACTGTAGGTTTATTCATACATTTATATTAATTACACACTTCCATCTTTTACGCGAGCTTTCTTTACTTCTCCCATATATGCACCCACTACTACAGTATATACATTTTTCACAATTGTGTCATATTATTCATGTATTCTCTCCAGGCATGTCCATGCCAGCGTAGCATACTATGACCCCTCACTCTGCACTTTTCCAGAACATTCTCATCTCTTATCCTATACCAGATTCTCTGTTATACCCATAACAGGCTTGTCATGCTTTACTTGGTTTTCAACTTTCAATCGTATTTTTCATGTCAATGAAATACCCCAAAAGTCTAATTCGCTAAAATCTATCTTACTAAGAACTATATTAGTTTTACACATGGCTACATTAAATTTAGAGAAAAGAATAAGATGAGTTATGATATGAAGCATTCAATTTGGTGCCTTAATTCTCTAGTTGATTTCTTATTTACTCGCTGATCAAGATACATCTTTAGCTACAGTCTGCTCAAAAAGTATCGTTCCGATATGCTGTACAATGGCTTACAATGGAAACGATAGTTTTTTTGGGCATTTTAACCAGATGGTCGATGTTGTTGGGTTTGTACCGTATGTTTTGCATCGCTGCTAAGTGAAATGCATTAGCATTGTGATTACCAGCACATTCACTGCCGTTTGAGGTCCCGTGTGTGGATATTGCGTTTTGGTTGCTCTAACGCCATTTATGTTTTAAACCTGTCTTTCGTTCCAAGAGTGACTATGGGACCAAAAACTTGACCTCATAAGGGAAAATACATATAATAACCCTGGGTAAAGAGGGTCTAACCAAAACTGAACTCCAAGAACGTACTGTCTTCTCAAAGCCAACTATTCGTCGGTGGCTCAGCCGTGCAAAGGACTTGACTTGCCTACCAACACCACACCGCCTCGTAAAAAAGTGCTCTGGTAACCTAACCTAGCCTAACTTAATCAGTCTGTTTTGTAGTTTTTTTCATGCTTCAGCTGGAGAGAAACTTCGAGAACGTAAGCAGCTTCTTGTGTAGGAATGAGAACGAGTGAAAGCCTGTAGATGTTGCTGAAGAAGTGCCTGATGGTGTCGCTGAAGAAATACCTGACGGTGTCGTTGAAGAAACGCCTGAAGGTACCAATATATATATATATATATATATATATATATATATATATAAATAAATAATTTTATCTGCGTTTTTCCTCTGAGGATTCTGAAATGTAGTTTGTATGGCCTACTTTGTCGTCAAAATATATTCTCAGTATTTATAGAGTCAAGTTTTCATACATGCAAATCGTTAGATTAGGTTAAGTTACGAATTAACCCAATTTTGGTTAAAACTAAATAATAATAATAATACTAATAATAATAATAATAATAATGTCATGGTCTCTGCAACTGTAGGATGTTTTTCTTTATGGGACGGGGGAGGTATGCAACAGCATGTACCCCCTATTTTAAAAGCCATTGTGAATATAAACTAAAATAACGATTTAGATGTCGGCCTAGTCAGTACAGTTTCAAAGTTTGCGGATGACACGAAGCTGGGTGGTAGGGCGATTAATGACGAAGATAGAGGTAAAATTCAGGAAGATCTGAATAAAATCGTTGATTGGTCAGTCACATGGCAAATGAGATTTAACGTGGATAAGTGCAAAATTATGCATATAGGTTCGCGTAACGGTAATTTTGCGTATAGTATGTCAGGGAAAGATTTAACAAGCGTAGAGCAGGAAAAAGATTTAGGAGTTATAGTCACTGGTGATTTAAAAGTAGCGAAACAAAGTACAGCGGCGGTCAATAAGGCGAACAAAGTGTTAGGTTTTATAGCTCGAAATTTTGAGTACAAATCGCGCGATATTATAGTTCCTCTTTATAAATCATTAGTTAGACCCCATTTGGAGTACGCGGTCCAATTTTGGAATCCGCATATGCGCAAAGATATAGACAAAATCGAAAGAGTTCAAAGACGAGCAACTAAGATGATTCCGTCTCTTAGGTCAAAGTCGTACGAGGATAGGCTTAAAGAGTTAAAATTGACTACACTCGAGACTAGGAGGTTAAGGGGTGATCTAATCCAGGTTTTCAAAATTATGAATGGGTTTGATAACGTAGATAGAGATAGCTTTTTCGAAATATCTCAATATAATAGGACTAGAAATAACGGGTGTAAGTTGACAAGTAGAAGGTTCGAGACAGCAGTTGCGAAAAACTTTTTTACGCATAGAATAGTAAATAGCTGGAATAGTTTGCCGGTAGAAGTAATTAGTAGCACGTCTATAAACATGTTTAAGAATCGATTGGACGCGCATGTTGATAGAAAGGGTATAGTTTAAGGTAGTAAAATTAAGGCTTTGTGGGGATAGATCCCACAGCTCAACACAAGTGTTGTGGGATATAGGGAGGCAGCGTCTTGGGTTAGGGGATACTCTCTGTCCTTACACACCCCATTTAAAGAGATTCCTCTGCCGAGCGGTGCCCCCCATAGTACTGTGAGGTATTGAAAAACTCATGATCTTCACTTGCCCCAAACACCTTTAAATGGGAGACCCATAATGGGTGCACACACATTTCTACATTACTGTACAGTCTTTACAGCCACACCTACACTTTTCCTCGTATGTGTATATATTGTAATGAATATGGTTGTAAATTTGACTTGGTCCGCAATCGATATGAACCGTGACTTGATGGATACCGTAATGAAATTGACTGGATTCTTTGGATCTGATATATTTGCATGTCCGTTATATAATAGATATAGAGTGTAACATATTTGTGGATAGTAGTCTATTATGACTTGATCCTCTGGATCGAGAGATTCTATCTTTAGTTTTAAATCGATAATTAATTATTTTTAAATTGATAATGTATATGGTTGTAAATTTTGACTTGGTCCGCAATCGATATGGACCGTGACTTGATGGATACCGTAATGAAATTGACTGGATTCTTTGGATCTGATATATTTGCATGTCCGTTATAAATAGATATAGAATGTAACATATTTGTGGATAGTAGTCTATTATGACTTGCTCCTCTGGACCGAGAGATTCTATCTTTAGTTTTAAACCGATAATTAATTATTTTTAAATTGATAATTATTTAGTTTTGTAAAAATTGGTCGTTGCCAATTTACCAGCAGTTTTTAAATAAGTTTCTTATGTTCTTGTGGTTCGGAACCCACGTAAAATTGTAGGTCCCCTCCACCACCACGGAGGACATACACAATACACGATTACGAACACAGTTAGGTAGACCAGCCATGAGTGGATCCTAGGGTCTTTGTTGGTCTGAAACATTATAACATTATTATAACTCACAGATAGACAGACAAGTCATACAATAGCTCCTTTCTACTCGGAAGAAATCCATGCAATAAGTAACTATGATAGTTTTAAATGCTGTACAAAAGGAATTATCTGAAATTCATCATGAATATACGACATGAATTATTTTATCTTCCCTAAATATTAATATGATTTTGAACACGCGTTATGGAATAATATGTCATTTTGTCACGGTTAATTAATAATTTTTTTTGTATTATTTCTCCACTTTTCTGCCATTTTTTGTCTTTCTGGTTTTTTCCTTTATGAATAAATTAATAAATTATGAATAAATGAAGATAAAGCATTACTTTCGTCGTATTGTACATTTCGTACATTTTTAATGATATTCAGCTGATTTTGTGGCGAGATAAGATTTTAATTCCGTTAACTTTAAATATACTGTGTGTATATATATATATATATATATATATGGGAATGAACTCAGAATGTGTATCATATATATATATATATATATATATACACATTCAACTGCAAAGAACACGCAGTATAAATAACGTAAAGAACGACGCTTGTATAGGAGATATTCCGCGCAAGACGAGAGAGAGAGAACGAAACAAATGAAAAAATGAGGTAACCACCCGGGAATCGAACCCGGGATCTTCCGATTGCCGGTCAGATGCGATACCATTACACCATGGGCCTCACTCTTCCAAATGCCGTAATTCTTCTACATACTCGCAGAAACCAATGCCCCAAGGGGGCACCTCCCGCATGCCGTAACATTATATACATTCAACTGCAAAGAACACGCAGTATAAATAACGTAAAGAACGACGCTTGTATAGGAGATATTCCGCGCAAGACGAGAGAGAGAGAACGAAACAAATGAAAAAATGAGGTATATATATATATATATATATATATATATATATATATATATGTTTTTTAAGGGATTTTTATCCTGCCAATAAAGCTCATTATTATCATTATCACTATATATATATATATATATATTACTCGAGGGTTGTGTCCCTACATTTAGAAATGAAATAGAAACCGTTCAAAATACTCAATCTCTTTATAATTTCTATTCAGAAAAAGTGTCAAATACTTTTCAAAAAGCGTTTTATAATTTTTCAGAAAATAATTAGGTACTTTTGCATTATCCTCCCAACACTAATTTTTTTTTTATAACGGCTAACGCCTGCGGCGGGCTGTTTTTACCGTAACCTAACCTAACCTAATACCAACACTAATTTTTTTATAATGGAAGGAAAATAAAGTACCATAACCAAAACCAAACCAACATTATATAAAAAAATTAGTGTTGGGAGGATAATGCAAAAGAACCAATAATTACGATGATCATCAAAAGAGAGCTTGAGCTTAACTAATTACGCTAATTTAAGCTTTCTGGAATAAATTTTTGAGAAAAATTACTTAAAATTTCGTGTAGATAAACTACAGTCCAAATATAAAAAGTTGGTTGGTTGTTTGTTCCTTTTTTTATACCCTCCATCCAGTTGAGGCTACAAAGACGGGAATATTAAAAGTCGGTAAATCTCCTAACTAATTCATTTCTCGTTGATTCGGGAATGTCGAATGAAGTCGAATGGAATTGAATAAATATAATGAGCGTTTTTCAGCACTATCTAGCAGATCTCTCCTTTGAACTGCAAACTTAATAAATAAATGCTTCGTCTCTAAGATATATAGAAAAAATAAATGCCCAATTTATTTGAACATCACACAGAATTTTATTTTAAATTAATGAAACAATATATATATATATATATATATATATATATATATATATATATATATATATATATATATATATCAGGGTGTCCCGTAAGTCTGGAACCATAGGGCAAAATAAGTAATTCATGTTTTTCCGTTTATGCAAGTGCCTATGATGTCTTTGAGTAAGGAAGAACGCATCCAGGTAATTCTGCTCGTGGGAAATCGGAGTCAGAGGGAGGTCGCTCAGGAATTTAACAGATTGCATCCGGACCGCGCGCCGATAACACACAGCTGTGTCGGCAAACTTGTAGCAAAGTTCAGGGAAACGGGATCCATAGGAGATAAACCACGCAGTGGACCTCCGAGGACATCCACCGACGATGACACAGCCGCTACCACCCTAACTTATTTTACAAACAGTCCCCAAAAGTCTCTTCGGCGTTTTTATTGCCGTTTTTATCATTTTGCCCTATGGTTCCAGACTTACGGGACACCCTGTATATACACAGTATATTAAATTTAAAGAAAAATTTAAATGGTCCTTTACACCCTTACACCCATTACACCCATTGCAGAACATTAAACTTATATAAAATAAAGAAACAAGTATGATGATCATGATTCGCCTGAGTAAATATTCAGAGGGGAGTAGTCAATCGTCGGATAATTTTAATTAAAAAGACGAGTCACTGAGACGAATGTCTTCTAAAATTCAAATGAGATGTTGTTCCTAATATACAGTAAGTATATTGGTACTTTAATATACAGTAAGTGTATTGGTACTTTAATATACAGTAAGTGTATTGGTACTTATGCAAGGTCTATTAACACTGTATGTTCGTTTGTAGTATTTTCACTCGTAAAATCGTACCATTACGATTATAGTATTTGAGTTGACACTCATTGTATTTTTCATGATATTTACAAAAAGTTTTCGAGGGATTGTATTGACGACGGTACATTCAGTACATAACAGATTCCTCATTTATTCTTTCTCTTTCCAATTTATAAATTATATTCTTCAGAGATTTCAAGAGGGAAAGGCTGCAATAAAAGCAGAGGGGAAAGGCTGTAATGGAGGAAGAGGGGAAAGGCTATAATGGAGGCAGAGGGGAAAGGCTGCAATGGAGGAAGCGGGCAGACTGAGGGAGAGAAATACTATCATTTTGGACGGCAGTTGGTTAAAGGTCTCAAACCTCTCCTCAAATATTTCTCGTTAGAATTTCCAGTAGTAATTACATAAATCTATATACTGAAGTAAGAGATTAAAAGTTAAAAAGAAATTATGAAATTATGAAATTAAAAAATTAAAATTAGACATTAAAAATCAAAATAAAATAGAAGGCACATTGAAAAAAATACCTGAGTAACACAAAGGAACAAAATATGCGACATTTAATAATAATAATAATAATAATAATAATAATAATAATAATACACTATCATACTTACATTCCCTTTCTATTCCGGTATACGAGAACTTTCCTTTTCTACCTTTTCTCTCACTAAATTTCGCTTCCTCAAGCTAGGGTGGATCTTAGAGTTTTTCTTAGAGTCTGTAGCTATTGAAACACTTTCTACAGAAAGAAATGTCCTCATCAACTCGAAAAGAATGTGGATGAGTACGGAAAGAATACAATGAAAACGTAATTCGATAATAATGACAAAAAGTTAAGAAAATACTGTAGTTTCACTGCACCGAAAGACCACACTAAACAGATCGTTAATATTAATGATAATAAATTCTGCAGCGTTGTATAGTAGTATGTGTGCATATATAGCTGACAGTGTAAAGGAGCATTCGATTCCATGTATTCTCAAGCATAAATTGCGTGTATCTCGTTTTCTAATTATGATCTTACAAGGGATTCTATTTTGTACTCTTCACTAACTCTTATTTAAGAATAATATTGCAGGAAGGGCATTTTTTATAATTTTTTTAAATTACCTGATAGTATGTTCTTTAGATTGTTAATGCTATTTGGATATTTTAATGTACTTATGGTATAGCGGGCGTCCCTATATTTTCAATATGTAATTTATACGACCCTATTGCTTCTTATTCTTGAGGAAGAGAGCAAACGTTAATGTCACTTTAAACATTTATTCAGGCCCCATTAGCCTGGTGTTATTCACGTAACTTTATATAAAGACTATAATTTCCTGGCGTGTTAATATAATAGTCATATCATTATTCAAGTGCACATTTATAACATTTCAGTTCAACTTGCATTCAAACAACTGCAACGTTTATTTGTCTCACTTATATATTATTTATTTTGTTTAATAAAGGAAGAAAATTCACTCTATTAATTTCCTAATTAATAACATTATTTGATCTGAAAAGATTTGGTGACTGGTAACATCAAGCAATCATTATTATTATTATTATTATTATTATTATTATTATTATTAAAAATTGGCCATTATATATAAGCTTGACCTTCGACAGAATGAAAAGTTCGGTTGGAAGCAAAACCAAGGTTAACCGAAGTTATATAATAAATGACAATATCAATGTTTTTAATAAATATATGAATTCGTTTTAAGAGTTTTATATGTGAGCATTTTAAAGTACAACTAATAGGTTATATAGCTTACAACACTTACAACATTTGAGAGAAAAGGATAGAAAAATATACAGTATAAATAAATTATTATGCAA
The DNA here is from genome assembly GCA_023014485.1 of Bathynomus jamesi. NCBI lineage: Eukaryota > Metazoa > Arthropoda > Malacostraca > Isopoda > Cirolanidae > Bathynomus > Bathynomus jamesi. The sequence goes on along the minus strand of JAJOZX010005677.1, from coordinate 286,129 downwards.
TTATCTGAAAAAGACCCTGAAGATTTATATCGTTTAACCCTTCTAAGAAAATAATCTCTCCTCCATATAAGTTGTACGCTTAGTAAAATAGAGCTTCCAAAAGCGCTTTGTATAATTCACAAACCCTGATATGACGTTTATTGACGAATCCATTATGGATGAGGTTTTTGTAAGAGGACAAAAATCCATGCAATACTAATGATAACTCTCGGAGAATTTTCTTTTTTCTGAAAACAACTCATAACACCGTTTGTATAGCGCTTATTCATCATGCATCATATATCATCGTTGATGAAATTACTCTTAATAAATGATGCATAAGAAGAAAGTTCATCAAAAGTGGTGAATTCGGTATCTCAAATTGGATTCAGAATAATGTTGTTTGCGACGTGTGAGTGGAAGGAATGTATTGAAAGTATTCTGGCATAAGAAATTGAAGGAGAGATTTGGAACTAGATCACGAAAGTGACGCCTCATAAACGTGTAATATTTGAAGTTGAAATAATAATTATAATAATAAATTAGGTAAGTTTCTTTTATTTTCTTTAATGGTTTATTGCTTTATATTTATTCTTATGCTGACGTTTCGGTCAAGCACATCTGAAAATTTTCGAGGCTCGTTTGAAATTAAGTTGTTTAGGAGTGTGACAATGCTTATATCTGTTGAAGGAGGTTTTCCATGAATGTAACAATCTCTCTCTTCTTAATAACAACTGAATCACACGTTACAGTTGGCCCCCCCCCCCCCCCCCGAAACTGAGTCCCACAAACTTAAGATGCGTATCGCACAAAGTATAAATTCTCAGTAGCAAAACACGCTTATCCTGATGGGGAGAAGGTTGTATCAGAAGTAATCATTCTCAGTTAGGTTCAGTTTCTGTATCGCACTTCTTTTAGATCAGCGAGGTTAAGCGACGATGAATCTGTTCGGTAGTTGGATGGGTGACTGTCCTCTGCGTTCAGATGACGTAGCGGCACGGATCTCGTATAAAGCTACAAGTTTCTTCCGTCATAATACGTTTGTTGCTACGACGGAGGTTAATGCTAAACATTATTATTATTATTATTATTACATAATACGAACAAGTTATTGTGGCCTCGGTCTGTACTTTTATTATGTTGTGGAGCAATTTTATGCTTATTTAACTATTAAATAGTTAATAAAATTTAACCCTTTCACTAACGAATAAAACTGGGTAGTGATAAAAAATACGTTTCTTACTGATTCCTATTAATTAAAAGATAGCTTATAAAAATATTTTGCTTACGAAATTCTTTTCGTATTTTCACAAAAAATATCTATTTTTAGACCAGCTATACATAATCATCGGTGACTCAAATAATACAGCACAAAACCAAACTGCTGTTACGTAAGCATCTTCTGACTATATTCAAGAACAAAATAGCACAGAAATAGTACCTAAATAAATTCCTTCCCCATTTTGTATCAAATTATTTGAGTGCAGTCACCGCACAGACCGCCTACGTGAGATGCTGACGGTGACTGATGGCAAAGTAGGCCCGAAACTAGTGTTAATTAAGTGCCCGCTACAATAATGCTAGCTATAGACTACTCTTAATAGCCATGTGTGATTCATTAGTCAGAATATTATAGATACAATACAGCATGGCCGAATATTTAGTGATTCACTTAAGTCATGAGTGAATGAAAGGGTTAAATTCTTTTACTTTAAAATAGGAAATAGGCACAATTTTATAGAAATTTTATTAAAATAAAGAATTATAATATTTTAAATACTAAAATACTGAACCAAACTCGTCTCTTATTTATTTATTTGTAGGCTAAGAAGCAACGGTAGAAGCCGCTGTTATGAACAAAAGTTTGAATATGTAGTATAATCTAATATAATTACCAAATCACCTCATCTCATTCCTGAAGTGTCATACTAAAATGAAATGCTTTAACCTACCATACCTACAGCTACTTTTACTGCTTACGATTGCCATAATCTACATAACTTTTTATTTCTCGGAAAGTACTGAAAAGTTAGTGTTCTTGTTTCCTCTAATCTGTATATGATTATGTTATTACAACCGTAAAAAGCACAATGCATAACAAATCCTGGCCCTAATCCGAAATTATCAGCCATTCCAGACTGCCATACACCACTTTGACTGCATAATTGTAAATGATGAAACCTCATGAATGAAATTCACACCGTTTTGTAATTTCGAAGTTTCATGTTGGGGGTAGGGGGCGCTACGAGCCAATTTTAGTATGAATGTTTAAGAGTGAAAATAGTCTTTGTGAGGTGACTTGGTAATTATATTAGACTATGTACAGTATGTATCCTATAGTATAGTTTCTGTGGTGATGTTCCCTTCTTTCTATAGGATATAGTTTAGAACCGTCAGTATCTAAAAAATATCCATGCGATGGGCGGAGCTAAAATGTAGAACATATAAAGTATTTATACACAAAACGCAAAAGTAAAAGTAAATTCGGTAAAGAGAGAGAGAGAGAGCATAAATACATCATGCAAAATTTGTCTCTAACGTTTAAAAAACAACCAAATACTTTTATCCGCATAAGTTATCGAATATTGTATTATTTTTTGTACACACCATTTCAGTGTGAACTTGGCCTTCAAAGATTTTGTTAAAATAAATTCTCTCTCTCTCTCTCTCTCTCTCTCTCTCTCTCTCTCTCTCTCTCTCTCTCTCTCTCTCTCTCTATATGTATGTATATGTACTTGTTGAAGTGCTGCATGATAATATTCAGTAAATATTTATGCATTTTTAGCGATTTTATTTTTAACCAAGATTTAAATAAAAGGAAAAGAATTCAAACAATATTTAAAATATTTTTCGTTGAATCAAAATTTGCTTATGTATAAATGACTAACCTCATTATTTTAATGGAATATAGAGTACATGCAATACTTCCGAGGGTCATTGAGTTGAACCTCCATGATGTATGGATTTGTGTGATTTTTGTGACGGAAAGAACTAAAAAAAGGTAAATAAATGTTAGTTTTGTTTCGGATATGTATTCATAATTGGATGTATTATTTTACTGTAGTGTGTTAATGAATGACAGTATTTTGTAATGCACATAACAGATATATTTTTTTAACACACACAAAACACACATGCGGAAGCCATTCGGCTTATTAATGTGATATTAAAGACTATAACTTAACTATGTACACATATAGTGTATACAGCTACACTAGTAGGCTACACAGTTGTAATGCACTTAATAAACAGCTAAACTGTACAGCTTACTGTACTGTAGATAGAGTGTAGATTTGTAATGAATATTACATAGGACACTTCCTGGCTTTTTGTTTGGAAAACTGCGTGATTGTGTCCTCGAAACTCACCGACTGCAAAACCTCATGCTCTATACTCAACAGCGCCAGGGACGAAAGGCGCTCCTGGCCCATTGTGGAGCGAAGGTAATTTTTGATCAGTTTGAGTTTCGAGAATGAACGTTCGCCAGAACAGTTCGTGACAAACATACACAGGTATATTCTCATTGCTATTTCCATGTGGATTCTGTTTCACTTTCGGTGAGTTTCATTATGGCAGCGAACTGCACAACTTTTGTTGCAGCTCTTTCTCCAGATCAGCCGGATAGCATTCTACTAGATGTTCAGCTGACCGTCGAAGACTGTCGATGTCCAGGACTAGAAGGAAATACAAAAATTCAAATCTTTTCCGCAGGACAGCGTACGCTTCTAGACGAGTGTTCAGAGTGGTACACAGTTTATCAATTAATTATCGGTAGAAATGCAGTGGTCCGAAGTGAATCTCTTGGTGTCAGGTTCGTATCTTCGGCAGTTCCGATTTCGTCATGATGGCGCTTTCTCTTCTTTGTGCGTTGAGTCGATTCCTTGTATACTCGATGACCACACTTTCCGATGCCCTGGTCCTCGAATTCGTCAAATCTTGATCTGAGATCTTCAACAAATTGCAGTAGTGATTTCAGCAAGAGGGTGGCTGACAGTGTTGCCACTCTAGATTTTTTTCATCTAGATCTAGATTGTTTTGCTTGCGCCTAGATGTAAGATTTAACCATTTAGATGATGGATATAAATCTAGATTGTTTTTCTTTGGATTTAGATATTTGTAGATTATTTTGCTTAATTGTCATATAATTTAATAAAATGTTATATAAAATAATTTTTTTGCATTATGAAGATGCGTCACCCGAAGTAAACGGAATATTTCTATATACTTTCTTCAACATAAAGTTGGCAACACTGCTTGTAAGTTTGTAACGAACATGTTGTGAACTTGTGCTCAGTCTTTTTGGAGTGAAGTGAAACAATTTAAAGATGCCTCGGGAAACAATCCATTTTGTAAACTTTTTGAATGTGCCATGTCTGCCCTAATACTACCCCATTCAAATGCTGACGTAGAAAGAGTGTTCAGTGCTACGAATTATATAAAATCTAAATTTAGAAATAAAATGAAACTTGACCTGCTTAATGCTATCCTAACAATAAAATTTGGACTGATCAGGGTAGGAAAATGCTGTTCAACTTATCAACTTCCTGATGAAGTTTTAAAAGAAATTGGAACTGCTAAATCATATCAGAGCCATTTGGCATGTGAAGCTTCATCTCAACTTGAACCTTCAACTTCATCATCCCAGCCAAGTTCTTCCACTGCATCTTGTGAGATAGACATCACTGAGGAAGACATTTGTCTACATTTTTGAATAAACAAGGTAATTGCCATAAATTACTATTTAATTTTCTTAATTTTTTACCTAGATATATTTTTGGATTATTGTTTGCAAAACCTAGATTATTTTAGATTTAATTTGCTTCATTTCTAGATTACTACTCTTGAAAGAAAGTGGCAACACTGGTGGCTGAGTCTAATGACATTCCTTGTTTTTGCAGAGATGCATTCGTTTTTTGAAATTGCTCGAGAATAGTGTTCCATAAAACCAATAAAATGGGCTGTTTCGAGTTGTTGAAACTGTTAGACAATCCCCTGACTTCGATCCTGGCTTCCGCAGTTTGGCTGGTATCTGCTGCTAGCTCATCCAGTACCACGATATTCTCAGCGTAGCCTTCGATTAAAGATTGGACGGCATCTGATCTGGCTGACCAGCGGGTATCGGTGAAACCTTTGTCGACCTTTAGTTTCTCACTACGGGAACTACTATAGTAGTTCCCGTCGACATGTAGAGGTTCTCGATAGCTATCGAGAACCTCTACATGTCGACGCCATCGGTATGTCGAGGAGACGAGAAACGTGTAGACATTCTGAATAGCATAAACAATTCAACGGCTGCTGTGCAACTGTCCACTGCTGATTTACCCACAAGATTTAATGAGTGGCACATGCATGGCACAAACTCAGCATACGGAGATTTTGACTTGATGTGGCTCTTTACGCCGTTGTATTTCCCTGCCATATTGCTTGCGTTATCATAAGACTGTCCTCTGCAGTCTCCAATTCGAATGCCATGCGTCTCCAGAAAGTTGAGGACCACGTCGGCGATTTCTTTCCCTGTATGTGTGTTCATAGGTATGAACTGTAGAAATCGCTCGACGGACCCAGACTCAACCACATATCGGACGGTGAAGCACAGTTGATTGGTGTGGGAAACATCAAGCGTAGAGTCGACGGATAGAGAGTAGTATTTTGACTACTGGATTTCTCGGATAATCGTCTGAAGTACTTTATCGGCCATCAACAGTATGAGTTCCTCGCAAATGAAATGAGAGAGATACGAGGTGTGTCCGCTACCTTTGTTGGCATGCTCGCTTATATGCGCAGCTAGAAAACTGTCATACTTACTTAAAAGTTCCAAAATTCCGTAATAGTTGCCGTTGTTTGGTGAACCGAAACGGGAGTCGTGTCCACGAATTGCTAGTCCTCGTGACGTGATATACTTGATAACGTCGACACAGCACCGCAAAACGTCCTGCCAGTAGTTGCACTCCTTTTCAAACTGGTTCACCAGTTTCGAATCAACACGGCCGGAGACAGACTTTCTAACCAACAAATATCTCATCGACTCCATATGTTGTTCACATTTTCCGTGTGCTTCGACCGATTGTCTATCATGCTTCCAGTCGTTGAACCTGATTGTGAACTTGCTGTCCGCCCTCGACATTAATTTACAGACAAAACAGTAAACACAGCCTGTGGACTCAGAATAGCACAGCCATGACACCTCAATCCTCTCATTCGTCAGGCTGTTTCTTAACAAATAATGTCTTCGTACATCGGCGTGTTGTACCACTTTCAGTAGTTGAAGTGTTACTGAAGTCGCTGTCATAATTTCGGCACTCTGATGTTCCCCGCTCTATCCAGAACTCTCTAAAGTCATCGGTCAGCACTTGTGGCCACAAACCAATGGAATTAATTGCATGGCCTGAAGCTGGTGGGCCTGCTGAACGCACTGACGTAGACGGGTCTTCTGAAGACGCAGCTGCTGATGTAGCGGAGGCAACTGGTGGGCCTGCTGAAGGGGCTGACGTAGACGAGTCTCCTGAAAATGCAGCTGCTGAAGTAGTGGGGGCAGCTGCTGGGCTTGCTGAACGCACTGACGTAGACGCGTCTTCTGAAAACGCAGCTGCTGAAGTAGCGGAGGCAACTGGTGGGCCTGCTGAAGGGGCTGACTTAGTTGCTGATGATTTAATCCAATTAGTCAGTTTCGGCACCGTCGCAAGAAACTCTTCTCTGCGCTTCTTATCCTTAGGCTTTTCACTACCGGGTTTATATTTCCTCCTTCGATCCCGGTCACGGCTCGTTTCCATGTTGTACGTATTACAATGCCAACAATAAGAACATAAATCATGAATCTGCAACAGAAACAACAAGAAGTAAGTTAGTAACAACATTAGAAATAAGTAACACTAACAAGAACAACAAATTAAACAACATCAAAGCGGATATTAGAATGCCTGATGCCATGCCGCCTGCCGGAAAAAGTAAAACTCGTCGCAGATGGCAAATACGTGACGTTTAATTTTTTTCAATTGAAATTTGCGGGGCCCATCGGGCGCGGGACCTTGAACATTTTCCCGGTGCGCCACCCCCTAAATGCGGCCCTGCTCACAGAGGTCAGTAAAGTAAAGCTTTGGTTTCTTGACCTCTCCACTTCACATAGCCAGGTAATCCTGGCTCCTCTGAAATTCGCTACACTACTCGCGTTCCTTAGTTCCTTGGGCAGCTGCCCAAGGAACTAAAGAACGCGAGTAGTGTAGCGAGTTGAACAGTCTTGGTCTTCTCACAACAAAACTATTTTCCTTCAGGGTTGAAGATGTTCTCTGTCTAACGTTTAATTTGGGAACACGACACATTCTTCCTTTTCTACTTTCCACTTTGTTTGAGTGGTTACAGGGTTCTTAGTAAGAGTAGGAGCTAGTTCCTTCATTATTTTCCAAGTGTAAATAATGATGCCCTCTCATTTCTTTCCAGTGAATATAAATTTAATTCACGTAACCTTTGCCAGTAATTTAGTTCTTTGCATCCTTGATCTTGGATGTAAAGCTTCTCCGAATCTCTTCTAGTTGAGTAATGTCTTCTTTCTTATATGGAGATGTTAAGACGAGCAGTATTCCAACGTGGGTATGATCAATGTTTTCAATCGAGGAATAATTATATTCTATCCCTTCTTTTAAAGGTTCTCAGTATCTGTCCAGTTATTCTTTTTGTCCTGTTAACTGCTATCTTATTTTGTTTCAAATTTTTGCTTTAGAATTTCTCTGAATTTCCTTCCCTTTGGGTGTAGTATTATATGGATTTTAGGTCCTCCCTTCTTCCGTAACTTAATAGTCGAAAATTTTCAGTGTTAAATTTCATATTATAGCCTTCAGACCAATTGTAGATTCTGTTCATGTCTGTTTGTAGAGATCCTATGTCCTGTTGGTTTCTTATTTTTCGACTCATTTTTGTGTCATCCGCAAAGGATGTTACTGTGCTGTCACTGGTAACTTCCTCATCTATATCAGTTAGTATGATTATGAAAAGTAATGGAGCTAATATTGTTCCTTGTGGTACTGAGCTAAGGACCTATGACTGATGAAGATATTCCTTGAACTGTAACGACTTGCTGCCGCTCACTAAGGAAATTATATATCCATTTTCCTACTTTTCCTGTTATTCCTATATATTTCAGTTTATGTACGATAATTCTATATAGTCACACTAGTCAAACGCCCTGGCAAAGTCTGTGTATATTACAGCATAGTTTTCTTTACTTTCAAGTGCATCAATAATGTTGTTATTGTGTTCCATTACTGTGATAGACATGATCTTCCTGACCGAATCCATGTGATTATCATTTAAATTTTTCCCCGAGTTTCCAAAAAGTCATAAATTTTTTCTCTAATTATTCTTTCAAATATTTTGGTGAGATGAGATGTAAGTAACACTGGCCTATAGTTTTTGGCCTCGGATCATATAATAATTTTCTTATGAGGATACAACCGTATTTTATATATATATACAGGGTGGGCCGTAAGTTTCCATACATAGGAAAAATAAACATTTTGTTATGGACAACCATTTTTATTTATATAATATGTTCTACATGGTTGCCATTGTTTTGAAAACACATTTCAATACGTGTTCCCCACTGTTGATGAACACGCATTAGCACAGTTGACGTTATGCTTGTAATGGCGTTGGTGATACGTTCCTTTAGATGATTTATGTCTCGTATCTTTTCCTGATACACCATGGCCTTCAAGTGCCCCCAAAGATAGAAATCAAGGGGGGTGAGATCTGGGGATCTGGGAGGCCACTCCACAGGACCACGCCGACCAATCCAAGCATCCGGAAACTGCTGCTGATCCAAATACCGACGCACGTGAAGACCATAATGAGGTGGAGCTCCATCTTGCTGGAAGTAAACTGGGAAGTTACCTTCCTCGTTTAGCAGGGATGGGAAAATCTCTTCTTGCAACATGTTAAGATACCTTTCGGCATTAAGATTTCCACTGACAAAAAAAATTGGTCCAATAATTCTGTCACCCCATATCCCGGCCCACACCATCACTTTACCGGCACCTTGCAGCATCTTCGTCGGACTCAGCCAGTTATGGTTAGCATTACTCCAATAACGTATGTTTTGCCGATTAACCTCTCCATTGACGTAAAAATTTGCTTCATCAGTAAACAAGCTCTTACGTCAAACGCATATTCTTAGGGTATCTGAAACATAAAAACAAACGTTTAATTTTTCCTATGTATGGAAACTTACGGCCCACCCTGTATATCCAGTGGTTCGGATCTTACGCAAAGCCGTAGGTTCCCTCCGTCATGGGACCTTAGATGTTGCGAAGGAGACTTAACAACCCTATCATTACATTATATATATATATAATATATATTATATATATATATAAGCAAACAACCACAGGGAAAAGGAAAAGTAAACACGAAATCCGAGCGCTTTCGGCTTTCGTGATATATTCATATCTTCAGGGACAAGAAGATGTGAATATGTGGATATGTGAAGATGTGAATATATCACGAAAGCGCTCGGATTTCGTGTTTACTTTTCCTTTTCCCTATGGTTATTTGCTTATTAAAAAGATCACGTGTTTTTCTGTGATTTTACTGCATATATATATATATATATATATATATATATATATATATATATAATTAACGTTTTGTTGAGGTCTTGCGGCACCTTCCTGTGTGTTCATACAGCACGAAAGCCCGTTTTACATCCTTCCACAGAGAAACGAGCTCATTTTTCGAACTGCTCCAATTTTTTATGAATAAGTGAAAGCACGAACAAAGAGATGTTTGTGCAATGGACAACTTTATATAAATTATGTCCACAGTGATGGCCTGTAAACTAGCAGCACTTCATATTAAAAAACTTGTTTAACGGTGAATAATTAATTACCTTTGGCGATGCGGTAGTTATACCTTAATTACCTTATATCCAGTGCGCCCCATGAAAGACAAACAAGAAACATTTATTTTTCTAAGGGCAATAATAATAATAATAATGATAATAAAAATACTACTACTACTAATAATAATAATAATTATTATTATTATTATTATTATTATATTTGGGAGTAGGTTTATTTGAGGAGAAAATGTTTATTTGTTATGGACTTCAGTGAAGTACTACTGTACAAATATAAAGGTGAAAGTAGCGAATATAAGAATTATAGGGTGTAAGCCTTTCAGGTATATCTGAAAAAGCATATACGGAAGTGTTGATAAAGTAAGAGATTACAGATCCTTACATTACATTACATCCTTTGGTTAGAGATGAACAAAGCGGCTTTCGGGAAGGTAGAAGATGTGCTAATCAAGTGTCTGCACTAAGACATATATATATATATGTGGCATTTATGGATTTGAGGAAAGTGTATGACAAAATGAATAGATTTGCCTTGTGGTCAGTACTTATAATACATGGTATCAGCGATTGTTAAATGTAGTGAAAAGTTTTTATATGGGTAGTAGTGTTTGTGTAAGAGTTAAGGGTGAGTTGCGTGACAAGTCCAGTATTAATATTGAACAGAATTACGTGATGTTGATGAGTGAAATGAAATCAAGAATGTTAAGGAGTGGAGTAAACCTGAATTTTGAAGAGAATAAGTGGTGGCTATTGCATCTAACGTAGATTGATGACGTGGTACTTGTGAGTAAATCAGAGAATAAAATAGAGAGAATAGCGACGGGTTTTGTTGATATTTGTGAAGGAAAATGTTGATAATTGTGAAGGAGAATATTGATAGTGAATGTAAATAAAAGTAAAGTTCTTTTATGTTGAGAGAGAAAGAGTGTCAGTATGTACGATTGTGGTGAATGTAAAAAATTTAAAATACAAATAGTATGATATGCAAAAACAGTTCAGTAATACCTGAATAAGTCATAAGTCATATCAACATGTATTTAGGAAACCACAGCTAACTAAAAGAAAATATTCTGGTTCCACAGCGTCATCTGTTGAGGGATTAAAGAACTGAGTGGAGTCTAAATTAGTATATGTGACGCATTCAAATTTTAGAAAATGAATTCTGTCAACCATCTTGACCATATCATCTTCAGTGCACCATTTTTCAGATTTGGTTCGTCCACTGCTTTTAAATTTTATTTTCTTTAGGTATTAGTATGATTAAAATGTTAATTTTAATAATAATCATAATTCTTTTTAGCTTAGGTGCAATTTCAGTGATGATAAATCTCTCTATCAGTCTTCTGATAATGACGTCATTGTTAACAATTTCTTCTCAAAATTCGATTGGGAGTTTCGCGTCTTGGAAACATTTCCTGACAGATTTTGTTCTTCGCAAAGAACTTCCATTACTCGTTTTCACAAAGGACGTAGAAAGTAAGTTTTTGCTTATTTTAATTACGTCAGTCAAGATTTCGTTGACTGGTGTAGAACTGCCTTTTGTAGTTTCAGTGAAAGAACTTTACTTAAAAACCTTTAAATTTTTTTAACTTTTTAATTAAAAATTAACATGTTTTGAAATAATTTTTCTAGCCTATATGAAATATATAAGCGAAAAACCTAAATTACAGTATATACACAGTGATATCTCTCTCTCTCTCTCTCTCGATATATATATATATATATATATATATATATATATATATATATATATAATACAAACCCACGAGGAAAAAGAAAAATGATTCCAAGGCCTTTCGTGTATTCGGAAGTACACCTCGTCAGGGAATGACGTCATTCCCTGACGAGGTGTACTTCTGAATACACGAAAGGCCTTGGAATCATTTTTCTTTTTCCTTGTGGGTTTGCATCATTCATTCATTTCACGTGTCTAATTGTGAAATTCATCCCATATATACACACACACACACACACACCACATACATATATATATATATATATATATATATATATATATATATATATATATATATAAGAAAATAGCATCGTGAGCCTCGGAAACCTTGATTTTTGCTCTCTCTTTCTTATAAAGGGGAGTATTTATTAATAATTTATATTACCAAATTAGTAAAAAGGTTAACACATTCTATCTAAAACGGGTGTACAGAGAAATAATCATTTCTTCAAAACAACAAAACAACCTTTTTGTTTGGAGCAATAAATTTATGGTTAAAATGTAGGAACTGATTTAATTAGCTGGCATATTTTGTTGACCTCATTTCGTTGTTGTAGAATTTTATTGCAAATGCTAACACTGTTAACTTATATTAACGAACGACACCCCCATATATGTGGTTCGGAACCCACGTAAAATTGTAGGTCCCCTCCGCCACCACGGAGGACATGCACAATACACAATTACGAACACAGTTAGGTAGACCAGCCATGAGTGGATCCTAGGGTCTTTGTTGGTCTGAAACATTATAACATTATAACATATGCATGCACGTATGTCTCAAGTGAAGTCATACAAAAAAGGGAGGTCGTTAAAGGCCTTCCTTTTTTGGTTCTTTTCTTATAATTCTTACTCTGACACTATATAATAATAATAAAAAATATATATAAATCTCTTTTATCTGATGGTAAAATTGTAGTGTCAATTTAATTTATGATAACATAACATAACATAAAGAAAAAATAGCATAGAATAACATTAAAATATCGATTCACGGATATTCTCAGTCTAGAGTCTAGACCAGAGGTTCCCAAAGTGATCAATATCGACCCCCTGGGGTCGATGGGACTGTGCGGGGGGTCGATAAAGATCTATGGGTCGATAAAGTTCTTGGGTTCTAGGTTTAAGTTCTAGGTTCAACATCGATGAGCGCGGTGACTTAAGGCTCAAACTCTCGAACCTACAGCCTAATGTTCATGCCCCTGTTAATGCCCATCCATCTCATTAGAGAAGATTTAATTGTAAAGGAATTTTTGCCCTTAATAATTTTCACTTACTTACTAATAATGGTAATTATATAACTATAATGATTAATAAATATTGATTATATTTTGATGTTTCTTGACTTCATTTCATTTAAAATTATTTTAAATATTGGGAATTTGGGTAAGGGGTCGATTATATCTTTATAAGCTCATCAAGGGGTCGACAAGCTCAGAAGTTTGGGAACCCCTGGACTCTAGACGATGTTCATTCAAATGAACCATCCTTTGTTGATCGCGTGAGCCCTTCATTTCATGCAAAACAGTCTGAGATATTGATTCGTATCTGTTATTTGAACATAAATATATATATTGTATAAACGTATAGTTGAACTTTGGTTCACAATACATTGAACATAATAAAGGTTTTTAATTAATTCCACACAGAAAAAAAAATCCTTTTTTCATTATTTCGATAAATAAATTCCCAAACTAAGGAAACTGATGTTTTTACCACATTCGAAAAAGATGTATGTTAGATGGATGTTAGACAAGTAATATTTGAAATGAAATAAGTATTAGTAATTTTCAACTCTTTCAGACTTAGCGTGGAATAGGTGGATTGAAAATGTACTCCCGCACGTCGTGAAGAAGACGCGTCTCATATTTTCCGCTCTACCTCTAGAGAAAATGACACCAAAAGCTGAAGGAGAGTTAGATTTTTACTACAATTCAACATCATTTCATCGTCTGAGCGATTTTGAGAGGCCATTTTACTTAATTTCTTCCTTCCGTACTATAGAAGATGCAGACCTTATTTCTAAGGTAAAGTAAAAGTGAACAGTTAAAAATTCAGGGTAAACTTGCTTTATGTTATCCTGTGACAGAATATTTAATTGTTTATGATGACAGTAACCATTTATAAACAAATAACTAATTTTTTTATTTATTTAAATGAAGATTCTCTTAGATAGAAATCTGTGGGACGTTTCACTTTTACTGGTGGCGGAAGAAAACATGGAAGAGGTTGCATCTTACTCATATTTTCCTCATTTGAATCAGGTGCGGATTTGACATGATTCAACAGCTATTTAATGCACAGGAATACCATTATTTTTTAAAAGAAAACATCTCATTAATAAAACCAATATTTTTACTAGAAGAATTATTTTTTTCTTCTATGTTTCTCAGAGCGTTAAGACTTACTAGTCCTAACTCTAAAATCGCAAAAAGTCAGGACTAACAACGATGCTTAGTGCCTTGAGAAACTTAAAGAAAAATTTTTTCTTCTATGTTTCTCAGAATATTTAGGGTTGCTAGTCCTAAATTTTTAGATTCTGAGTTATGCAATATTATGAACACTGGTATTAAGTTATGTTATCCTATTCCATTTCTAGAAAACTGCTTAAACAAAGCTAAAAATAAGTATTATAATCGTGTAATTCAAAAGGAATTTGATCATAAAAAATTGTTTTAGCCTACCTTACCATGTCAATTTTAAACATCTTCCGACCTTACTTAAAGCACTTGGAATTAACGTAGTCTTTAAGTATAAAAATACTGTTAAATCTCGCCTAATAAAGAACAGCCCAGATAATGCAGCGGACTCCGTCTACTCGATTGGATGTAAACAATGTGATTCAGTTTACATTGGTCAAATTGAGTGAACGTTAGACGTCAAAGTAAAACAGCATAAATATGCGTGTAGAACAGCAAATAATTCTAATACATTGTTTAAACCATAAGTATAGATAATATATAATAATAGTATTAACTGGGAGAATTCTATAATTCTTGTTAAATATAAAAACCTAACTGAAAGGAACATTCTGGAATGTGCATTCATCAATTTTATAAATAATTTCAATAACGTTTGGGGAACGCATAAAATAGACCCCATCTTGTTAAAATACCTTTTTCCTTTAATTAGTACTTGTTAATATTTTGCTAATCCCTCGTATTTTGTTGACGCTATACGTAGATATATATTTTTGGCTTCTAGCCTTCTCTCTTCATTCCCTGATGAGCTGATGAGGTGTACTGTTGAATGCACGAAAGTACTTGAAATCGTTTTTCATTTTTCCTTGTGGGTGTGCATCATTTATTTATTTCACGTTTTTAATTGTGAAATTCATCCCATAATATTCATATATTACATAATTGTAACGACCTTTAAATTGTTTGTTTAATTTTATAATTTTAATTATCATAATATATATATATATTACAAATCAAGACTAATTATATGTTTGTTTTATTTTATAATTAATCTGAGAGCACAGTAAAGCCTAAAGATTATTAAGGGCCAAATTAAACAGGAAAAATAAATATCAAGAGTCCAGTTGGGAATTGTATATTCTGTTAAATATTACTGTAATGTTGTATTAACTGTAATAATGTAATATTTACATTTTACAAATAAAGATTAAAAATTGAAACTGAAATGTTATTATTAATTATTATTAGTATATATATACACACACACACACACACACACACATATTATTATTATTATTATTATTATTATTATTATTATTAATATATATATTATTATCATTATTATTATTATTATTAATATATACAGGGTGGGTAAAAAAAGTGACCCCTTAGAGGTAAACTGTCATATTAAAAAAAGGAAGGGGACTAGAGCTCCCAAACTTCATAGATGCTTACCTTAACATGTTGTTCGTCTTAATTGAGAAGTTGCTCGATGTTTCCCCGTTCCTGCTCAACGCAGGCCTCCAAACATGGACGCCACCGATCAATACACCTGTTTACATATCGTTGAGACACCTTCTCCCAGCCGAGCAGAATTCTTTCGCGTAGTTCATTTATATCTCTTATATTGATACCAGGGATGTAAACTTTGGATTTCAGGGCTTCCCAAACACCATAATCTAGTGGTGAAAGATCGGGGCTACTAGCCGGCCACATATTGGGTTCGATAAAATCCGGTGTTTCGTTCTCAAGGAATGTGACAGTTTGGCGTGTGGCAGTTTGGAATGTGACTAATTCGTCGAATATCAGTTACATACAGTAAAAGATATACTTTCCAACAAGATGGAGCCCCTATTCACAGAGCACGCCAAACTGTCACATTCCATGAGAACGAAACACCAGATTTTATCGAACCCAATATGTGGCCGGCTAGTAGCCCCGATCTTTCACCACTGGATTATGGTGTTTGGAAAGCCCTGAGGTCCAAAGTTTACATTCCTGGTACCAATATAAGAGACGTAGATGAACTACGCGAAAGAATTCTGCTCGGCTGGGAGAAGGTGTCTCAACGATATGTAAACAGGTGTATTGATCGGTGGCGTCCATGTTTGGAGGCCTGCGTTGAGCAGGAACGGGAACACATCAAGCAACTTCTTAATTAAGACGAACAACATGCTAAGGTAAGCATCTATGAAGTTTGGGAGCTCTAGTCCCCTTACTTTTTTTAATATGACAGTTTACCTCTAAGGCAGTGGTCGGGGAACAGGGGTAAATTACCCCAAATGGGGTAAATTTAAAAATTTTGGGGGTAATGCGTGCGGTATGAGAGACACCATATGCAACAATTTTAAGAGCAATTGGCTTGTTTTTGTTTACTTTGAAGTCTGGGGGTAATTTCATTTTACTCAAATAGATTTTTGGGTAATACCCAAAAAAGTTCCCCGACCCATGCTCTAAGAGGTCACTTTTTTTACCCACGCTGTATATACAGTATATATATATATATATATATATATATATATATATATATATATATATATATATATATATATATATATATATTAGGTCATCCCATAAGTAATGCGGCATTTTTAAATTTTATTTTTTTTCCATTTTTATCATTATTTTACGGATAGAAATCAAACAACTCTTTGAAGTTATTTATATTTAAATAAATATTTATTTAAATATAAATAACTTCAAAGAGTTGTTTGATTTCTATCCGTAAAATAATGATAAAAATGGAAAAAATAAAATAAAAAAATGCCGCATTACTTATGGGATGACCTAATATATATATATTTTTTCATTTTCATTTTCATTTTCATTTTTATATGTTTCATATAGGTGTTGCTAGCAAAATATGAAAAGGATGAAATGATAACCATATGGGAAGCCTACCAATTAGGTAAACAAGTGCCTTAATTGCGACATTTTAAGTTATTTAACTCTCATATTATTAATTTAATAGACAACAAAACTTTATTTATTTACCTTTCTATCTATTTATCTGTCTTTGTCATTTTCTCTCTTCCTTTCTCTCTTTAGAACTGGCAAGATATTAGACTGTAATAATAGAGTATTCACTATGTATATTTTATTTTTACAGTATACTACCGTAACGTTTTTCACAGACTGTGATTCACCTTTGAACTTTGATCAAATTGGACTGTGGAAGCCCCTCAAAGGGAAAAATGAGATTCCTCACGCGGAAGATTCCAAAGGAGTGTTATTCTTAAAAGAAGAGGACAATGTAGTTAGAAGGCTAGATCTCATGGGCAAGGAATTGAAATGTGTCACATTAGAAGTAAGACATGGCGAGTTAGCTTTGCAAGCATTAGAAAAATTACTCATTTTCAAAATGGTGTTCAAGCATAAAGAAAGAACGCGGTATATACGAGTTCATATTACAGTAGTTTAAAGAAATGATGTCAAATCTTATATATTTAAAACATTTAAGATAAAACCTACGAGGTATAGCGATAAACCGAATGGTTTTTTGTAACGGAACATGGTTCTGCATATTTTTTATATACTGCATGTCAAATGGATACAAGACCAAACTCTTATACTTAAAAATATTGTGATTTTGAAAAGTGTCGAACCGCTTGGCATTTTCGATACGCAACTTAGCTTAATTATTCAGTCATATTACTAAGCATACTGTTTGCTTAAACCCATTACCGTACACATCTTTGTTTAATTCTTTTGTCACTGATATCACGTCTTTATTTTAATCCTATTACCATTGATATCATATCTTTGTTTAAGTCCTATTACCACTGATATCACATCTTAGATCCTATTACCACTAATATCACGTCTTTGTTTAACTCCTATTACCACTGATATTATGTCTTTGTTTAAGTCCTATTACCACTGATATCACGCCTTTGTTTAAGTCCTATTACCACTGATATCACGTCTTTGTTTAAGTCCTATTACCATTGATATCACGTCTTTTTCTAGTATGCTCCTTTCACGGTCTTTAAGAAAATAGATGGAGTTCTTCAATATAATGGATGGCTCTTTGATATTATCAATCTCATCAGCAGTTTCTCAAATTTTACGTAAGTCCAAAGTAACTCATTATTAGTGTAAGCCACCACGAAATTAAATTTGTTGCGAAACAAAGGCTAGATAAGTTCTTAGCATATTTAAATATTTCGTTTCAATTAGATTTAGATTGCATATTACTGCTAGGGATAATGAACATATATTATGAATTAAAATTTGGACCTAGGTATGAGTGTCACCAGCCGGAAGATGGTGAATGGGGAGCTATAAAAAATAACGAATGGACAGGGATGGTTAAGGAAATCTATGAAGGGAAAGCAAATATGGTGATTGCTAGCCTAGACCACACACCCGCAAGAGCAAACGTTATCGACTTTACTTTTGGAATTTCTGAAATTGGGTAGCTACTGTCGTATTTAATTTTGTTTATTTTAAAATTTTATCGAGTTAACTAAAACCAGTAATTATGTCTCAGTTATTGTTCAAACTAAAACCAGTAATTATGTCTCAGTTATTGTTCTTCAAAGGTACCACATGTCATTTCGCCGTCCCTCTAGAGTTGATGTGACTTGGTCGAGTTACGTAATGGAGTTGGCTAGTTCCTCCTGGATTGTTTTCATCTTTACTATTTTTATCTTTATGATCCTTCTTACTCTGATTCCAAAGTACTCGCCTCGGGAAAAAGTATCTTTATCATATAGCGACGCTGCTCTTGTTATCATTGGTTCTATTAGCTGTAACGGTATGTTTTCCAACCATTCAGATAACATTTCATATTCTTACATAATTAATTATAGTTACGAGTATTATTTTCTTTGCAGAAGAGAATAGAACGCAGCCTAAATCAGTCTAAATTTCCCTATTTTTTCCAGCAAATTCCTATCCAATAAGAACATTATCGAGTCGCTTGATATTCTTCACCGTGTATTTGACATCATTTCTAGTGATGGTGCATTACACTGCATTCCTTACTTCTTCTTTGACTGTGACTACTTCTAAACTACCATTCACAACGCTTCAAGGGATGCTTCAAAACGGGAAGTATAAATTTGGCTTTGAATCTGGAACATCTCTTGAAGAACAGTTTAAAGTTAGTAAGCTAATTTATTAAGAGTTTAACAAAACTGTCATTAAGTTTACAGAAAAAATGGGACATACGAAAAAGAAGGGTTTTCACGCCACAAATCTAAATAAGTATGACTATTTTAGGTTACTGATATACAATTAAAAAACAAGTATAATTTTTTGAGAAAGTGTATGGCACTGACAAACACTTGGCACTACGCGTGAATATCCTTTAATTGAATACTTTTCTTTGCAGAAAACTTACATTCCTCTTTACCATGAAATCTGGAAAAAATACCTAGAGAACAAAGAACATTTGTTGCCGAAAACGGACGAAGAAGGAATGGTAAGGGTGAAAGAGGAAAAATATGTTCATATGATTGGCCTGATGAATTATAAATATTTGTTTGCACATGACTGCGAAACAGTGATTCTAAATCAAGCTTACATGAAAGTCTCCACGTCATTCGCAGTCCCTAAGCGATCTCCATTGAGTAAAATCCTCAATTACCAGTAAGTTCAATCTCTACAGCTGTAATTATTTAAAAAAAAAAGTTAAACTGACTTCAAAATTATATAACCAAAGCTTTGAACATTTCCTTTAACGGGTTTCCGACATTTCGCCAACTAATTTTATAAGTGTCGTAAGATCATTTATTTTTTTAAAATAGGCGTATTATTGAAATGATGGCTAGAATGATAGAATTACCTGACGCAGGGTGGGCAAAAAGGCTGGGCATCCCCCTCAAAATATGAGATACGTAAATATTTTATAGTCTCATATTCGGATTAACTACATTATATAGACTATAAACAGAGTCTAATATAATTGAGAAATATAAAAGCAGAAACGTACCACTTGTCCCAAATTAGTACATTAATGGGTTTGTTGTATGACGTTCACTCACTAATACACAACAATGAATAATTTGTCCTTTTTAAGACCGCAATCAGCAAATGATTTCAAAATATACACAAAGTCGTCAAAGTTGAAAAACTCATTTGAAAACTTTTGGAAGAATTGCACGAATTATTATATCACACATAATAATTGGCAAGTTACCTTATAATAGTTATTCTACACGCTGTCCACCTGTCCACAATGTCTTCTCACTCCAGGTAAAATACTAAGTGATCTTCGTTTTTATTTTAGACCCCATTTGAAATGTGTGATAACAGCAACTATACGATTGAACAACGCATATTGGCTAGTATCTGAGTCCATGAGCGACCATGTAATAGCAAAATCCTTGAAAGTATTCGTGCAGACTTCCAAGACCGATTCAATCGTGCAGCTCCTTTTTGGAAGAGTTGCACGATTGAATCGGTCCTTGAAGTCTGGTTTTGCCATTACGTGGTCGCTCATGGACCTAGGTACTAGCCAATATGCCTTTGTTCAATCGTATAGTTGCTGCTATTACATATTTCAAATGGGTCTGAAAGAAAAACGAAAATCAGTTAGTATTTTACTGGGATGACAAGACATTCTGGTCACTCTGTACCATCACTACGAAACGCGTCATTAACCATATGATTTGTTTCGTTTTTCAGAATTTAGCTTATCTTTTAATTAACTACAAAATGAAACTGGTCAAGTGATATAAAGGTAAAACAAGTAATTAGTAATTTAACGTGTTTCAAGAATATTAAATAGGTTAATTTATTTTGCATCGCCAAGTGAGGACGTCCAAGACCAACCATAAATCAACCAGTTTCGATTTAATGACGTTACATTTCATTTAGGTCAAATAACTCAAAGCTCAGTTTTGAAACTGGGTATGTCTGTTGACCTCATTAACATAGTCTTGTGACTTAAATTTTCTTTTTCAGTGTAGTAAATACAGACACTAATGATCAGTAGAAATAAATAATTAGAAGCAACAATGTTTTTAAAGATTTTGGTCTGCTTAACGAACAGAAATATTTGGTGCCATCATTAAGATTACGTTTCCCAAGAACAAGAAGGCATCCTTTCAAAACGTTCACTAATTAGTTGACACTGATTTGACGAAATGTTTTGTTTTACAGCCTACACAAGATACGTGAAACCGGCCTTATGGATAAATTGTGGAGGAAATGGCAACCCAACAAACTGGACTGTACAACCACTAACAAGAAATCCATCTTCGGCATTTGGAATGTCATGACTGCTTTCATGCAGCTTATATTTTTTATGATTGTTTCTCTAATACTTCTCTTGGGTGAAAAGCTTTCAAGGGGTGAATGGCTTTCAAGGCTTTCTTAGTCTGTAAAAAAAAGAGGGCCTTTATTCGCATTGTAATTTGTTTTGAATATCTCTATGATTACATTATGGGCCTATTTAGATTACAAGGGTATAGAGGCATGTACCTTTGCAAAAGTTACAGAAGTTTATTAGATAAGAATTTAAATACTGCGTAAAATAGTCTTGTGATTATATTTAATCACTGGGAACATATTTCTACGCTCTTATATACTCCCCATAATAATCAGAGCACAATATATATATATATATATTATATATATATAATATTATATATATAATATATATACATTACAGAATTTACCAGAACTGTAAGGAGAAATAATTTTATCTTGATGCAAAACATGCGTTTAAAATGAGCAATCGGTTCCAAAATTCCTGTCGTAATTCTGTCAAATCTAAAATCCTGTCATAAATGCAAAAAAACTTCACTTTTCTACGTGAAGGTCAAAATATGATAATAAAAACCCACTCTAATAGACAGAGTTTATTTCCACAACAGTTTCGATGCCCACTGGCATCCTCTTTGGGAGGATACAGAAAAATGAATGGACGAAAAACAAGAGGGAAAAGAGTCCAGGAACCATTAAGAAATTCGCACCTAGGTTAGATCCCGTTCTCCCGACACCGGAAGGGCATTTTATTAAAGGGTCCCGCTTATAAGTACATCCGCACAAATTAAAACTATCTTCTTGTTCTATACATACAGATTCTATTGTTTTTTTACACGATTATTACATTTATTACATTTATTATTGCATTATTATTTATTACAGAAATTATAAATTTATTATTACATTGTTGTTTATTATACAGAAATTATAAACCGAAAAACGAATGAAAAAGGCGAGAAGGAAACAATCCAGAGACCATTAAGAAATTCGCACCTAGGTTAGATCCCATTCTCCCGACACCGGAAGGGCAGTTTATTAAAGGGTCCCGCTTATAAGTACATTCGCACAAATTAAAACTATCTTCTTGTTCTATACATACAGATTCTATTATTTTGACATAATTACTGCATTTATTATTGCATTTATTATTACACTTATGTTTTCAACATTTATTATTATTACCTTTACACTTATTATTACATTTATTTTATTATCTTTATTATTACATTTATTATTATTGCATTTACATTTATTTCCACATTTATCACTTTTATTATTAGATTTACATTTATTACTATTACGTTTATTATTCCATTTACATTTTACCGAAAAAACGAATGAACCAAAAGCGAGTAAGGAAACAATCCAGAGACCTTTAAGAAATTCACACTTAGGTTAGAATCCCTTCACCCGATGCCGTAAGGGATTTTTTGACCAAGAATCCCATTAGAGGGTCCAGCTTATAAGTACCTTCGCACAAATTAAAATTATCCACTTGTTCTATCCATACAGATTCTATTATTTTTCGTTTAACATAATTATTGCATTCATAAAGTAACTTACTTGATTCCCAATCTATAGCATGATCATTTTGGCTGGTGTGATAAAAAATTGCATTATTAGTATTACAACTTCTGAAGGCATATTTATGTTCTTTAATACGGGTTTCAATATTTCTTCCAGTTTCTCCTACGTACACTAAATCACGGGATCTAACCTAGGTGCGAATTTCTTAATGGTCTCTGGATTGTTTCCTTCTCGCCTTTTTCATTCGTTTTTCGGTTTATAATTTCTGTATAATAAACAACACTGTAATAATCAATGTAATAATAAATTTATAATTTCTGTAATAAATAATAATGCAATAATAAATGTAATAAATGTAATAATTATGTAAAAAATAATAGAACCTGTATGTAGAACAAGAAGACCCTTTAATAAAATGTCCTTCCGGTGTCAGGAGAACGGGATCTAACCTAGGTGCGAATTTCTTAATGGTCTCTGGACTGTTTTCCCTCTTGTTTTTGGTTCATTCGTTTTTCTGTATCCACTCAAAGAGGATGCTAGTGGACATCGAAACTGTTGTGAAAATAAACTCTGTCTGTTAGAGTGGGTTTTTATTATCATAAAATCCTGTCAAAATTCTTACCAATGAATATAGATAGACGAGAAACATGGAGTTTCACCCTGTTGGAACAAAGAGAAATGATGATTTTCAAAACTGGGTATGTATTTAGCAGCATTAAGCTGTCCCTCGATGAATATCAGATGAATCTTTTTAGCAACCCCCCAAATCACCATTAAACTAAAATCACCGAATTGAACTGTAGAACACAAACAGGATTCTAAATCTTTGAGTAGCCATTCTTCATATCCAAGTGCGTCTATGTAACTTTAACCAATTTAAATAAAATTAATAAAAAAAAAATGCAGTTGGTCTGTGTATCATCTTGGCAAATGTTAATATTCTCTTTACAATGGCGGCTGTAAGCAAAGGTTTCGTTGAACTTCACATCTACTATAACTTTAAAACTGCATATATATATATATATATATATATATATATATATATATATATATATATACTAATGAATTAGTTACTGCTTAAAACAATTTAAAAGAATGTGTTACGTTCATAAACATTTACAAATATATTTCAATTATAAAATCTTGATTTATTTAACTTGAATAACGTATTTAACTCAAGTAATTACGTAAATTAAACACTCATGAAATAAAGATAGAAATTTGAACAGACTCTCTTTGCCTCAAATACTTGGATATAACTTAACCATAGAGTCTCTCAGCCAGTCTGAGAAATGAGAAGAAGGGTGTAGTAACAAGCCCGCTGCACGTAATGTATATGGTTCTGACCCAATTGTCCTTTTAAAGGGGACTTATTTTTTTTCCAAATGTTTGGAATATTTTCATATTTGATTCTTTAAAAATCAACTTCTATAAAGTTGTCATAATTTCTCTCTCTCTTCTCTCTCTCTCTCTCTCTCTCTCTCTCTCTCTCTCTCTCTCGACAGTTCACGTTGTCATATCTCTTTCAATTTTGTCTTGTACCAACACTTATGTTTTTGTTCATAAGGTTTCCATCATTCTCTTAATCTTTTTCCTGTCTTTTCACACAAAGACCAACAATATTAATGCAATCTATTAGAAATAACCCATACAATAACCCATAACAAATAGAAATATCCCATACAAATAACCCATAACAATTATGGAAATTAGATCTGTAGCCTTTGAATCACGACGCTTGAAAGACGAACTAATTCAAGTTTTCAAAATGGTTTTGACAATGTAAACTCCTTCCTCAGTTATGGACAAGTCAAAATACTCACTATATTATGGTTAAGTTAAATTAGGTTGGGTTAAGTTACGCTTGGTTAGGTTAATTAAGATAAGAAAGTGTTCACTGATTTTGACATGTTGATAAATAATTAATGGGTATCATTAGACTGTAAAAGATACCAAGGGCAACAGTGTTATTTGAACTTAGTATAGAAGAGCAACAGCTCTGAGTTTGTTGAGATTGAAGACCTATTGTTGCTCTACGCTGTGCTCTCTCTACCCATATCTGTATCTTTACACATATATGGAGACTAAGATAAGCTAGGGGTATCAAATGTCTTACGAGTGATTCATATAACGGTGCAATTCTATCTTTTGATCTGTAGTAGATGAGGTTGGGTGAAATGAAACCTAAATCTTTACTCGCTTAGTGCGGGACTCTACACACTGTTTTTCAATTTTTAAGTTCTTATAGATGGATATCCCGAAATCTTTTTCTTCTGATACAACGGTCAACTCCCTCCCAGACATTTTGTATTTTGACACTATAACTTGCGCGATACAAACTTTACATTTCTGTGCATTAACTTTCATTTGCCGTTTTTCCAACCATACTATAATATTATCCAAATCGCTTTGTATTTTATGTACCCTGAATTTTATCCTTATCGGATCACCTGAAGATCCGTCACCCCAGCCTTTTTTAGTTAGCTTTATAAGGCTAACTAACGAAAATATCACGACCTAACCTAACCACTCGTCAAGAGCGTACAGTTGACCTAACGATTGGTTAGGTTAGGTCGTGATATTTTCGTTCGTTAGCTTTATAAAGCTAACTGAAAAAAGCTGGGGTGACGGATCTTCAGGTGATCCATTTTATCTTACCCTAATGGCTTTACCTTTTAACTAACTACTGTCAGCGAATTTCGAAATTTATTTACCAAGTCCTTGTCAAGGACGTTTATATATATATATATATATATATATATATATCCTAAATACACGTGATAGATGTCATGCAAAATAAATGGCAATAAAGTGAACAAATAATGTACATAATTTCTTATTATACAAAATAAGATAAGGTTTAATTGACGTTCAGACAATATGAAAGGAATTATCGAAACCACTTTCCAAGTTCCAATATACAGTAGTAGATCTTAAAAATAAATTAATGACAAAAAATTATGACATTTAATCAATGTATTTTATTTATTCATTCTCGAAATTGAATTTTGAGATAGTTTACACAAGATTTGTACAAAATTTTAAAGTTTTGAATGCCGCTTCACTACTATGTTTTTGCCTCTCATTTTAGCAAAGTTATTTTTAAGGTTTCTGCCATTTGAATAGTTCAATCTTTCTATTTATGAGCGGAAAAATATAGAATTTGATGTAGTGTCTTAGTGTAGTGATTCACAAACTTGTTCTCCCTACGGACAACTTAAGCTGCTTTTTAGGCCTCGATAGACATTTTTAATAAGTAATGTACTTAATAATGTACCATACCATACTACATTCCTTATATTTTCGAGGACTTCCTGGTGATAATAGCTTAAGGTGCCACTGATATCCGCGGTCCACAGTTTACAGTAGAAACCATTGCAGGTGACAGAGAAAATGAAGCATCAGAATATAATAAATGAGAATCAGAAAGAATAACAGAAATAAAAAGATTAAAAAATAAAGTAAACAGAATAAAAAGTATCAAAATAAAAGATAGGAATATGATGAAAAGATGAAAGAAAATAAAAACCAGAATAAACCAAGGATAGAAATTATTAAAATAAAGAAGGATGAAACTATAGTACTTAAATGACGCTACTGTGTTACTTTGTTACAAGGTTACTTTGTTTTATTTTAATTTTTATTAAGAAATTCAAAACTGCTTCCATAAATTTTGAGAAGTTCACAAACTCGTACACACATCAGGTCTGGGAGGAAATAGGCTTATAAGTCTGTTACAGGATTATAAGTCTGTTACAGGAAAATAAGTCTTTTACTATTACTGTTATTTGTAACAACCTTTTAAACTTCTTGGGAACCTTGTGTGGTTTTAAATTAGAACTGGTATTGAATGGTTTAAATACTCCACTTCAGAGTTGAAGATTCTATAATTCAGTTTCTTCAAAATATCATGGCAGGAACTTTGAATCTGTTCAATTTCGGAAAAAGATGTTCTATTTCTCCATAAAAACGGTCTTGAAACGGACACTCTGTTCGTCGAAAACAGACTGAAGATTTTATCATTTGTATTTGTTTTACGATTAATGTGGTTTTCAATGTTAGCTGAAAATCGGAGGCCGATGTGGTTAAAGATTCTTTTCATCTCTCTAACTGGTTGTAACGCTAAGTCTTCGTATCTTAGTCGAAGATATCTGTGGGGAGAAATGAAAGAGAAAGTTTAGTTACTAAATAAAGCTAACCGCCGTAAATTCTCATATAGAAGATAAAAATAGACGAGCAAATTGGTTTAGTTTCGGTTTTAACCTTAATTCAGACCGTAATGGATTTACTTAACCGTAAAGGAAATGTTCGGAAAAATTTACGGAACAATTTCAATTGCAAAAGAAATGTCATGAGGTGGAATTGTTGTACAGTACAACGAATAATTGTAAGTAAAATGTTCACATGTCTAAATTAATTCAGAGGTCTCTCTCTCTCTCTCTCTCTGTTCTTTCACAGCACTGGGGTTCTTTTTCAGAGCAATGGGGTTCTCAGATGATGAGAATTCTTAGGAATAAAAACCTTCATCTTCAGGGAAGCTACTTAGCTAGAGTAGAATTTTAGTTTTAAAGAGTGTGCAGTAGAATTTCATAAAAAAAAAATGCATATGTACACTGTCCCGCTGTCTCACTGTCGTAGGAATTCATAAACTAAGGGGTGCTGGCCAACTGGAAGTACCTCTGGATCAGCGCTCCCTTATCCAAGTAATTCCAGAACGAAAGGTGTCAATGTAATTAATTATTTTGTAAAAGTAAGCCTCTTAGCACAATGGCTTTGGCATTCATCAGTAAAATGATGCAGCGAAATGATGACTTCTTGTACGGGGTGTCAGGAAATGATTGCCCCCCCCCCCTGTAGAGCTAAAACTAGAAGAGTTAGATAAAAACCGGTGAGACCACTTGAAAGAGCGTTAAAATCTGAATAAAAACCATTATATTCTATTCCTGTGATTTTAATTCTTACCATTTTTTTCCCCACAGAAACCATGGCATCATCTATTTTGAACGATTCAGAGAAAAAGCGAGTTCTTGACCGCATTCGAGCTGTCACATTTCGTGAAGCAAAGGAAGCTGGTGCAACTTTCATAACTCGACACTGGGTGGCTGAGAGATTAAAAGATCAGAAGACTTTGTCAAAAGGAATTGGAATAAGAATCCTGAAGATTGTGAAACAGAATTTCGAGGAGGAAGACCGGAGAAATTATCTCAAGAATCGAGACATTGTGCTTGCTGCATCACGGCGCCGAAAGAAGAGCTGCTCTGAGGTAGCGAAAGAGATACTTTTCCGTCGTGGTAAGATAGTCAATCGGCAACTTGTGCATCAATTTCGAGTTCGCCAAGGCTTGAGTGCTTGGCATGAAATAGCTAAGCCACAGAAGAGTGATCTTAATATTGAAGATCGGCTATGGTTTTGTGATTATCTTGAGGAATGGACGGAAGACGATTTCCTTCACTTGGTTGTCAGCGATGAATTCTTCGTTTATGTCTCCAGAAAACCAAATTTTCAGAATGATCGGGTTTGGGCAACAACTCCTGATGAAGTCCCAGACGACCAGAAGTATCGAGAAATAGTAAAAAATCCAGCATGTGTGGGTGTTTTCATTATGTTCTCTATTCGGAAGCTCATCTGGGTTATCAAACCAAGAGGAACCAGTTGGGATGGGCCTTATTTTCGAAATGTAATTTTAGCCCAACATGTAATTCCGTTTTTGAAAGACCCCGAGTGTGTTTTGGATGTTGAACAGGCAACCTTTCTTCACGACAAAGCCCCCTGTATGAAAGCACTTGCGACTCAACAACTGCTTAAGGACAATAACATTGATTTTTTCGGAAATAATGAATGGCCTGGCAATTCTCCCGATCTTAATGTCTGTGAACATGTCGGATCCATCATGAAGGATCGGGTGGAGTCCTTAATGCTGGAACAACCCATTCAGAATCGGTATTCAACAGAAATTATGACTGCAAAGATCAACGAAGTCCTTGAAGAAATGAGTCATGATACCGATCTCTTTGAGACACTTCTGGGATCATACCCCCGTCGATTAATGGCCGTCAGAGCTGCAAATGGGGGCAACACCCAATATTAAAACAAGTGTTTTTTATTCAAAATTAAACGCTCTTTCGCGTGGTTTTGTCTGTTTTTTTCTATTCCTTTCAGTTTCTTCTGTACAGGGGGGGGGGGCAATCATTTCCTGACACCCTTTACATAATAAATAAGTAAAAAAAAAAAAGAAGCGCATGATGCATGATGTTGATTAGATTAAGTAATTTAGTGTTTCATGTTGTCCTTTATTTTACACTGTCCTCTAATACAGTATTTCTAAACAACCGGTCCGCGGAAGGAAACCGGTCCGTATTTTCCGTGTTATTATACAATTATGAGGAAATAAACAACTTATTAAAATGTATATCTTGACTAATGTTGTTCACATTGTCGTCTTTTGTTTTTGTTTACTAAAATATTACTGTATAAAGCTATTAGAGGTGTATGACGCAGTGAGGTATAGACTCTGAGTGAATTGGTTACCAGTTGCTGTCCGCGGTATTTTATAGCCGATATTTGCCGGTCCCTCTTGTTGTAGACGTTTAAGAAACACTGCTCTAATGCGTAACTGAGTACACGAGATAAGCGTGCGCGTGGTATGAATGAACTCTGAAACTATTCTCTTCACTATACTTTTTCCTACTTTCCTATAAATCTTCTTTCACAACTATTTTCTGTCAGCAGTGGCTGACGGAGGAGGACTTTACTATTACCACTATTGCTGTGTGAAAATTTAACACGTCTATAAGTGTAAGAATGGTATAAATTTTCAGCTTTCTTTATTTTCACTTGCTTTTTCTATTCTTTAAGAGTGACCATGCGCAGTAGTACTGTAATACTTGTACAGATTTACGTAGCAAAGTTAAACGTTTAATTGGAGGTGTTAAACGCGACTTTGAAATTCAAGTGGGTCGTGAATGCAAAGAAAATCCTAAGCCGTTTTACGATTATGTTAATAATAGAAATCTTTTGAGGGACAATATTGGGCCATTGGTGGGCCACTGGTGGACTCGAGTGGTGCCTTAATATATACTGTAGCTATGAAGAGATAGCTATAAATTTAAATAATATTTTACATCGGCCGCGGGTTCGAGACCCGATGACGGCAGCCGGCGCGCAGCAAAACCTAGCTGTTCATCCTTCCACACAATAAAGAAAATGGTTGGTTGATAAATGGGTACTCTGGGTGGCCTGGTGGTTAAGATGCTGGGCTGCTGGTGGGTCGTGGTTCGGATTCCACGTTAAACTGTAGGTCTAAGGTGGAGTGAAAAGCTTGACCTTCGTCAGAATGAATAATTCTGGCGATAGCTAACCAAAAGTTACCAAAGGTATAGATTTAAAAATGTCGGTACCTAGTTTATGCGGAGATAAGCACAGTGTGTGTGTGTGTGTGTGTGTGTGTGTGTGTGTGTGTGTGTGTGTTCCTGCATGACAAAACCCTACACGAAAGTTTTTGCCTTGTAATCTGTATGCCCAAACGGACAACAAACTTTGATCTTCCATCGCGAATGCTTTCCCTTGTTTCCAAGGAAAGATAATATAAGATGTACAGGGTGTTCTAAAATTTCCTAGTAAACTTTTATATGAACGCAATATCTTAACAAAAATTATGCGATATTTAACGATTTTATTTCAAATACAGCAACAATAAGAAAAGCAACAATAATTGTTTATTTTAGATGTTCAAAGTGTCTTCCTTCAACTTGAACATATTGTTCACAAAGTCCCACTACTGATCGACAGACATATAAAAGTTTACTAGGTAATTTTAGAACACTCTTTATGTTAATAATATGTTTATTATGTTTGTTTCCATCGATCAAGGGCGAAACATTGTAGAATATTTTAAAAGCAAACATTCCACTGCAGAATTGAATTTGCTCTATGGAAATTGAGACGAACGAAACGCATAGAAATACAATTTTACCTGTGCACTGATTGTTCTTCCATAGCATCAACTTGGATCAAGTCGTTGCGTATTTGTTCGCATAAAAGCTGGGCACTCACGAAAGTCTGGGGGTACACGTCGACCTGGGAAATAATTTTTCTGGACAGAATCGTTCCCCTTGGATCCCTTAATAAGTGAATAATCCCAATGTCTAGCGAATCCTCCTTCAAGAGTTCGTTAATAATTTTGAAGTTCAAAAAACTTTTCACAAGATGAATTTTTGACATAGAACAAACTGTTTCATAAAATTGAATTGAATTTATATCACAAAATGAGGGAAATATTTCAGAATTGCAAAACTCACTCGTAAGAAAATTCCTGAAATGTAAACCGTAAAAGGCACCTGATTCGTATATATTCTTTGGATAAGTGGAGAACCTACATGACAAAACTTCCCTCACAAATTTCTTCGCGTTTTTCTTGAAATATTTGAAGGGTTCATATGTATAAAATACATAAGGGTTTTCGGCAATTAATTTTCCAGTAAAAGTAGATCCAGTTCTCGGTTTAGAAATAATTAATACGTTTCGAAACTTAGGAACCGTTTTTTCCATCCCCCCAAAAAATTTTTCTTTTGATTTCATTCTCACTGGATTTTCTTCCGTCACGAACAACGTTAAGCAAAAAACCAATATCACGAGGAAACCAGCTTTAAAAATTAATTTTATACGCATTTTGAAAAAAATTGAATAAAATATGGGTCCCAATTCGATGTTCCGATATCACCGCAAATATAAACTCGACGCGTAATCGGAAAGAAACTGAAAGTTATCTGACAATCATATTGACATATTTTCAGGATAACTTCCTTTTTTACTGTTAATAGATTGTATTGTAATAATTTCAAGGAAATGCTTCCCACTTCATTTCTTTCAAGGAAATTTAAGCTTTACAGTCTAAAGAATTTAACTATTTTTAGCTTTCCCGAAAAATATATATATAAATACGGGGGAGGAAAGACGAGAGGGTGGTACTAGCATTGAGGGATGGAACTTGTGCTATGACGCTTGAAGTGTAGATGTCATCATCTTTTACTTTGTTTATATATAATATATATATATATATATATATATATATATACATATATACACACACACACACACACACACATGAGTGTGTGTGTGTGTGTGTGTGTGTGTGTGTGTACAGTATACACACACCTTGGTTAACGTTGGTTTTGCTTCCGCCCGAATTGTTCATTCTGACGATTTAAGTTTGTCACTCCACCTTAGACGTACAGTTTAACGTGGAATGCGAACCACGCCCCATCAGCAGCCCAGCGTCTTAACCACTAGGCTACCCATTTATCTACCAACCAATTTTTTTTATTGTGTGGAAAGATGAACAGCTGGGTTTTGCTGCGCGCCGCCTGCCGTCACCGGGTCTCGATCCTGGGGCCAATGAATTCGTAATGAACGACGCTAACCACAACACCTTTGGTTTGCTTACGCCCGAATTGTTCATTCTGACAAAGTTCAAGTTTGCCACTCCACCTTAGACCTACACTTTAACGTGGAATCCAACTACGCCCCAGCGTCTTAACCACTAGGCTATTCAGGGTACCCATTTATCTATTAACCACTTTCTTTCATTGTGTGGAAGGATGAAGAGATGGGTTTTACTGCGCGCCGCCTGCCGTGACCGGGTCTCGATCCCGAGGCCGATGGATTCGTAGTCAGCGACGCTAACTAACACCATTGAGGCGCATATATATATATATATATACAGGGCGTCCCAAAAAAATGCATACACACTTTAAATAATTATAAAAGCAGTGTTTATTAAAATACATTTCATTTTCAAAATGTAATAGAATCTACAGACATTATTTAATTGTTTTGTCAACGCCTGTTTTCAAACTGACGTCCGTTCTGGTCCAGGCACTGCTGATAACGCGAAGCAATGGAATCGCAAACATCACGAAACATTTCGTTTGGTATTTGTGTGCATTCTCGTTCAATGGCTGCTCTCAATTCAGCGACTGTTGCAGGTTTTACAGCGTAGACTTTGTCTTTTAAGTATCCCCATAAAAAAAAGTCTAGTGGTGTGAGGTCTGGTGAACGCGGAGGGTATTCTACGAAACCCCTTCGTCCAATCCACATCCACATCGTGCCAAGTACCACTCGCAATACTCCACTCTTCGGTCCGGATCATCATCTTCATTAATAGCATGGACTAACCTTGGAATGTAACTTTTCCATTGACAGCGCTTCAAAATGCGTTGGACAGACGATTCTGAAATTCCTACCTCACGACTCGCTTGCCGCACAGATTTTCTTGGACTTTGGTGATACGTTTCCAATACTCTTTCTTGCTTTGTGGGGCTTGTCGATGTCCGTGGTCTTCCGGAACGCTTCGTGTGGACATTCTGAACAGTTCCATCGGCTTCAAACTTATCTCTAATTCGAGTGATGGTAAGTCGCGTTGGTGGATCTGTTTGAAACTCCCTCCTAAACTGTCTTTGCACTTCAACTGCGTTTTCACACTTCCAGTAGCATTTTAGAATGAATTTCCTTTGTTCAAAGCTTAGTCTGACTGCCATTATTAATTCTAATGGGTTTAACTTGGAAAGAAAGAAACATCAATTGAGCTATCAGCTGTTAAAGTGTGTATACATTTTTTTGGGACGCCCTGTATATATATATAGCACGCATGAAAAATCGAGTGGCTTTATACATGATATTCTATTTATGGCACTCCCAGGGGTTGCACCAGGTCGGTTTAATTAAATGCTGGTGATTAGCTCGAGTACTGGATGGTTAACACGTAAAATACCTCTGGAAGAGAAGCTTAATGCGTTTCTTCGGTTGTTTAAATGTATATTAGGTTGTGTTAACTCTTATCCCGTCAGTTACATACGTAATCACGCCCATAATAACAACACAACCGATTTAGCAGTCAAATTTTAGGGCTCTCGACGGGACCAACTCTGACCTCAAACTTTACTTACAAACTTAATCCGAATCTCAACTTCGATGAATCTTCGGTTAAACTTCTTTATTTATTTTATAATTTTGTAATTATATAATTATTATATAATTATATAATTATATTTAATGTTTATTTTAGTCTTTTGTAGGATTAATTTTTTTTTTTAACTTTTTTTAACTTTAGTTTTGTTATTTTAACCCAGTCTTTTGTATTTTATTTGCCTTGAGGATGGAATATGTGTATGCCGAAACGTTGATGTCAATTCAAAATTAAAGAATACTTTTCATCTGACTGGTGTTCCTCCATTATATATATATATATATATATATATATATATAGAGGGTTGCCAAAAATAAATAGACACTACGGTGATTGTCTTCAAGAATAAATAGCAAAGCTCGTCAACAGAATACCATAACGTGTGTCACCTTTACATAATTTAAAGGGGAAAAAAACACGATTCTAAATATATTCATTCATTACATATGTTATTACTTATTGATTTTTATTATCAAATCAAAAACTATATTAAAAAAGTCTATTTACTTTTGGTAACCTTCTGTCTGTATGTCTGTCTGTCTCTGTCTCTGTCTGAGGGAGTGGAAGGTAGAGAGAGAACCTTATGTTGTCTATCCAGTTTTCTGCTACTGCTGGAATATCGTAGTTAATAAATGAACAGTTTAATAACAAGAATCTCTCCGAGTGGACTGAAAGGTCTTTGAGGCTTCTTCTTGTCCTTGTAACCACTTGTATCTCTCTCTCTCTCTCTCTCTCTCTCTCTCTCTCTTTCTCTCTCTCTCTCTCTTTATTTAGAAAAGAATACAAATGACAGAGTTTTACAAAAATTTTCAATTTTTTTCTGTACAATTTAGATATTTGATATGACATTAATATATTCACAATACTCTAAACTGAATATGTCGTTGAAAGCATGGAAGCCTTTTAAGCAAAATTAATGGGATTTAGTTTATTTATTACGTAAGAGAAGTGAAAGTGACAAGTAATAGTAATAGAGATAACAAATAATAATAATAATAATAACAACATCAATAATAAATACAATAATAATAATAATAATTAATAATAAATACGAGATAAAAATTTAACATTTACATAATTTTAAATTAAATTATTTATTTTATATTTAGTAGAAAATAAATAATGTTTAATAAAAAAATGTAAATAAAGGAAAAATTATGGAATTAAAAGTGTTTAATGAAATTATCGTTATTTAAATGTACTTTCGAGGGACCAATATTTAAATCATTTGCAGTGATACAATTGTTGCCGAAATAATTGAAGGTTAGAAGTCTATCGAAAATTCTAATAAAAATTGGTACGTTACCAGATGGTGGTCGGTAGATGCCTAAAATTGAGTACAGTATTGGATTTTATGAATATATATTATGTTGACTCAAAGGTTATCGGAATTTTTACAATATTTTTAATTGCAATCGTCATTTTCTATCGTCCTTATCCATCTTTTTGAGGTTTAAGTTTTGGTTTTTGGCTAAAAATATAATAGTTACCCCTTTTTCTTTGATGTATTCACTCTGACGTGAAGGCAGCGAGTCTTTTGCTTATATTGAGGTTCTAAATGTAGCTGGGCTAGGCTGCTTTAAACCCTAGATCCTGTCCCAGAGCTGGATCCTATCTGCTTTGCAGATAGCTGGTGAGGGAAGCTATATATATGGGACCTCTTTGCGACTGACCCGTTGCCCACGTCGGGCTAGCATCATGAAAAAGAAAAAACTAGAGTATTTGTCATTTACCATTACTTATTCGGACTATAGTGGATTTAATTTTCCTAGAAGAGTTCCTTGTTCCATGCACGGTCTGTGTGTATCATATATATATGAAACTTAATTTTGAAGCTTTTCCATCTAAGTAAAGATATAGGAAAGAAAGAAATTGTTTTTTTTTTATGCAGGAAGGAGGGGCCAAGGGCGAACGCCCTCAAAAGCGCCCCCTCCCCCCAATAGAAGAAGAAGAAAGCCAAAATCAAGGTTACAATATGTTATTAATTCAGAGTCGATATAGTTCTAAATGTTATCCAATTACGTTGTACAGCCAATGTTGTAACATCGCTTCCCATTGATTACGGGATCCCACGTAAAGAGGAAGGTCCACCTCCGTTATATGACCTTAGATGTTGCGAAGGAGGTTAAAAAACCCCAATCATTAAGTTTTTATTTAATTACCACGTTAAAATTCAGCTTAAGTTCTTCTTAAGCTGGGTTCGAAACTGGGTTCGAAAATGTATCGAATATGTTAATAATCTCTATTCAGCGACAAGATTTTAAATTTTTTTAAACGGTTACAATCGGTTTTAAGTGTGGGTAAGTTTCAGCGGTGAAAAACGGCAAGAAACGGCAAGAAACGGTAGTGTGATATATGGTCTTAACCAATTGTAACCATTTACATACTCGTTTGCGTTGGCAACAATCTGGATTTGGGAAATCAAGGTTACAGTATGTAATAGATTTAATACATTTTTAATACAGATTTTTAATACATTTTTAATACAGATTTAATACATTTTTAATACAGATTTAATACATTTTTAATACAGATTTTTAATACATTTTTAATACAGATTTAATACATTTTCAAACCCTTTGTTGCCGATTAAATGTGTAAACGACTCTAATCGGTTTTAAGTGAAGCTGAGTCTCGTGAGCCCGGGCATAAATTTTGAAATAACTTTACTGTCTGTATTTTCTGTTTTGATTACCTCTCTCTCTCTCTCTCTCCTGCCTCTTTTTCCCCAACAATAAGGAAATCTTTATTCACTATAAACTATTCACGACTTAAAATCCTTTTATATTTAACTTAATAAAAAAAAAGAAAGAAATTACTTTTTTGGTTCTCCCTCTGGGCCCTTTAGCGAGTGTTATGGAACAGGCGGAGCTAATTTAATAAAGCTCCGCCCACTTTTTCACTTGTATAGTATCTTCTCACAGAACAAGGCCACCTGTTTGTCGTGAGTCTTGAGGGAGTGAGTTAGTTTCTGTCGACGCACATTAAAAAAATTAAAAGCCGATTAAAATAATTTTCCGTAAGATTAAAAATTAATATCGAGGTAAGTAATGGTACATTAATAATATTAAATGCGGTTTATATAATAAATTTCATATGATCATAAATTTTCAAATCTGAATATGATCAAGTGTAAATAAATAAATTTGGACATTGGGTTATAAACAATTATATTTTAATAAAATTGTATTAAATTATTTATTTAGATGATTAAAATAATTATCATACCTATTTCCATTTACACCTGTTCAAAATATTGTTCATACATTTATATTTTATTTAATCTCTTAACAAAAGATAACTTCAAGGATAACTTGATTATCATTATTCCTCGTAAGAATAATGATGACACTTTATAATACTTTGGTGTAAGTATAATAATACACTTTCGAAGTACACTCGAGATTTGCAACATTTATGTAATGACGTAAAATTCTATATAAGCTTACATTTCTTTTTATAGCCATTATAAAAATGTCGAATAAATAACAAGGAATTTAAATTTTCCTTGTTTCAGTTCTGTGTATGTGATTTTATTGTTTACCCTGTTTTTTTTCAGCCACTGTATTTTCTCTCTCTCTCTCTCTCTCTCTTCTTTCTCTCTCTCTCTCTAAGGAAATTTCGATATCACTTGCTTACTTGTGTTATTCAAAGTAGTGTTTTTCGACTTGTACACTCTTCCTCCATCTTTTGGGAAACCTGTTTTGAAAGTCCTCCTCAGGAAAAAAGTGATTATAGCTATTTCAGTTATAAATCAACTTTATAAAGGAATTCCCTCAAAAATTCCATATACATTACATGAAAATACTAAAAAAATATTGTTTCATTATTAAAAAGTTACACCATCAAACATTAAATTTGTTTCAGGGAACGCGAACATGTTTATGTTTTTTATTCTTTTAAAGGTTTTTAAATTTTTTAAATAAAAAAAATTGTTAGTCTTGCTTTTTATTTTTGCATTTACTTATATAAAAATTTCCCATAAATTTCGAAAATAGAGTTAGTTTTTAGCACGTTTTATAAAGAAATAACGAAATTTAGCTTTATATCAGTTGGGTGTTGTTTTAGAATGCGGTTTTTGGGAGAGTTTGAAATTTTTCGAAATTTTTTTGCGTTTCTGTTATTTCTCAGTAAGCAGTTTCGAAAAATCCCATTTAATAGTGAATTACAGTATGTAATGGGGGGTTGAGGAATAAATCCCTCAAATAAAAAAAATATATGTAGTGGTTAGCATCACTGACTACGAATCCACCGGCCCCAGGTTCGATTCCCGGCGAGGTTAGGCGACCCTCAGCTCACCCAGCTGTTCATCCTTCCATATAAAAAGTGCTGGTTAGGAAATTAGTGGGTTCCCTGCTAGCTTAGTGGTTAAGACGCTGGAGCAGTAATTGGGAGGTCGTGAGATTGAGTCCGGACGAGGACTTCGTAATTTTTTACTTCTCTGGTTTGTCTTAATTCGAATTCCACGTTAAGCTCTAGATATAAAGTAGAGCAACAAACTTGATCTACGTCAGGATGAACAAATCGGGCGGAAGCAGAGCTAAGTTATATATATATATATATATATATATATATATATATATATATATATATATATATTTTTTGGTCCAGTTTGTGTAAAGCAAATCTGAGGTAGTACGAGTATACCTGTGGTTGATATAGATAAATTTGTGCTACCTTGTGAAGAAAAAAAACTTGTGGTGCATCTTGCTCCTGAAGAATTATGTACCAGGAATGATAATAACTGGAGGTATCTGCAATACAAACTAACTGTGCGAAAACGAATACGGATTTGGGTGGTTTTTGGACTGGGCTAACACGGAGCAGTGTTGCACTTAACACGTCTGTTAAGTGGTCTCCTGAGATACTTTTATGTTACACGAACATGTTAATTGCCTCGAAAAGTGGACGCTGAAATTTTCCGGTTGAGGTTTAAGTTTTGGATTTTGGCTAAAAATACAATGGTTACCTTTTTTCTTTGATGTATTCGATCCGACGTAAATGCAACCATTTTCTTGCGTATATTGAGGTTCTGAATGTAGCTGTCTAGGTTAGCTTTAAACCCTAGACCCTGTCCCAAAGCTGGGTCCTATCTGCTTAGCATATTTGCTCAGAAGATTAGGGGAGCTATATTTTAGGGCCTCTCTACTAGTGAGACTCGGAGAAAATAAATATCCCGGATTTTCTTCTTCGAGTTATTTTTTTGAGGTTACGTTAACCTAACCTAACACGCTTTATTTAAAGTTTTTAATGTAACCCCCTTATCCTAACGAAAGCACAAGTCCTTAGGTGATCTTTCTCCGTGTCTCATCTACCCTGTGAGCAGTCCAGCATGTTCTTACACACTTTTCTCCCTATTCCTCACTAAACATGCATGCATCGTACCCATACTACATAAACTTTTCAAAATTAAAGAAAAGGGCAACGACTTCGAGAGCCTTGGAGTCCCCTGTGGAGGGGACCATAAATAGGCTGACCATATTTCCTTGAGACAAAAACGGGACATTGGGATGGCAAAAAAGGGACGGGGGTTATGTAATATTCTGTATTCATGAAAAAGTAAGTACATAAACCGGGAC
This sequence comes from Bathynomus jamesi, assembly GCA_023014485.1. Classification (NCBI taxonomy): domain Eukaryota; kingdom Metazoa; phylum Arthropoda; class Malacostraca; order Isopoda; family Cirolanidae; genus Bathynomus; species Bathynomus jamesi. The sequence continues at coordinate 246,861 of JAJOZX010005677.1, read as the reverse complement.
AAAATTGACACTTTTATTAAAACGACGGGACGGCCAGGAAATATAAAACAAACGGTACTGTCCCGTTCAAAACGGTACGTATGGTCAGCCTAACCATAAATGTCCCCACTTCTGGCTTCCCCGCTGCCGATACCGGGAACGCAGATCTGGGCAGTAGGTCTGGTTCTGCTATTGCCTATTCGAGATATCCTGGGTATCTGCCTGGTTCATTTTTCATTAACTTCTGCAACAACCATCTGGCTACGGCTTAATTGCCAATCTCGAAGAAAATACATCTGCGCTGTCTACCTTCACTCTAATTGTACTGACTATCCAAAACTCTTTGACTATCTTAATTCCAAAGTGGAGTACATTCTATCCCACTCTCCTTTGGCTGAAATCTCCATTTCAGGAGATTTCAATGTTCACCACCACCACCTTTGGCTTTCCTCCCATTTCACTGACACCTTTGGTGAACTAGCTTACAACTTCTCTATCCTGAATGTCTAAAGTAGATTGTACAGCATCCTACTCGTATCCACGATCGCCTTGGAGATAGGCCCAACATTCTGGATTTATTTCTCACCACTCATCCTTCTTCTTACTCTGTCAAACGTTTTACTACGTTGGGTTCTTCCGACCACAATTTTATAGCTGTTTCTTGTCCTATCGCTCCAGTTCGGTCTTTGTATCCTCCCAAAAGAGTGCCTTTGTCACTTTGACGTTGCTGATTGGGAGGCCCTTAGGCAGTGCTTTTTTGATTTCCCATGGAATGATTACTGCTTCCGTGGGCGGTGCCCCTCGAGTGTGTTGAGAACATCACGAAGGTGATTCTCTCGGGCATGGAGGTGTACATTCCATATTTTTTTCTCCTACTAATGCAAAATAACTTTGATTACTCTAATGCTATCCGCAACAGAGAGGAATCTTTCAGAAGGTACCGTCGCCATCCAACTCCTGACTTTCATTCTACTTATATTTCTGTCCGGAATTGTGCAAAATCTGTTCTTCGACTTGTCAAAAAAGTCCTTCATTAGAGAAAAATGTGAAAATGCATCTAATTTTAATTTTTCTCATTCTTTCTGGCAACTAGCTAAAAACTTCTTTCACAACTTTACTTCTTCTTTCCCTCCTCTTTTCCATTCTGACGGCTCAGTTGCCGTTTCTTCTCCTGAGACAAGTTATGTTATATATAACCTGGACGATTGCGGTGCTGTTCTTCCATCTCCTCCTCCCTCTGACTCAATTATGTCTGACATTAGAATTTCTTCCAAAGATGCTTTTTCTGCCCTCTCTGAACTTAACTCTAGGAAGTCGTACGGATCTGATGGTGTCCTTCTTGCTGTTCTCAAGAACTGTGCTTCTGTGCTGACACTCTGCTATTGGATGGCTATGGTGCACCTGGCCTCTGTTCTTTCTGCTATCTGTGATTGGGGCAGAGAAAACCTTGAAGCTTTCAGTGCCTCAAAAACTCAATTTCTTCATGTGTCTACTAGTCACAATCTTCCGCACGACTATCCCCCTTATCTTCAACAATACACAACTCACTCCTTCCTCTTTTATCAACATTCTTGGTACTTCCTTTTCTCGTGATTTTTCGTGGAAAGATCACATATACGCTCTTTCTGAAACGGTTTCTAAGAGGTTAGGTGTGCTGTATCGCCTCCGCGGTTTCTTTGCCCCCCCCCCACTCAGTTGCTGTCTCTATACAAGAGTCTTGTCCGCCCCTGTATGGAATATGCTTCTCATGTGTGGGGTGGCTCAACCCATACATCTCTACTTGACCGGATTTAATCAAAGGTTTTTCGTTTCATCAATTCCCCGCCTCTTACTGACTGTTTCCAATTTCCTTCTCTTCGCCGCAGTGTTGCATCACTTTCTCTTTACTATCGTTATTATAACGGACACTGCTCTTCTGAACTCTCTAACTCTCTAACTCTCTAACTCCTCCTTTAAGGAGAGCACGCAGCACCAGACTTTTGACACATTCTCATTCCTTTTCTGTCCAACCCTCTTATGCAAGGGTTAATCAGTATTTTCAATCTTTCATTTACTCAACCGGTGAACTCTGGAACAATCTTCTTCAATCCATCTTTCCCCCTGTCTGTGACCTCCAATCTTTTAAGCGTAGAGTGTGCAGGCATCTCGAAAACCCTGGACCGTGATTTTGGCTTTCTTCTTCTTCTAATGGGGAAGGGGGTTTGAGGGCGTTCGCCCTTGGCCCCTCCTTCCTCCATAAAAAAAGATAAAGAAAAATGAGATTCCATTCCAGAACAATGAATTTCAAATGCGTTTTTAGAAAAAAGTCATTAATAGGATCTGATTCAAACATATTGCATGTCTTAACCTTTCAACCTTTCAAATGTTCCGTGCGATGATTCCTCATTTCACGAAGGTCAAGCTTGTTGCCCCTCCTTTCGAGTTGGCCTGGTGAAGTAATGAGTGAGTGAGTTGGTTTCTTGTACTCTCCACCTCACATAGCCAGGTACGCCCGGCACATCGGGGATTGTTCTGAGCCAGGCGTCTAATCTTCTTTTGAAGATGTCACTGCAACACCACTCGTGTTCCTTAGGTCTTTGGACAGCTGATTAAACAGTTTTGGTCCTCTTACAACAAAACTATTTTCTTGCAGGGTTAAGGATGTTCCCTGTCTAGCCTTTAATTTGGGAACACGACACAGTCTTCCTTTTCTACTTTCCACTGGTGTCTTATATATATATATATATGGGTACGATTGTACCCAAACTTGGTACGAAGTATATACAGGGTGGCCCAAAAGTCTGTTGCCCCGACGCATAGGTTTAGAATGCGTCGTGGCAACAGACTTTTGGGCCACCCTCCCTGGTTATTACGGTTTTTCTTGAAAATAACACAAAAACTGTTCAATATAATTAACTTATTTCAAGGCAATTTTCATTAAAATCGCTTTGTTGAAAAATATTTTGCAGACAATTGAACTTTCCTCCCCAATTTTCTCAAAATCGGAATCCTGAAAATGACGGAATTCAAACGTTCGTGTAAAAATAACGATGCATACGTTGTTTTTCAAATTTGCGGGACAAATGGTACATTTATCCAACCATTCGAAAAATTCATTTAGAAAAATGCTTAAGAAGAAGGAAATGGTACCGGATATAAAGTGAATCAGGGTCAAAATTTTCTTGAATTTTCAAGTGCAAACTATTGTTACTCAGCTCGTATTTAGAGATAGGAAAATGTATTTTAATGATTCTGTGGTATTGTAGCTTATAAAAAGGGGCGTGTCAAGTTTCAAGCACATATCTTAAAATTCGGGGGCGAGGGGAGAGTTGTATTTACAGTATTAGAAAACAATAAAGACTGCTAACGTACAAGCTTTTAAATCAATTCTAGTTGAGTTTGGACCATCTACTCGACGAAGGGAGTCAGGAAATTTCATCTCAATTGATTGGTGAATAAAGATTTGCGGTAAACATGTTCACGTTTCCTTCACAGGACACGGTTGATGATTCATGATCTATCAGCATTTTGCTCGTGGCCTCTTGATTTGTCATACAGACAGAAATCATCATTGCCCTTCATCAGGAAGACCTGAGCAGCCGTCAGATTGCTGCCAGAGGTTACGCCAATCATATCACTGTCTCCAGGATCATTAAAAGGTGGTTTCCAAATAAGACTGCTCACATAACGTTTTCGTTATTTAAACGAGAAGTTTAGGACGGATATCAGTGGTTACAAAAGAGAAGCAGAACCACTGTTTATCAAGGAAGATCCAATTTACGCCCAAGACTTTTTGACATCATAATTAGTAGGTGTTAATATTAACAGTTCAGTGTTACATGCTCGGCGTAAATCCCGGTTAACAGCCACTGATGTGAAGTGAAGGTGAACATGAAAAAGAGCAATGATAGATATTCTTTGTCTTTTTGGACGTCTGTTCCATCCTCGGACGTCTCAATTTAATAAATTTTCGTTGAATGAAAGCATATGGGTATGGTGAATAGCGAATTACTGTAGAACTTCAGAAATCCTGTATATATATATATATATATATCCCACATACCATCACGATGGTTTTAGTTTCGTAGCGAGTTGAGACGCTGGAAAGACTGATTCAGTATTGATTGAGGGATATCTAAGTTTTCCTGAAGCCGTATTCTTTTCTGCGAGAGTCATCCGCCGTTTGAACAAACCCACCGGAGTTGATGGAACAGAAAAACTGCCCTACGTATTCTTCTTTGGGCACCTGAAATTCTGACATGGAATTTGGGGAGTGTGTTTGGGAGCTTCCTGAATTCCAATTGCGGAAACGAAGACATCCTTTCACATCTATAACTGAACTTTGACACAATCTTGACCATGCCCTGATACAAAATTTCTTGCTTCTAAGCCTACATAAGTCAGTTATTGACTGTTTCTATTTTCCTGTCTACATCCTAAGGGTAAGTTAATAATAAGGTGACTTCTGTTACAAGGGTATTCATGGCCATCTACGTAATGTCATCGGCTTGTCGCTCTCCCATGAAGGTACACCTGTCTCAGTACAGATTTTATATTATTGTAAGCGGTGGCATGTTTACGACTGGCGAAAGCGGATTCTTTCACCTAACTCCCGGGAGTAGCCAGGAAGGCTATGTCTTCCGGGGAAGCTTCCAACCGAAACCCCAAACACCAGTTAAACGTGGGAGGTTTAGCTTAAATTTGGAACTTCTTACTTCCGATTCTTCTTTGGTTTTCTGACTTGCTTTAAGCTGTTCTTGAATATAACCGAGTTAACCTTCAGTTTGGTTAATTTATCGATCTTTACTTCAAGACGGAAGGAAAGATAATAACATGTGCTCATAATAATAATAATAATAACAGTAATAATAATAATGAAACGCACATACAAGGTGATCCAAAAGTACGGTCCCACGTGGAATGTTTATTAATTCAGTAACTGTCCAAACTAAACGTGTGAAACTGTGTACACAAGTCATTTCACTTTCATAAGCTACTACGCACATTGCTTAATACTATATTCTAATGGCACACTCCCCTTGAGCGTTGACTTTTAGTACCTCATTGGTGCGTGATCATGACTAGTCACTCTCGGAGTGTAGATGACCCCACAAATGAACATTAAAAAGGAGTGTGCCAACGACTCTACTACTCGTAGAATGTTGAGCAATGTCCGTTGTAGCTTATATAACAGAATCGACAGCCGAATCGACAGCCGAAAATTTTATAATTTACTGAATTAATCCTTTAGTATTCGGTGTTACTTTACTGAGTTTGTTCTGACTAACGCCAGACGATTTTATTGTCTCGGAAAAGACCTCTGGGCACTAAAGGGTTAATAAGTATTTTATATGAGGACGAACCTTTGCTTCATATATATATATATATATATATATATATATATATATATAGGGGAAGGTGGGGTAAGACGGACTACTTAACACAAAAATGAGTCTAGAAACCACATTTATATAGTTTTGGGGGTTTTTAGGGGTTGTGGTGGTGCTTTGGGGTGTTATATTTAAAGTCCACACCCTGGTCACGGTTTTTAGAGGAAAAGACTGAAACACGAGATTTTACCAAATCAATATTTTTATTGTACCAAAAACGAATCACGGGGTAAGATGGACCCCAGGGGTCCATCCTTACTGGCACAACTCACACACAAAAAACTCTTCCTCATCGTCCTCTACCCCTGCACATTCCTCATGTGCCCATCTCTTGCAAATGGCGCAACAAACCCACCCTTCCCCTCGCACAGAATTACCAAACGTGTCATTGCAATACAAGCACTTGGTTGAATCTCCATCTTCACTGTCACTGTCATGAGCCCAGGATGGCCCAACTTTCGCTTGCTTTGCTTTTTTCTTTTGTTTCATGCTTTTGTTTGGTGACGTGAAGGACATCTAGCAACCAATATCTGAACCTCGCCCTTTCTGCTTGGGTTTAGAGGGGGGGGTTCCATCTCACCCCATGGGTCCGTCTTACCCCACCGTCCCCGATATATATATTCCCTGACGAAGTGTACTGCTAAATACACGAAAGAACTTGGATCATTTTTTTCTTTTTCCTTGTGAATTTGCATTATATATATATATATATATATATATATATATATATATATATATATATATATATATATGATGAATTTCACAATTAAACACGTGAAATGAATGAATGCTGCAAACCCACAAGGAAAAAGAAAAACGATTCCAAGGTCTTTCGTGTATTCAGAGCTACACCTCCTCAGGGTGTCATTCCCTGACGAGGTGTAGCTCTGAATACACGAAAGGCCTTGGAATCGTTTTTGTTTTCCTTGTGGATTTGCAGCATATATATATATATATATATATATATATATATATAATGTTTTAATGTGCATATATGAAAAACATACAATATTGACAAGTCGAACTAAATAAATGTATTTAACCATCTATTTATTCGCGTCTAGGAGAATTTGTCTAAAACAATTCGTCTAAAATACAATTTGTCTAAATCAATTTGTCTAAAACAATTTGTCTAAAATAGTTTGTCTAAAATCAATTTGTCTAATAACAATTTGTCTAAAATACAATTTGTCTAAAAATAATTTGTCTAAAATACAATTTGTCTAAACAAACAATTTAATATAATATGGCATACAAATTGTTGCCTGATGTACAATGCTATTTATTACTTGCCACGCCCCATCTTAAAAGGTTACCTCTTGTGCGGAATAGTACATCGAAATAGTTTGTCTAAAATAGTTTGTCTAAAAATAATTTGTCTAAAATACAATTTGACTAATAACTGAAGATAACTAGAAATGCATTTGTCTGCTTGATAAATTTGGAGTGAGGATGAAAAGATTGAAAATGGGTTGATTTTATTTCATAATATACCTAACCTAACCTAACCTAACCTAACCGGTTATGGGTTCCGGGATAACTGATTTCGATGTACTATTCCGCACAAGAGGTAACCTTTTAAGATGGGGCGTGGCAAGTAATAAATAGCATTGTACATCAGGCAACAATTTGTATGCCATATTATATTAAATTGTTTGTTTAGACAAATTGTATTTTAGACAAATTATTTTTAGACAAATTGTATTTTAGACAAATTGTTATTAGACAAATTGATTTTAGACAAACTATTTTAGACAAATTGTTTTAGACAAATTGATTTAGACAAATTGTATTTTAGACGAATTGATTTAGACAAACTCGCCTGATTCGTATTTATTCACTTATATATTTATCTATTTTTTCAATCATCATTTACTCATGAAATGAAAAGAGTGAAACGCTAATTATTTTCAGTTATATATATATACAGGGTGGGCCGTAAGTTTCCATACATAGGAAAAATAAACATTTTGTTATGGACAACCATTTTTATTTATATAATATGCTCTACATGGTTGCCATTGTTTTGAAAACACATTTCAATACGTGTTCCCCACTGTTGATGAACACGCATTAGCACAGTTGACGTTATGCTTGTAATGGCGTTGGTGATACGTTCCTTTAGATGATTTATGTCTCGTATCTTTTCCTGATACACCATGGCCTTCAAGTGCCCCCAAAGATAGAAATCAAGGGGGGTGAGATCTGGGGATCTGGGAGGCCACTCCACAGGACCACGCCGACCAATCCAAGCATCCGGAAACTGCTGCTGATCCAAATACCGACCCACGTGAAGACCATAATGAGGTGGAGCTCCATCTTGCTGGAAGTAAACTGGGAAGTTACCTTCCTCGTTTAGCAGGGATGGGAAAATCTCTTCTTGCAACATGTTAAGATACCTTTCGGCATTAAGATTTCCACTGACAAAAATTGGTCCAATAATTCTGTCACCCCATATCCCGGCCCACACCATCACTTTACCGGCACCTTGCATCTTCGTCGGACTCAGCCAGTTAGGGTTAGCATTACTCCAATAACGTATGTTTTGCCGATTAACCTCTCCATTGACGTAAAAATTTGCTTCATCAGTAAACAAGATCTTACGTCAAACGCATATTCTTAGGGTATCTGAAACATAAAAACAAACGTTTAATTTTTCCTATGTATGGAAACTTACGGCCCACCCTGTATATATATATATATATATATATATATATATATATATATATATATATATATATATATATATATATATATATTACCTTGGCTGTAATAATCCTTGCTCAAATGATTCTCACTGTAAACTCATAGGTAGGTATTATAGTAAGATAATATCCCTGTTAAGAGAAGCAGGAAGCCCCTTGATTAAATCTTACAACTATCATACTAAGGTTATTCCTGGATGGAATGATTTTATTGCCCCCCTGAAGAGGGAATCGAAAGACGCCTACGATTTGTGGTGCTTTCATGGTAGACCCAGATTAGGACCAGTATACATAAATATGTGTAGAAGTCGGGGTCAGTATAAGGCGGCCATAAGGCGATGTAAACAGGAAGAAGAGTCTATTCGAGCATCAAAAGCCTGTGAAGCTCGCATAAATAACGATAATAACAAATTTTGGAAATTTGTTAAGAATCAAACGGGTGTCAAAAATGTCCTCCCTCCGACAATCGATGGGGTGTCGGGGGACGATGAAATTGCAAAGCTGTGGAAAAACCACTACTCTAACATTCTTAATAGTGTGAGTAGGGATAATCTTAAGATAGATGGCAGCGAAACGATTGTGGGAGGGACAAGGGAAAATATTTTGATATCATTTTCTGAAGTAAAGAGGTTAATTAAAGAGTTAAAGACTGGTTCTGCGTCAGGGATAGATGACTTATCGAATGAGCACTTAAAATATGCAAATGACGTAGTATGTCTGCATATATCATTGCTCCTATCAGCCATGCTTGCTCATAGCTATATCCCTGCAGAGTTCATGAGGGTATATATCTTGCCCCTGGTCAAAAATAAGTATGGAGACATTCTGTCCAGCAATAATTACAGGCCTATTGCTGTCGCTTCCTGCTTCTCGAAACTACTAGAAAAACTCTTGTTACTCCGATTAAATGATTTCCTATGGACATCCTAATCAGTTTGGCTTTAAAAGGTCCCACTCAACTGACCTGTGTATCTATGTACTTAAAGAAACAATATCTAAATACATTGACAGTAATTCAACCATTTATAGCTGTTTCCTTGATATAAGTAAGGCATATGATAGGGTGAACCACAATATTTTATTTGCAAAACTAGAAGACAGGAAGGTTCCCATGTACATATTAAATTTATTGAAATTTTGGTATTCCCACCAATCTTTCACTGTTAGGTGGGGCAATGTACTATCCGAGTGTTTTGGCTCCTCTTGTGGGGTGAGACAAGGCTCCTTGCTCTCCCCTATGCTGTTAATGTGTATATTGACGGATTAATTGCTTCACTTAATGAGGCAACAGTAGGATGTTGTATAGATAACACAAGGATAAATAACTTAGTTTATGCCGATGATATGGTGTTAATAAGTCCCTCTGTTAAAGGTCTGGATCGGCTACTAAAAGTCTGCGAAGTGTATTCGCAGAAACATGATATTCTTTTTAATGTCACAAAAACTAAGGTTATGCAATTTCATCCTAAAAGCTGTAATCAGCCAGCTGATATAAGGTTTAAAATGAATGGTGAAGTAATTGAGGAAGTACAAGAGTTTAAGTATTTGGGTCAAACTATTACCAGCTCCTTGAGTGATGACTCGGATATAAGAAAACAATCTCGAAGCCTGTGTGCTAAAGCGAATATGACCATAAGGAACTTTCGTTTCTGTACAAGTGAAGCTAAAGACACTCTTTCGTACTTTCTGCAGTAATATATACGGTCAGCAACTCTGGGTGAATTAAAAAGGTTCTGGCAGAACCCTAAATTTGCTGTACAACAGGTCGTTTAGACTCTTACATAAATTACCCCCGAGATGCTCAGCTTCGCAAATGTTTGCAACCCGCAATGTTCCGAGCTTCCCGGAGGTAACAAGACGTGCTCAACACAGTCTAATGCAAAGAATTAAAAAATCAACCAACCCGATCATCCAAGCTATCCATGAGTCCTGCCAATTATCCTCTAAGCTATGGACTTTTTGGTACGAAAACGTCTGTCTGTAGCTCCACTTAACTTCGACAGTGCAGTATTATTTCTAATCAATTGTATATATTTTTATTTAGTGTATGAACTGTCATTGTATTAATAATATTTGTCATATGAACTATAGTCTGCCAATAAACCTTTTCATTTTCATTTTCATTTCATATATATATATATATATATATTATATTATATTATAGTGTGTATATATATATTTTATATACATATATATATATTATATAGTGTATATATATTATATATTATATATATAAACACTATGCAGTGCTGCATGAACCATGCTTGTCTATTCAATGAATGCAGCCCAGATTAATGTCTTATGGAAAGAGTAACTACTTAGGAACGCTCAATCTGCGCCTTTTAAAATGAACCCCTTTATAAATAATAATAAAGAGATAGTGTCTCCTTTAGAATTGGAAAACAAAGACTTGTGGCATTATGATCCATTTATCGAGTGGGGGGATGTAGTGGGAAGGGAGGGAGGGGGAGCTAAAAAGCCTCATTCTCGATTGTTTCAATGCAGGAACGTTATCTCACTCTTGGGAGAAGTGCAATTTCGAAGGCGTGGATGTGGCTTCCGTAAGCTATTCGTTGCAGAAGAATTCTGGTTTCGTTCTGATGAAATTACTGTACGAGAAAGCACATATACGGGATATATATATATATGATCCAAACCCACAAGGAAAAAGAGAAACGATTCCAAGGCCTTTCGTGTATTCAGAGTTACACCTCGTCATTCCCTGACGAGGTGTAGCTCTGAATACACGAAAGGCCTTGGAATCGTTTTTCTTTTTTCTTGTGGGTTTGCATCATTCATTCATTTCACGTGTTTAATTGTGAAATTCATCCCATATATATATATATATATATCCCCGCAAGGGGGTTCTAAGCTCGTGCTCTTGAGTGCTCTTTGTGCTCGTTTGTACGTGCTTGTTCCTGGAGGTTTCACGTGCGCCCTCCCGGCCCTAGCACCCAAGGATGATGGGGCTCGACCCTGCAGTCCTTGTCATCCTTGGTCTTTTTCCACTTCGACTGTCCCCTCCACCCTTTCTTTTTCCTCTGTCTTTCCTCTCACTTTTTCTTTGTTTTTCCGCCGAGATATGCCCTTTTAAAAAGAGAAACGATTCCAAGGCCTTTCGTGTATTCAGAGTTACACCTCGTCATTCCCTGACGAGGTGTAGCTCTGAATACACGAAAGGCCTTGGAATCGTTTTTCTTTTTTCTTGTGGGTTTGCATCATTCATTCATTTCACGTGTTTAATTGTGAAATTCATCCCATATATATATATATATATATATATATCCCCGCAAGGGGGTTCTAAGCTCGTGCTCTTGAGTGCTCTTTGTGCTCGTTTGTACGTGCTTGTTCCTGGAGGTTTCACGTGCGCCCTCCCGGCCCTAGCACCCAAGGATGATGGGGCTCGACCCTGCAGTCCTTGTCATCCTTGGTCTTTTTCCACTTCGACTGTCCCCTCCACCCTTTCTTTTTCCTCTGTCTTTCCTCTCACTTTTTCTTTGTTTTTCCGCCGAGATATGCCCTTTTAAATAGAGGCGAATCGGTTCTTCCCGAACTTAAAAAAAAAAAAATATATATATATATATATATATAAAACTCAACTTGTCAGATGTTCCGTGCGTCTGTTTCTCTTCGCAGGGAGGTTAAACTGCTGGTCTCACTTTTGGACCTATTTTGATGTTGGAGACAATTGCTTTCTTGATTTCTCCATGTCACACAGCCAGAAACACCTACCTTACCTGGGATTGCCCTCAGCTATGTATCTAGTGTTGGTTTGAAGACCAGTTGTATTTCTAGTGGCCTTTGGTAACTGGTTAAATAGTCTTGGCTCTCTGACAACAAATTCATTTTTCTTCAGATTTGAGGATGTTCTTGTCTGGACTTTAATTTTGGAACACTACACATTCTACCTTTCTTATTTCCCAGTGTTGTTTGGATGGTTCTTGGGTTTAGTTTGAGGTTAGGTACTCCTCTATTATTTTCTATGCGTATATTATGGTGTACCTCACTCTTCTTTCCAATGAATATAGATTTAATGTACACAGTTTTTCCCAGTAATTGAGTTCTTTGCAGCCATTGATCTTGGCTGGGGAATTCCTTTGAATTTCTTCTACCTTATTAATTTTTCTTTTCAAGTTTTCGAATGATCAGTGTTCTTAGCAAAGAAATTATTACTTTCTTGTCTCTTCTTTTAAAGGTTCTCAGCATTTGTCTGGTAATTGTTTTTGCTTTGTTTATTGCTATCTTATTTTCTGTCTGAAATTTCGCATTGTCGGTCATTATAACTCGTAAATCTTTTATTTATAATATAATTTATTATAATTCTCACGGAAACCTGGTTAAATAGTGGTATTAAAAACCTGTATAATATAGATAATTACGTTGCTTATCATACTGTAAGAGATGGTCAGATTGGTGGGGGTATCTCTGTGTATGTGCATCAAACTTACGACTCTAATGAAGTATTTTCTGTATGTAATAGTGACAATGAAAACCTGATTGTTAATATAAAAGACAAAAGTAATGTATATTCTGTCCATACAGTACAGTATATAGACCACCTAATACTAATATCAAGAGCTTTTTAATTCACTTAGATAACATGCTATGCAACTTCCATAAATCGAATGCCATAGTTGCGGGTGACTTCAGCATCAATATGCAATCTGAAGCAATCTCTCATAAATTTTTGAACTTAATGAATTCTTTCTATCTTAGTCATACTATTACCAAACCCATTCGAGGATGCAACTATGGCAATCGAATAACACAATCTACGATTGATAATATATTTGTAAATAGCAATGCCCTCGTAAATTCTGGAATTATAACCACAAACATCAGTGATCATTTTCCTACTTAACGCTATATTCAATAACATTGTTCAGGTTGAGGACAAAACAACTATTGATTACAAAATATTCTCAGAGGTTAACAAAAGAAAATTTAGTGGGGTTGTAGAAAATACTCGATTTGACTGTGACGAACCTATAAATGACCCAGATCATATGTTTCAGTTCCTTCTATGACACCTTATTCCATATTTTTAATATTTGCTTTCCTTTAAGGAGAAAAACAGTTTCGCCCAAAAGTGTCGCAAATCCATGGATCACTCCAGGAATTATCACTTCAATAAAGAATAGAGACAAATTATTCAAATTGCAATTACAGAGCAAAATTCCTAAAATACAATATACTCAATACGGAAACAAATTAACTAAAATAATCAAAATTGCAAAATATAACTATTATAACAATCAATTTTCCAAACATAAAGGAGACATGAAAAACACTTGGACAACCATAAACAATCTCCTTGGAAAACAAATTAAGAAAAATTCAATAGAGAAATTAAATATTGATAATAAAGAAATTACTGATGATACTGCTATTGCAGACTCTTTAAATGCACATTTTACTTCAATAGCTGATAAGCTTCGTTCACAATTACTAAATAATGATCACTCACCTCCAGAATATATGCTGCCCAGCCCACTAAATTCATTTTCTTTTGTTCCTGCTACCTCTACTGAGGTCCGGAATATTATTGGTAAATTAAAAAATACAAAAAATAACATTCATAAGATTCCTGTACCTATATTGAAACTTGTTAAAGATAAGATATCTGTAACTTTGGCTAAAATTATCAATCAAAGTATTTTCAAAGGAATATTCCCATCAATGCTAAAAACTGGTTGTATAACACCCCATTTTAAAGGTGGTGATCCTACACTAGCAACAAATTACAGGCCGGTGTGTTCCTTATCTGTGTTCAGCAAAGTTTTTGAAAAAATTGTAAAAAGTAGAATGCAGCGATATTTAGAATCCTACAATTTATTATCTCCAAATCAATATGGCTTCCGTAATGATAAAACAACGGAAATGGCTATTTTAAATCCTATGGAAATTGCAAATATAGCTAAAGAGAACAAAGAAATAATGATATCAATATTTATGGATTTAGTAAGGCGTTTGATGTAATAGACCATAATATTCTACTTAATAAATTATATTGTTACGGCTTTAGAGGAGCAAACAGTGGTTGGTTTAAAAGTTATTTGTCCAATAGATATAATTTTGTATCAGTAAACAAGTTTTGCTCAACTAAAGCGCTTGTCAAATATGGTGTGCCACAGGGCTCAGTTCTGGGTCCACTGTTATTTTTATTATATATAAATGACCTTCCACGTTCATCTGATATACTGAACTTCATAATGTTTGCAGATGATACAACTGTCTCTTTTTCTTGCAAAGATTTTAATTCAGCTAAGAATATATTTAATTCAGAGTTCATCAGTGTAATGAAATGGTTGACCACCAATAAACTCATCCTAAATACCAGTAATTTTCTGATGCTGATTTCATTGATCACTCTACTGCATTATTTAAAGAGCTAAACCTACTAAAGCTCATTGATATAACCAAACTAGCACATTTTATTTTCATTTACGAGTGTAAGAACAAAATCATTAATTTACAATGGGTAAATACTGTAGATATTTTGTAACTCAAGAAATCCACTCGTATCAGACCAGAAATAGATCAAAGCTTGTTATACCTCAATTTAGATTGGCTTCATCTCAAAAACTACCCATTTTCATTGGATTGAAACTATGGAATGACTTAAATGCTGATATAAAAAATATTGCGAATGTAAATTTGTTTAAAACCAAGTTGAAATCACGATTAATAATGGCATACTAACGAAAATCTAGAATTAATGTCCATTACTATTATTTACTAATAATTATTAATTTCTCGTGTGTAATCTAGTATTAAAAACACATTTCTTGGGATTGTTCAGTTCTTATCTCTCGTGTATAATATTGGTTTCTTTGTATGGTATTGGTATAGTGCCTTCAATGGTGACCTTGTATTTGTCATGTCAGTAGTGATAATTTAAGATTAATACACGTTTTAACTATTAATAATACTTATTTACTTACTTATTTATTTATTATTAATTAATTAATAACAACTAGCTGTTTATTTTTAATAAGAGCCCAGTAAAGCCTAAAGCTTAAAGGCCAAATTGAATAAAATAAATAGTCGAGCTTCACAATTATTCATGTCATTGTAAATTGAAACGAATGTATTTTATTCATTATCAATAAAGGTTATTCAATTCAATTCAATTCAATTTTTGTGTTATGAATTTTCGATTTATTTGGGGCATAATATAGCACCTGTTTTACTTCCTCACTTTTTCAGTATTTTAATAACTGAAAAATATCGGTAAAGCAATAAATTTCACGTTATTATCTTCTGACCATCTGTTTATTCTCTTTTTGTCTGTTTGGAAGGCCGTGTTACAACTGTGTTTCTAAATTCCCTGCTGAGTTTCGTATGGACGGTATGTTGCTGCTATACTATTGTTATTAATTATATCTTTGTCTATGTCCGTTAGCATGATAATGAGTGGGACTGGGGCCTGTGGAACTGAGCTCAGTATTTCTGATTTTGATGATGATATGCCTTGAATTTTGAAACATATGGGAATAATAAGCAAAGTGCGAAAATGGATCTATAACGTTCTCAGGGAACATCAGCAAGTTGTCATTTTATGCGTCATAATACTGTTATACCACAATTTTGAGTGACATCAGTGACATTGTTATAATGTTTTATTTGTGTTTATATTAATTGTGATAAGCACGAGCTTTCTGATTGGAATCCATGTTGGTTTTCATTGAAGCTTTCCCCTGCGTCCATATATATATATATATATATACACACACACAAGGTGGTTCAATAAAAATGTTATCATTTTTGTCATCGTTAATAAACATGTTAAGTGGTAGCATTTTATTAAACTACCCTATATATATATATATATATATATATATATATATATATATATATAAAATGAACAGGAACACCAGAGAAAAAATAAACATCCTTCAAGGTTTAATCAGTACCAACGTTTCGGAATACACTAATTCCATCTTCAGGGTTTAAATAATAAAAAATCAATTCACAACAGATACAAAGTACAAATATATATATATATATATATATATATATATATATATATATATATATATCATAGTATAATAGCGCATAAAATGAAACATATGGGAATACCAGGCAAAGTTGGAAAATGGATCTACAACTTCCTCAGAGAACGTCTACAGGTCGTTAAAATTGAAGGTATAATATCATCAGAATCGGAAGTACGCAGTTCAGTACCACAAGAAACAGTATTGGCCCCGCTTATTTTCATTATCATGCTAACAGGCATAGAAAATGAAGTAAACAGCAATAGTATAATAACATCCTTTGCAGACGACACAAAGATCAGCAGAAAAATCATCGATGCAAAAGAGGTGGAGGCCTTGCAGAGGGACACAAACAGAGTATACAAATGGTTAGAAGAGAACAACATGACATTTAACACTGAGAAATTTCAGCTCTTGAGATATGGTAGAAATGAAGAACTTAAACAGACAGCATATTATGTCGCGGACAGACAGTAAATTCAAAGCACGAAAGCAATAGATTTGGGGGTCATAATGACCGATGATGCGAAATTTGAGACACAAAATCAGATAACGATCAACAAAGCAAAAAGAGTCGCGGGACAGGTATTAAGAACCTTTAAAAGAAGGGACAAGACAGTAATGATTCCCCTGTTGTAAACACTGATCATGCCAAAACAGGAATACTGCTTAGTCTTGACGTCGCCATAAAGGAAGACATTAATAAACTAGAAGATATTCAGAGACATTTCACAGCCAAGATCGATGGCTGCAAAGAACTCAACTACTGGGAAAGACTACGTAAACTAAATCTGTACTCCCTGGAAAGAAGAAGAGAGGTACACCATAATATATACATGGAAAAGATCGAAAAACTGGTAAGAGTACGATCAGGACGGCCAAGAATCAGCTCACAACTTAATAGTGACTTAATCGATCGTCGACAAATAAAAAGAAGAAAATGGGTGACAGGATAGATCACTGAGGAACACCAGAATTAATAGCTTTAGGAGAAGAACAGTGACCATCTACAACCGCATCTATAGATCGGCCAGAAAGGGAATCAGAGATGAAGGCACAGATAGATGGATAGAAACCGAAGGAGGGCGGTTTTGAAATTAAAGATTTGTGCCAAACTCTATCAAAAGCTTTTGATATGTCTAACGCAAAAGCAAAAGTTTCACTGAAATCCCGAAAGGAGGATGACCAAGAGTCAGAGAGATATGCAAGAAGATCGCCAGTAGAGCGTCCCTTGTGGAACCCATATTGACAATCTGAAAGAAGATTGTGAGAAGAGAGGTGTTTAAAAATCTTCCTATTAAGGATAGATTCAAAAACTTTGGAAAGACAAGACATCAAAGCAATTGGACGATAGTTGGAGAGTTAAGAGCGGTCGCCCTTCTTTGGGACAGGATAAAAAAAAAAAAATTATATATATATATATATATAAAATATATGTATATATATATATGTGTGTGTATGTGTGTGTGTGTGTGTGTATAAGAGCCTACGATTTTCTTATAAACTCTGCATTTGGAGCAATTCATGTCACATTTGCGAATAGGTGATAAACCTGATAAATAAACCATGCTGTGCAAAGCGTAAATTCTTTTTCTGAATTGAGATTACAAAACATAACTGCTAAATCGAACAAAATAACATCTGTGAGCAACTGATAAACCTTTTCATTTCTTCCAAGTTATAATTTGTTGATCTAAATTACAGGGTGTCTCAGAAGCCGCGCACCATACTTATTAGGTCCGGTCGAAAATGGAAATTTTTTTATTTCTTAAAAGTACGCTATGTGAGAAGTTTCATTTTATCATCTTAACAAAATATTAAAATATCAAGCATGTGCTACCCCTGCTACCCCTAGCACATACCCCCCCCTTTTTTTTCCTCATATTTGCATATATTTAAATGGGAAAAAATGTTATTTCTTAAAAAGTACACTATGTGAGGTTTTTTTTATCACTTTAACAAAATATTTAAAAAAATCAAGCATGTGCTACCCTACTACCCCTATCGCATGCCCCTCCTGCCTTTTTTACCTTCATATTTGCATATGTTTAATGTTGTTATATGTTACATGATAAGTTGTTTGTTTAATGCTTGATATCTTTATGTTTCAGATAAACAGAAATAATTTTTCAGATAAATAGAAATAATTTGCATTTGCTTTAATTATAACTTGAATTATCATAAATTATAAATTACATATAATTTGATTTTACTTCTGAATATAAACTATGACTACTAGAAGCAAGTCCTCAAATGCAGCCTTTGGATATCCTACGGAATTCCCAGCAGCCATGACTGCTTCAAAAGCAACATGCTTGACAGAAAGAAATTAGAAAGAGAAAGAAATCACATGGGTGAAACAAATACTTGTAGGTCTAAATCCGAAAATCTGAAGATGGAGTGCCTAGATTTGATGGAAGGAACGATAACATATTAACTAAAAGTGAAAAGATAAAAGAAGAACACTATGTTATTGTCACACCAGATAATGGAACTGCTCGCTGCATAGCAGAAGAGTTGATAACTATTATTACAGACTTGAACAGCACAGATACTATCAAAGCTTTACTGTGTGATGGTACTCCTGTAAATACAGGAAAAATTGGTGGAGCCATAAAACTGGTTGAAATTCATCTTAACAGACCAGTGCAGTGGTCGGTGTGCCTCTTGCATTTGAATGAGCTGCCTTTTATGCACGTCTACAAAGCCATTGATGGTAAAACAACAGGTCCAAATACTTTTGTGGGTTCAACTGGGAATAAACTGAAAACAGATTTAACAAAATTGGAGGTAGTCAAATATTATCGCGTAAAGGGAAACATTAAAGAAATTCCAGCAAATGTTTTGAAGGAGCTAAGCTGTGATCAAAGATATCTCTATGATATGTGTTTGGCAGTGCAAACTGGAGACACTTCTCAAGATCTGTCTACTCGATCCCTAGGTACCCTTCACCATGCTCGCTGGCTAACTCTAGCCAACAAGGTCCTTCGATTATATATCTCAACGCCAAATCCAGATAAAAGCCTTCAATATATAGTCAAGATTATTATGCAGTTCTATGCTCCAGGGTGGTTTTGGATAAAATCTCATCCTAATGCAACTGATGGTGCATATAACTTTTGGCATTTAATGTGCTTGCTTCGAAATTTAGATGAACAACATAGATCAATCATAGAACCAGTATTAAAGAATAACGCCTACTTTGCCCACCCAGAAAATATACTCATATCAATGGTAACTGACAAGAGACTAGAAATTAGGGAGCAAGCTATTCAGAAAATCATCCTTTCAAGAACAGGATTTTCAGGTACCAGAAACTTTGAGTTGCCTCGAACCCTCAATTTCCAATCTACTGACTACACCGAGATGATCAATTGGCAAAAAGAGATCATTACTCCTCCACCGCTGCTAAACAATTTTAGCGACGATGAGCTACTACAGGCTCGATGTAAGCCACTGGAGATAGCTTCTTTTACATGCCACAGTCAAAGTGTGCAAAGGGCAGTGAACCTAGTAACAAAGGCATGTCAGGAAAGAATAGGATATGACAACCGTCAAAAGTTTATCTTAAACTCATTAGAATCAAGGCGAAAACTGCCCAAGTTTGAATGGAAGGCCCAATGGAATGAGTAAGAAACATATGAAATAAAATTTCCTAATGATATTGAAAATTTCTTCCCTTTTGATGTGATAAGGAACAATGAAAAAGTGAATTGAATTTTAGCACATTTATTATGCCTCTAATTTTTTCTTCTGAATATATTGTACTTAATTAATTTTCCTAATACTGTACATTATTAAATAAAATATTATACGTTAATAAAGATTTATGTCATCAAAAAACCTGAATATAGAGTAAGTCTCGTATAAATAGAATATTCTTCAATATAGGTCAAAAAGTGAAAAATTGTGCCAGGGGTAGGAGGCTTTAAACAGCGAAAATAATTTATGAGGGGGTTCCTGCGTTCCATTCAAACTCCTCACAATATGTACCTTTTCAATATAAAATTTCGATCCGGCCTAATATTTATAGGTGCGGATGAATCTGTGGTGCGCGGCTTCTGAGACACCCTGTAAGTCTAAAAATAAAAGAAAGAAACGAGAATCAAAATGGTTCCTAGATCAAATGGGAATCTCTTTATCGCTTCTTAAGCTTTCATTCATTAACACTATGAGGAATTAATTTTAATTTATAATTAAAGTTTATCATATTATTTTCTATTAATTTGTTTTGAAATGTAACTGCAATTTTCGCTAAAGCTTTTTTGATATGGCTCTTAATGCAATATGTATTAAAACAGCCATATTTTTTGTGAACTTTCAGCATTTTAATATAGTGTTTCATATTTCCTTTGGAAGTGAGCTGCTTTGGCCATTGTTTGTTTGTAATAGGAGAGAGGAAGAAACGAGAGTAAAATAGTTCTCTTCTTATTGAAAGTGTCTGGGAGGAAACAGTCCGTAGAAACTGTCATTTGTCCTTGGACGATAGCGCTTGTTTGGTATAATTTCTTTAAGAGGTGCATCTTATTCCCATTTTTATTAGTTGCAATAAAGACACTCTATTAGTTATGTAAATCTATTTTAAATCTACTTTTCTGAAGCCAAAATGCGTATGTTCAAAGCGTTTGGTTTATATGAGAATTGTTTTGGTTTATTTACCTTAAGAGAAATGGAGGAATCTCTTCTCGATCTTTCGCTTGCTTCTCTTTCATTTTTGACGTTAAGTTTCACGCCTTTACCTACTTCTACTGTTACAATTCCTTGTGCTGAGTCCTCCGGCAGTGTAATGTGTTATTTTGCATCTCAAATTCGTTTTCCATTTTCCTTTGCCTCATGAACCTCTTTTCCCCCATGTTCTCATATCTTCTTTTACCGCCTTCCATTTGGATCGTTTTTTATTTCCGTCTGTTCCATCGTTTCTCTTCTAATTCTTGGGTTGTTTCTGGGATTCGGTTGGATGTTAAATTCACTACATTTGGACCTAAAACTTGTTAACGTTCTGCCAAAAACCGGAAGAACCTCCACCACACCAACCAAATTACCTTCAACACCAACTCGTCAGGTTTCTGTGCAAAATTCCTGAACAACCATGTTTAGCTGGTGAGGAGGGCAGGATGAGAGTTTGCCGCAATTCTTTCTTCCATCAACTCTCGCAAATGAAAATGAAGGGGATGGCTTAGAGTGGTGGAACACACACACACACTACACAGTCTTTTCAAAATTTAAAAAAAGGCATCGTAGGCTTCGGAGACCTTGATTTTAACTCTCTCTTTCTTATATAGGGGGGGGGGGCTATTTTTCTGGACGCTCGCTCTTGACCTCTCTTTCCTACATAAAAAACCTCGCTCCTTCATCAGGCCGGGCAAAGAGGGAGGGCCACCAGCTTGAACTTCGTGTGAAAAAAGACCAGGTTATCAGGTTATATAGCCTACATATTGTTCAGCATCGCTGAGTACGAATCCATCGTCACGAGCAGGCGGTGTGCAGCTCACATAACTGTTCATCCTTCCTTTTTTATTAAATAAATGAGTGCCAGCCGAACACATGTCGATTCTGAACACTTGTTAAAACCCGATATATATATTATATATATATATATATATATATATATATATATGAGGTAAAGCATGAAGCATAGAGGAGGGTTTGTGTATATACAGGGCGTCCCAAAAAAATGTATACACACTTTAACAGCTGATAGCTCAATTGATGTTTCTTTCTTTCCAAGTTAAACCCATTAGAATTAATAATGGCAGTCAGACTAAGCTTTGAACAAAGGAAATTCATTCTAAAATGCTACTGGAAGTGTGAAAACGCAGTTGAAGTGCAAAGACAGTTTAGGAGGGAGTTTCAAACAGATCCACCAACGCTACTTACCATCACTCGAATTAGAGATAAGTTTGAAGCCGATGGAACTGTTCAGAATGTCCACAAGAAGCGTTCCGGAAGACCACGGACATCGACAAGCCCCACAAAGCAAATATATACATACAGGGCATCCCAAAAAAATGTATACACACTTTAACAGCTGATAGCTCAATTGATGTTTCTTTCTTTCCAAGTTAAACCCATTAGAATTAATAATGGCAGTCAGACTAAGCTTTGAACAAAGGAAATTCATTCTAAAATGCTACTGGAAGTGTGAAAACGCAGTTGAAGTGCAAAGACAGTTTAGGAGGGAGTTTCAAACAGATCCACCAACGCGACTTACCATCACTCGAATTAGAGATAAGTTTGAAGCCGATGGAACTGTTCAGAATGTCCCAAGAAGCGTTCCGGAAGACCCGGACATCGACAAGCCCCACAAAGCAAGAAAGAGTACTGGAAACGTATCACCAAAGTCCAAGAAAATCTGTGCGGCAAGCGAGTCGTGAGGTAGGAATTTCAGAATCGTCTGTCCAACGCATTTTGAAGCGCTGTCAATGGAAAAGTTACATTCCAAGATTAGTCCATGCTATTAATGAAGATGATCCGGACCGAAGAGTGGAGTATTGCGAGTGGTACTTGGCACGATGTGGATGTGGATTGGACGAAGGGGTTTCGTAGAATACCCTCCGCGTTCACCAGACCTCACACCACTAGACTTTTTTTATGGGGATACTTAAAAGACAAAGTCTACGCTATAAAACCTGCAACAGTCGCTGAATTGAGAGCAGCCATTGAACGAGAATGCACACAAATACCAAACGAAATGTTTCGTGATGTTTGCGATTCCATTGCTTCGCGTTATCAGCAGTGCCTGGACCAGAACGGACGTCAGTTTGAAACAGGCGTTGACAATACAATTAAATAATGTCTGTAGATTCTATTACATTTTGAAAATGAAATGTATTTTAATAAACACTGCCTTTATAATTATTTAAAGTGTGTATACATTTTTTTGGGACGCCCTGTATATATATATCATGAACATTCAAAACATATCAACAGATTAAGTTGAAGTTATCTGAACGGTTTCATTTATTCAAACAGAACATCGCTGTGCCCATATATCCATTCAGGGTACGAGCAGCTCGCAATATCATTGACAAGTACATAGAGGGTCAATGTACTGAAAAACTTTCCTTACAGTGCTTATCATCACAAGAAGCGGCGATGCTTCGTGCTGTCAAAATCAATGGGACGTTTTCCAGTTTATGTACCGTTTTCTACAGTACATTACATACAGCATAGTAAACATTTATAAGGCTAACTAACGAAAATATCACGACCTAACCTAACCAATCATTAGGTCAACTGTACGCCCTTGACGATTGGTTAGGTTAGGTCGTGATATTTTCGTTAGTTAGCCTTATGAGGCTTGATATTATCACTCATTTTGATCTGAAAAGAAGCAAAAATAAATTATATGAAAAACGGTACACAAACTGGAATAGGTCCAATCAATGTTGGTCAAGTTCATAATAATTTATACGAACCTGTGACGTTACTTTGCATTACAGACAAACCTGGCTCTGTATTTCAGGATGCATGATTCATCGGGAGCAAGATGCCCCACGAGTTTGTGTTTCATCTCCAAGGCGACACAAATGCACTCGCTTCAGTCTTAAATATAATATCATATCATTCCTGCTCTACACAACTGGACCAAGAACTCAGAACTTCTGTAATTTCAATCCTCGCTTTGCATAAAATGTTATTGAATTCGAAATTGAACTGAGATCCACAATAAAGTTAAGAACACGTCATTTGATCAGGTTTTTTCTTTATTTTATCATGAAAAACAGATGGACGCTAAGGACAGAAGAATCGAGGGGCAAATCAGAAAATTACGTTCAATAATTTTTCACTTAATTTTTACTTCGTGTTAATCCTTAGTTTGATTTAGGCATAAAAAGAATTATATGACCTCATTTGTGACTCGTTTTGTGGTTTTACTTTTGTGACTTTACACATTTTTAAGCTTCATTTTTGACACTTCATTTTGTCGTTCAGACATTTATTGCTGAATGTAAATTTTGGACGTTATGTTCATATTTTAACGATTATTGGAAAGGAAAAGGCAATTATTTAATTATTTTCCTACGTTCCAATTCTTTATTGTATATAATAATAGTGATATGATAATGATAATAACATGTTTTATTGGCAGGACACAAATCCCATAAAAAATTATTTGTAGATGAATAACCCTCAATTTTCCGACTTCGCGTTTGCATGTTATCTAATTTGCCGTCCAGGTAGATGCCAAATTATTTAACAATTAAGCGCAAATGGTTGGGAACCCCGGCTTATAATAATAATAATAATAATAATAATAATAATAATATGCTTTCTTTGCTATACTGTATATTTTATAAGTAATTACTTCGGATAGAAACCGAAGGAGGGCAGTTTCGAAATTAAGGATTTGTGCCAGATTCTATCAAAAGCTTTTGATATGGTTAGCGCAATAGCAAAGGTTTCACCGAAATCCCGAAAGGAGGATGACCAAAAGTCAGAGAGATATGCAAGAAGATCGCCAGTAGAGCGTCCCTTGCGGAACCCATACTGACGATCTGAAAGAAGATTGTGAGAAGAGAGGTGTGTTTCTTCGTAATAAGGATAGATTAAAAAACTTTAGAAAGACAAGAAATCAAAACATTTGGACGATAGTTGGAGGGCCGAGAGCGGTCACCCTTCTTTGGACAAGTTGAATGAAAGCAAATTTCCAGCAAGAAGGAAAAGTACCAAATAAAAGGCAAAGACGAAAGAGTTTGCCTAGGTAGGGTGTTAGCACAGAAGCACAGTTCTTGACAAGACAACAACAGGAGGGACACCATCAAGACCGTACCCCTTCTTAGAGTTGAGCCCAGATAAGGCAGAAAAAAACATCTTTAGAAGAGATTCTAATTTTAGATATAATTAAGTCAGAAGGGGCGAGGAAGAGCACCGGAATCGTCCAGGTTGAGTTGGAGGCGAATGTTTGAGCGAAGAGTTCAGCTTTATCAGAAGAGAAGGCAACTGAGCCGTCAGAATGGAAAGGAAGAAGGAAGAAGTAAAGTTATTGAAGAGTTTTTTCGCTAGATGCCAGAAAGAGCGAGAAGAATTAGAATTGGATAGGTTTTTTACATTTTTGTCTGATAAAGGAATTTTTAGCGAGTCGAAGAACAGATTTTGCACGATTCTCGGCAGAAATATAAGCAGAGTGAGAGTCAGGAGTTAGATGGCGACGGTACCTTCTGAAAGCCTCCTCTCTGTTGCAGATATCATTTGAAAAAGCAACGTTAAACCAAAGTTCTTTTAGCATTAGTAGCAGAAAAAGAATATGGAATATACACCTCCATGCCCGAGAGAATCACCTCTGTGATGCGCTCAACACACTCGGAGGGAGCCCGCCCACGGAAGCAGTAATCATTCCATGGGAAATCAAAGACGTACTGGCCACGGGCCTCCCAGTCTACGACGCCAAAGTGCTAAAGTCGCCTCCTCTTGGAAGGATCTAAAGGTCGAACTGGAGCGATAGCACAGGAAACAGATATAAAATTGTGGTCGGAGGACCAACGGAAAAGAGAGTTTGACAGAGTAAGAAGAAGGATGAGTGGTGAGAAATAAATCCAAAATGTTGTGCTTATTTCGAAGGCGATTGGGGATACGAGTAGGATGCTGTGTGTACAATCTGAACATAACTAATTCCAAAATAAGTTTAATCTAAGGGGTTCCAAAAAACCTTAGCCCCCCCATTTGCAGCTTACATGTTTACTTATATCGAAATAGTTTTTTAGTGATTATAAAAATATGTAAAATTCTTTATTTATTGCAGGTATTAAAATTACTCTAGCTGATAAATTGATAATATAATGGCTTCTCAATTAATTGGTGATTCGGAGAGGCAACGTGTGATAGATCGCATACGAGCAATAACATTTCGGGAAGCTCGTGATGCTGGAGCCACCTTTATAACACGTTCATGGGTTGCCAAAAAGTTGCGAAAAAGTGAGGACTTCGTCAAAAGAAATTGGAATAAAACTTTGGATGAATGTGAAATGGATACAACCAAATCTGGGCGCCCAAATTTGCCACTCTCTCAGGAAAAAGGACATCATTGAAAGCGGTACGCATAAGCGGCAAAACAGCTGTGCTAAACTTTCTAGAGAGATCGAAGTGTTGAGAGGAAAGATCGTTAGTGGTGAGATCATTCGACTGTACCGTCATAGGCAAGGTTTAAAACCTTGGCATGAACTTCCAAAGCCAAGAAAAACTCAACTTAACATCGATGACAGAATGTGGTTTGCCCATTATCTTGAAGATTGGGATGTGGATGATTTCATGCATTTAGCTGTCTCCGATAATTTTTTGTTTACGTAACACGTCGGCCTAACTACCAAAATGATCGAGTGTGGGCCACAACACCAGATGAAATCGATGACAATGAACATTATCGCGAATTATTAAAAAGTCCAGACTGTGTTGGTGTGTTTGTTTTGTTCACTGCAAAGAAGCTCATGTGGGTGCTGAAGCCAAATGGTCAGAGTTGGGATGGACAGTATTTTCGTGATATTATTCTAACCCAGCATGTCATTCCTTTTCTAAGAAACCCAAACAATGTTATGGATGTCGATCAGGTCACACCTTTGCACGATAAGGCCCCCTCCTTTAAGGCATTAGCCACTCAACAGTTGTTGCGGAACCATGAGATCGATTTCTTTGGAAATGAAAAATGGCCAGGAAATTCCCCTGACCTGAACGTCTGTGAACACATTGGATCAGTTATATAGGACAAGGTTGAATGTCTCTTGTTTCAAGAACCTGCAGCAAATCGATTTTCGAAGGATACAATGACGCAACACATTGAAACTGTTTTAGCAAATTTGCGTAACGATCAAGATCCATTCACGTCACTTTTGGCAAGCTACCCAAAGCGAATTCAGGCTGTCTTGGAAGCCAATGGCGGGAACACCAAGTTTTAATTGTTTTTCATTAAATGCAGGATTAAATTCTCTTTCGTAAGGTATGTTTAGTTTTACTGTACCTCTAATGGTTTAGGCCATGGGCGGGGGGGCTAAGGTTTATTGGAGCCCCGTACAATTAATTTAAATCCCGAATGAATGAAAGACGTTGACAAAAGAATGGTAAATTAGTTCTACAGATTGAAGTTGTACTTCAAAAAAGCGGCTTTGGTTAAAGGAATGATTTTCTGCGAAGTAATGGAAATACGGTTGTCTGTGTATGAATTTCAATGATAGGTTCATTAGTTCATAATTTTATGTTTTATACTAAATACGCATTTCCATATTATAAATTCAGTAAAAATTACTGTACAAGTAAGACACAGTCTTATAGCAATACCGATATAAAACATTTTATCCGCGGTGTTCTGTAATTTCGGTCACTGTGTGTACTTTCAAAGAGTGTTGAAAGTTTTATGTTCTCTAGTTTGTTGACGGACGCCAAAAAGGGGGAAATAATAAAAATTTTATTAGTAATATATGATTTTATTGGGAAATAAATATTACATCGAATCTGTCAGCAGCATTTCGGAACACATTTTGGAGCTTGACAGGGGTTATTTTTGTAACTGCTGTTACGATACGAACACGTAAATCTTGCTGATCTGTAACCCTCGTCTGATAGACGTTTGATTTGATAAAGCCCCATGCAAAGAAATCCAAGGCCGTTAGGTCAGGAGATCGAGCCGCCCAGGGCTTGTTGCCTCCACGTCCGATCCACCGATTTGGAAATCGTTCATTTAGGTACTCCAGAACAATGTTTGCGTAATGACAAGGTGCCCCATCTTGTTGAAAGACGACGGTGTTTAAAGTGCCATCTGAATGAAGCTGGGGTTCCAGGAATTGCTGAAGCATGTCCAGATAAATAAGGCCTGTAAATGTAGCTTCAGCAAAGAAAAAGGGCCCATAACTCTTAGATTTGGTCATACCCAACCAGACAGTAACTTTAGGAGAATTTCGTTCCCATTGATAGAAATCAACTGGCTTTTTATTAGCACATATGCGGCAGTTATGGCGATTAACCTTTCCACACGTGTGGAAAGTTGCTTCATCACCGAAGAAAATGTGGTCCATTAAATTTTCATTCTGAATGTGTTCAACAAGATCGGCACACATTGCACTTCGCTTTGGATAATCCTCTTCATGTAAGTCATGAAGCACCTGAATGTGATAACTTCTCTTCTTCAACGTCGATTTCAAAATTTTGTGGACAGTTGATTTGGGTATCCCGAGTCTACGTGATGTGGTGCGAATTGAAATGCTTGGATGTTCATCGATAACATTACGTACCGCATTTACAGCATGCTCAGAGACACTTGGACGTCCAAATCTTGACTCATCATGAACAGATCCCGTTCTTTTAAATTTATTAAGCAAATCACGAATTGTCTTGTCTGTAGGACCTGGCATGTGAAATGTTCTTTCAAACCTCTCTAATTTCTTTGCATTGCTTTCCTTTAATCCGAAGTGTCACCACCATCACACGTTCTTGTACATTCATCTTCATAGGGTTCTGCAACAAAAATAAATTAAAACGGTTAATTCAACGAAATAGATAGGGACTTTATAAACACCCTGTATATATATAAAAATATATATATATAAAAATATATTTAAATATAACACACTGTACTTATCGCAAAAGGAATAACTTATTTCATTAATAAGATTTATGCACATGCACATTAATAAGATTTATCCACATTTATGGACATGATAACGATAACACCTGTGCTTTTAAGTACTTTTCATACATCCACAAAATTGGTCGATATTTTAAGTAAATGGCAACACTAAATCTGCGCATGCGCATGTATTTCGATTTTATATTTATCTTGTATTTAATTTTCGTTATTATTGCATGTCAAACTGTTTTTTCTCGTTTGCTCATTTTAAGTTTTAAGTGTAATAAATGGAATTAATGGGTGTTAATTAACGCAGTTTGACGTCATTTTTAATTAACGCAGAGGACAGTCCCCTATCCAACTGCTATCCAGACACAATGTCGCTTAACTTCGTTAATCGACGGAAGTGGCGTTACGACATTGTCCATCACGTAGTGCTAAAAAATTATAGTTGGTAATCTTGTGCCTCAAAGACATTTTCCTCAGATTTTCGATTAGGATCGTAGTCGAAAGACGCATTGAGTTTCATAGTGCTTATTTGATGTAATTTCCATTAAGCATAGTCGGCTCCGGCCGACTAAATCTCTCTCTAAATCGCTCCGCCTTTAATCACTGTGTTTCAAAAGTCTGAATAAAATCATATAAAATATAAGTCGTGTTTCGGTCTTCCCTTCGTTAGATCTAACCAGACAGATTCTATTCAATATAGAAAACTGTTAAAGTTTCCAGTACAATATAAGCTATATACAACAAATATCATTTTAAGTAGAAATTTTTTACGTCAGTTTTTACTATAGAAGATGTAACGAATATCCCTACGGTCATAGACATAATACCTTTTGATAATGGTAATATTTTGGATAATATTGTCGTTAGTGAAGGGGAGTAATGCGCTATATTGATAAATGAAAACGCGTAAATCACCGGGTCCGGATTCCATATATCCCATACAACTAAAAGAATTAAAAGATAGCATTGTTGTGCCGCTAACAAAGATTTTTAATGCGTCTATTTCTGAGGGGTGCGTACCAGATAATTTCAAGTTAGCAAACGTAACACCTATCTTTAAGAAAGGCGATAAAGGTGCGGCGGGAAATTATAGGCCAATCAGTTTAACGTCTGTTGTAGGTAAGCTACTGGAATCAATAATTAGGGATCGTATAGTCGAACACTTAGAAGTGCATAATCTGGTTAGAAATACGCAGCACGGTTTTAGGCGAAACAAATCTTGCTTAACTAATCTTTTAGAATTTTTCCAAAGCGTGGTTAACGTTTACGATAGACATCGGGCGGTTGATGTAGTGTATTTAGATTTTCAAAAAGCGTTTGACACCGTGCCGCACAAAAGACTGATTGAAAAAACTAAGGCTCATGGAATCAGGGGTGTAGTAATAAATTGGCTAGAAGAATGGTTGCGAGGCAGGAAACAGAGGGTGGTCGTTGATGGAGCGGAGTCGTGTTGGGCTAATGTAGCGAGTGGCGTTCCTCAGAGTTCTGTATTGGGCCCCTTGCTTTTTCTTATATATATAACGATTTAGATGTCGGCCTAGTCAGTACAGTTTCAAAGTTTGCGGATGACACGAAGCTGGGTGGTAGGGCGATTAATGACGAAGATAGAGGTAAAATTCAGGAAGATCTGAATAAAATCGTTGATTGGTCAGTCACATGGCAAATGAGATCTAACGTGGATAAGTGCAAAATTATGCATATAGGTTCGCGTAACGGTAATTTGCGTATAGTATGTCAGGGAAAGATTTAACAAGCGTAGAGCAGGAAAAAGATTTGAGTTATAGTCACTGGTGATTTAAAAGTAGCGAAACAAAGTACAGCGGCGGTCAATAAGGCGAACAAAGTGTTAGGTTTTATAGCTCGAAATTTTGAGTACAAATCGCGCGATATTATAGTTCCTCTTTATAAATCATTAGTTAGACCCCATTTGGAGTACGCGGTCCAATTTTGGAATCCGCATATGCGCAAAGATATAGACAAAATCGAAAGAGTTCAAAGACGAGCAACTAAGATGATTCCGTCTCTTAGGTCAAAGTCGTACGAGGATAGGCTTAAAGAGTTAAAATTGACTACACTCGAGACTAGGAGGTTAAGGGGTGATCTAATCCAGGTTTTCAAAATTATGAATGGGTTTGATAACGTAGATAGAGATAGCTTTTTCGAAATATCTCAATATAATAGGACTAGAAATAACGGGTGTAAGTTGACAAGTAGAAGGTTCGAGACAGCAGTTGCGAAAAACTTTTTTACGCATAGAATAGTAAATAGCTGGAATAGTTTGCCGGTGGAAGTAATTAGTAGCACGTCTATAAACATGTTTAAGAATCGATTGGACGCGCATGTTGATAGAAAGGGTATAGTTTAAGATAGTAAAATTAAGGCTTTGGGGGATAGATCCCACAGCTCAACACAAGTGTTGTGGGATATAGGGAGGCAGCGTCTTGGGTTAGGGGATACTCTCTGTCCTTACACACCCCATTTAAAGAGATTCCTCTGCCGAGCGGTGCCCCCCATAGTACTGTGAGGTATTGAAAACCTCATGATCTTCACTTGCCCCACAAACACCTTTAAATGGGAGACCCATAATGGGTGCACACACATTTCTACATTACTGTACAGTCTTTACAGCCACACCTACACTTTTCCTCGTAAGTGTATATATTGTAATGTATATGGTTGTAAATTTGACTTGGTCCGCAATCGATATGAACCGTGACTTGATGGATACCGTAATGAAATTGACTGGATTCTTTGGATCTGATATATTTGCATGTCGTTATATAATAGATATAGAGTGTACATATTTGTGGATAGTAGTCTATTATGACTTGATCCTCTGGATCGAGAGATTCTATCTTTAGTTTTAAATCGATAATTAATTATTTTTAAATTGATAATGTATATGGTTGTAAATTTTGACTTGGTCCGCAATCGATATGGACCGTGACTTGATGGATACCGTAATGAAATTGACTGGATTCTTTGGATCTGATATATTTGCATGTCCGTTATAAATAGATATAGAATGTAACATATTTGTGGAGAGTAGTCTATTATGACTTGCTCCTCTGGACCGAGAGATTCTATCTTTAGTTTTAAACCGATAATTAATTATTTTAAATTGATAATTATTTAGTTTCGTAAAAATTGGTCGTTGCCAATTTACCGGCAGTTTTTAAATAAGTTTCTTATGTTCTTGTGGTTCGGAACCCACGTAAAATTGTAGGTCCCCTCCGCCACCACGGAGGACATACACAATACACGATTACGAACACAGTTAGGTAGACCAGCCATGAGTGGATCCTAGGGTCTTTGTTGGTCTGAAACATTATAACATTATAACATTATAATAAAAATCATTACAATAAAACCTAATTATTACATAATCTTTCACTTCTGTTATTGTCATTATTATTACGCGGATTAAATAGATTACCTGCTAATGCATTTACATGGCAAATTTGCCACCGAGATTCCTATTAACTAATGAAATGAGTGAAATCATAATTCTATAGTGTTTTCGGATATCTATCTATCTATCTATCTATCTATCTATCTATCTCTCTATACACACACACACACACACACACACATACTGAATATATACACCGGGTGATTAAAAATGATCTTCCCGATTTTAAACATTTATTATGAAAAACTAACAAAGCTACAGCGAAAAGCAAGATATACAAATAAAGGAGAACTGAAAAAGTTTTATTTACAAGCTATTGAAGTTCAATATGAGCTCTTTTGTGGCTCTGTAGACATCAAAGCAGTATTTTGTTTCCCTCCATACATTTTGTAGCATATCATACTGAACTTTTCTAACAGCCTTACGTATCCTTTCCTTCAAATGTTCCAAAGTTGATGCTATTGGTGGAACAAAAACTTCGTTTTTGACATAGCCCCAGAGGAAGAAGTCAAAGGGGGTTAGATCGGGCGAACGAACCGGCCAAGGAATGGGCCCCCCCACGCCCGATCCAACGATCAGGCAATTGCTCATTCAGTAATGTTGTAATCTCAAAAGGAGCCACAAAAGGACTTTATATTGAACTTCAATGGCTTGTAAATAAAACTTTTTGAGTTCTTCTTTATTTGTATATCTTGCTTTTAGCTGTAGCTTTGTTAGTTTTTCATAATACATGTTTAAAGTCGGGAAGATCATTTGTAATCATCCGGTATATAATGTTATAATGTTATAATGTTTCAGACCAACAAAGACCCTAGGATCCACTCATGGCTGGTCTACCTAACTGTGGTTGTAATTGTGTATTGCGCATGTCCTCCGTGGTGGCGGAGGGGACCTACAATTTTACGTGGGTTCCGAACCACAAAAACCTTAATCTTACTACCTTAAACTATACCCAATCTATCAACATATGCGTCTAATCGATTTTTAAACATGTTTACAAACGTGCTACTAATTACTTCTACCGGCAAACTATTCTAGCTATTTACTATTCTATG
This sequence comes from Bathynomus jamesi, assembly GCA_023014485.1. Lineage (NCBI taxonomy): Eukaryota > Metazoa > Arthropoda > Malacostraca > Isopoda > Cirolanidae > Bathynomus > Bathynomus jamesi. Next base: position 213,782 of record JAJOZX010005677.1, on the reverse strand, counting down.
CGTAAAAAAGTTTTTGGCAACTGCTGTCTCGAATTTTCTACTTGTCAACTTACACCAATTATTTCTAGTTCTATTATATTGTGATATTTCGAAAAAACTATCTCTATTTACAGTACGTTATCGAACCTATTCATAATTTTAAAAACCTGGATTATATCACCCCTTAACCTCCTAGTCTCGAGTGCAATCAATTTTAATTCCTTAAGCCTATCCTCGTACTGACTTCGACCTAAGCGACGGAATCATCTTAGTTGCTCGTCTTTGAACTCTCGATTTTAGCTATATCATTCGCTATAAAACCTAGCACCTTGTTCGCCTTATTGACCGCTGCTGTACTTTGTTTCGCCACTTTTAAATCACCAGTGACGATAACTCTTAAATCTTTTTCCTGTTCTACGCTTGCCAACTCCTTCCCTGACATACTATATGCAAAATTACGTTACGCGATCCTATATGTAAAATTTTGCACTTATCGACGTTAAATCTCATTTGCCATGTGACTGACCAATCAACGATTTTGTTCAGATCTGCCTGGATTTTACCTCTATTTTCATCATTAATTGCCCTACCACCCAATTTCGTGTAATCCGCAAACTTTGAAACTGTACTGACTAGGCCGACATCTAAATCGTTAATATATATAAGAAAAAGGCAAGGGGCCCAATACAGAACCCTGAGAAACACGGCTCGCTACGTTAGCCCAAGACGACGCCACTCCATCAACGACCACCCTCTGTTTCCTACCTCGCAACAACTCTTCTATCCAATTTATTACTACATCCCTGATTCCATGAGCAAGATTTGTTTCGCCTAAAACCGTGCTGCGTATTTCTAATCAAGTTATGCAATTCCAAGAGTTCGACTATAAGATCCCTAATTATTGATTCCAGTAGCTTGCTTACAACAGACGTTAAATTGAGTGGCCTATAATTTCCAGCCGCACCTTTATCGCCTTTCTTAAAAATAGGTGTTACATTTGCTAACTTGAAATTATCTGGTACGCACCCCTCAGAAATAGACGGATTAAAAATCTTTGTTAGCGCGCAACAATGATTTCTTTTAATTCTTTTAGTTGTATGGGATATATGGAATCCGACCCTGGTGATTTATGCATTTTCATTTTATCAATATAGCGCATTACTTTTCTTACACTAACCACAATATTATCTAAAGTATTACCATTGTCAAAAGATATTACGTCTATGACCGTAGGGATATTCGTTACATCTTCTATTGTAAAAACTGACGTAAAAAATTCGTTTAACAGAGTAGCAATTTGCTTGTTTTCAGAAACTAGCTCTCCGTCAGAATTTTTCAACGGCCCCAAGACATTCATTTCGCTTTTCGCTTCAGGCCTTATAGATATGTAATTGTTTCGTAACCACAAATTGTCTTTATCGCACTTATGTAGGCTGTAAGCCCTATCTCTACCCCTTATAGTATCCCCTACTCTAGAAATAAACCACAAAGGCTTGTTATTTACTTTCGCACGCTTAATCTTGTACGGTACACAGTCCTCATTTATAGTCCTAAATACTGTTTCAAACGATTCCCACATTATTTTTGCGTTAGAGATCCCCATTACGTTTTCCTAACTGACGTGTGAAAATCATTTCGAAATTTACAAAATTCTGCGTGCTGGAAGGTACGAATTTTAGTCGAGTTAGCTGGTTTCGAGTGACGTACTGAGAGGACAAACTCTACCATATTGTGATCGCTATTGCTTAACGGTTCTACACACACACACACACACACATATATATATATATAAATCGTCGCACTTATAAGGCGGTCGAGGTGTACAACGAAGTTAAAAGTGCGATGATGCATAGGTCCATTATAATATAAAATACTGTACAGTGTACTTACCTCAAGACTTGACATGTACATTAATTAAGGTGTACATAATTTTGGCCGAGAATATATGTAATGCAAGCTCAGTAAAACATGGTTTGGCTCACCTTTACGACTGAAAGGATATTACCTTATAAAGTTACTTTACTCTAAGCACATGGTGTCTCCCAGCTGGATTTAATCATTGAATGCCATGATCAAGACCAGAGATCAATTATCGTACTCAAGACGTACGATGAGCATCCAAAATCTCAAAAAGGCGGGAAAATGCGAGTGCAATGATGCATACGATGATGCGGAGGTGATGTACGATGATTCGGAGGTTAAATATTTAGAGGAGATTAATGCGATGAAGCGGATGTGCGTCGTGCGACAATTCAAAGTACGACGATTCGCGAGTTTTCTGTAGATTTTTAACTTTATTTCATTCATGTAATATATCAGAAATTTGAAATATAAATTTTAATTTACAATCAATCTTTTCCCAACTACTCAAGAAGGGAGGCAGAATTCCTTGTTACTGCCCTCATTTTTATTTGTTTTTATTCTATTTTATTTGTTTATCTACTTGTGTGTGTGTGTGTGTGTGTGTGTGTGTGTGTGTGTGTAGAAAAGGGCGTCTCTCAAATAGGAATTTTTTTTGGTGCTCAATCTTAAAGAAGTGAAGGCGGAGCGTGAGGTTTATTTCTCCATCAATTAGTTTTTAATTAAATATTATTTCCCACAGATTTTATATCTTCAGCGACCTTTTTTCCAGCGAATATATATATATACAGTATATATATATATATATATATATATATATTATATACATACATATAAGTTATATATATAATATATTATACACATAAAATTTAATATAGGTCGAAAAATTTATTTTCATCAAACCACCTCTCTTGTATGCGTGTTTCATGAAGTCTATGCTTGCATAGTTACTTTATTAAACTATTTTAAGGTTAATATATATATATATATATATATATATATATATATATATATATAAACACACACACACACACACACACACCTTTTTTTTCTTCCGCCAAAGTTGTTTAATCTACCGAAAGTCAAGCAGCTTTTCGCCTTACCTTACATCTACAGCTTAATGTGGAATCCCAATCATACGACTACTCTAAAAAAATGTCCTTTGTGTATACTTTCCAAATACTACTCTTGAAACGTTACGAAAAGTAAATGGAAAATACAGTAGTCATTTAGATTCCTTAAGAAGGTTTATGGAAAGTACATGAAGGACATTGTTTCAGGAACACTTAGAATATCGAAGTATTTTGATTCGGAATGGACACGTGAATTGGCAACGTATTTGGGAAAGAGACCGAAAGTACATGTTCTAATATGTTATAATGTTATAATGTTTCAGACCAACAAAGACCCTAGGATCCACTCATGGCTGGTCTACCTAACTGTGTTCGAAATTGTGTATTGTGTATGTCCGTGGTGGCGGAGGGGACCTACAATTTTACGTGGGTTCCGAACCACAAGACCATAAGAAATTTATGTAACAACTGCCTGTACATTCGCACCGACCAATTTTTGCAAAACTAAATAATTATCAATTAAAAACTAATTAATTATCGATTTAAAACAAAAGATAGAATCTCTGGATCCAGAGGATCAAGTCATAATAGACTACTATCCACAAATATGTTACACTCTATATCTGTTTTAACCGACATGCAAATATATCAGATCCAAAGAATCCAGTCAATTTCATTACGGTATCCATCAATACTAGTACCTTGCCAACGAAAAATAAGTCACGGTCCATATCGATTGCGGACCAAGTCAAAATTTACAACCATATACATTACAATATAAGCACACACGGACAAAAAATTAGTCACCCCTCTCAGAATGTACCTAATAACGTGTGACGGCGCCTCTGGCCTTGATAACCGCACGAATCCGGCGAGGCAGAGACTCTACGAGGTTGTGCATGTACTGAACATCGATTTGCTGCCACTCGTTCATCAGCCGGTCCCGAAGTTCCGCCAGAGTCCGTGGGTGTCTATTCCTGCGCTTCACTTTCTGTTTCCAGCCTGAACAACACCTTCGACGCATTCAGGATTAAAGGCTTCATTGGACCTGCGATGTACTCGTCGCCTCCCATCATTGGAGAACAAACAAAAACGGGACTCATCGGACCAAATTACACGTTTCCATTCTGCCGCAGTCCAGTTTTTGTGCCTCTGAGCCCATTTATAACGTGCCAATTTGTGACTTGCTGTTAACAGCGGCCTCTTCCGTGGTACCCTGCTCCAGATGTCCATCGCATGCAGTTCTCGTCGCAATGTCCGTTCGGAAATTGGTCGCTGGAGAACCTCATTGGTTTCTTGGAGCAATTGTTCTCTGGTTTGAAAACGATTTGCAGTTACTAGACGAGAAACATGGCGGCGGCCCCTATTGTCGAGAATTGTTTTCCGGCCACAGTTACGCCGTCGATTATCAGTTGATTGCGAACTACACCACTCTTTGTAAACTCGCTGGACAGTACGCGTTGACATTTTGTGTCCGTGGGCTCTGCCAAACACGATGGTTCCTTTTTGCCACTGAGTAACGTCTGCCTCACGACCCATTTTGCAGACTATATCCAAACACACTTTGTTCTTCACCACCTCACGAAACAGATCTGATCCTGTGTGCTACGTCACCGCTACTTGTCACTTACCAATGCTACATCAGCGCCCTCTGTGTGACCTTGAACTTCCTACTATCGGTGCTATTAGGGGTGACTAATTTTTTGTCCGGTGTGCTTATATACTGTACTTAGGAGGAAAGGTGTAGGTGTGGTTGTAAAGACTGTACAGTAATGTAGAAATGTGTGTGCACCCATTTTGGGTCTCCCATTTGAAGGTGTTTGTGGGGCAAGTGAAGATCATGAGTTTTTCAATACCTCACAGTACTATGGGGGGCACCGCTCGGAAGAGGAATCTCTTTAAATGGGGTGTGTAAGGACAGAGAGTATCCCCTAACCCAAGATGCTGCCTCCCTATATCCCACAACACTTGTGTTGAGCTGTGGGATCTATCACCACAAAGCCTTAATTTTACTACCTTAAACTATACCCAATCTATCAACATATTTGTCTAATCGATTTTTAAACATGTTTATAGACGTGCTACTAATTACTTCTGCCGGCAAACTATTCCAGCTATTTACTATTCTATGCATAAAAAAGTTTTTGGCCACTGCTGTCTCGAACCTTCGACTTGTCAACTTACACCCGTTATTTCTAGTCCTATTATATTGAGATATTTCGAAAAAGCTATCTCTATCTACGTTATCTAACCCATTCATAATTTTGAAAACCTGGATTAGATCACCCCTTAACCTCCTAGTCTCGAGTGTTGTCAATTTTAACTCTTTAAGCCTATCCTCGTACGACTTTGACCTAAGCGACGGAATCATCTTAGTTGCTCGTCTTTGAACTCTTTCGATTTTGTCTATATCTTTGCACATATGCGGATTCCAAAATTGGACCGCGTACTCCAAATGGGGTCTAACTAATGATTTCTAAAGTGGAACTATAATATCGCGCGATTTGTACTCAAAATTTCGAGCTATAAAACCTAACACTTTGTTCGCCTTATTGACCGCTGCTGTACTTTGTTTCGCTACTTTTAAATGACCAGTGACTATAACTCCTAAATCTTTTTCCTGCTCTACGCTTGTTAAATCTTTCCCTGACATACTATACGCAAAATTACCGTTCGCGAACCTATATGCAAAATTTTGCACTTATCAACGTTAAATCTCATTTGCCATGTGACTGACCAATCAACGATTTTATTCAGATCTTCCTGGATTTTACCTCTATCTTCGTCATTAATCGCCCTACCACCCAGCTTCGTTTCATCCGCAAACTTTGAAACTGTACTGACTAGGCCGACATCTAAATCGTTAATATATATAAGAAAAAGCAAGGGGCCCAATACAGAACCCTGAAGAACGCCACTCGCTACATTAGCCCAACACGACTCCGCTCCATCAACGACCACCCTCTGTTTCCTACCTCGCAACCACTCTTCTAGCCAATTTATTACTACACCCCTGATTGCATGAGCCTTAGTTTTTTCAATGAGTCTTTTGTGCGGCACGGTGTTAAACGCTTTTTGAAAATCTAAATATATATATATATATGTGTGTGTGTTGTGTGTGTGTGTGTGTGTGTGTGTGTGTGTGTGTGTGTGTCTTATTTTTATATGTAGAGGGATAATGATGATAATGTCGGGTGATGTTGTATGTCCTTTTACACACGCCTAAACAGCTAGGGTAATTACTAAATTTAGTACACACATTAATGGAGAACCAGGGAAGGTTTCAGTAACACAATCATCCCTCCCAATCCATTCCCCCTTGGGAGAGGCCCCATGAACGGCTAGGGTAATCTGCACCAAATTTAGTACACAGACAGCTCGCGAATGTTCACACATCCGCTTCACATTAACCCCCTCTATATACAGTATAACCTCCGAATCACCATACATCACCCCCGCATCATCGCATCATTGCACTCGCATTTTCTCGCTTTTTTGAGATTTTGCATGCTCATCGCACGTCTGGAGTACGATAACGGTTTGGTGTCCCGCGCGATGGCTGACTCTTCATCTTCCGCCTTTCTCTGGACCCCCGATGTTAGTCCTTTGTCAGCTGTTGAACAGGTTTTAAGGTAAGTACACTGTACTGTATTTGCATTATAATGGGCCTCCGCATCATCACACTTTTCCCTTTGTCGTACACCTCGACCGCCACATTAGTGCGACGATTCGCTAGTTGTCTGTACATATTAAAGGGGAACCAAGGAAGGTTTTAGTCCCCCCCTTCGCCCTCCAAAGTTGTGTTTCGGGGGCATTTGCTGCACAAGGCCCAGCGGACGTTCTAGTATATATATATATATATATATCCGAAGTTCATGCTAATATACACAGAAAGGCGAAATTACATCAGTTTAGATGGAATTAATGTTCCATTCCATTAACCGATGAAGGAATTCCTATTAAAATGGTTGAAAATTTTCTGTAAATTTTGAACATGACGTAATAGTCCGCCCCATCTATTTTGTAGTGACGTAATTTTGAGTCTAAAGTTTTCTTAATTTTGCACATGCGCAGTGAAGGCATGACTATATATACACACACACACCACACACAATATATATTATATATATATATATATATATATATATATATATATATATATATATATATATATATATATATATAATTAAGGTCTTATTTAGGTCTTATTTTATTTTTATCTTATTTTATTAAGGTCATATTTTAAGGCTCTAAGCTAATATCCCTAAATACCATAAACTCTAATATATTTAATATTAAGTGAAAATTCCTATTGTGTTTGTTTCGTGCATGCATTAATTACATCAAGGAAATTAAAGGCATATTGTATTCATGGCCTATGGCTGACTGCTACGAAATGTTAAGGTTTCATACAGAGATAGCTTAACCTCATAAATACAGACATAACTTAACCTTATTAATAATCCCTTCATTGAGAATTAATATTAGATGTTTATTTTTTAAAAAAATGCATTTTGTTTATAATTATTTCCTTCTAAATATAAAATTTTTAGGTAAGTATTAAGTTTGGCGGAGACCAGTGTTTTTGACAAAGTCGAAATTTGTTACAAACATCCTGATTCGTCGAAACTGGTCAGGTGGGAAATAACTAAGAAATCCAAAAACGACCACATAGTCCATAAAGGAAATGGTTCATTTCTCTCTCTCTCAACTTATAACCTATAAGAGTAAAGCCAATCTTCTAAAGCTTTGGTCATGATCATCGTCCCTATAATAAATGCATTAAATTTTCATGTAATATCTGATATCTGATTTTATATATATATATATTTATATTTTTTTTAATTGGGTTGTTTAATCTCCTTCGCAACATCTGAGGTCATTTGACTGAGGGGACCTACAGCTTTACGTGGGATCCGAACCACGGGTCGCTACATAATCTGGGCGCAGAGGACGGTCTCCCATCCAACTACTACCCAGACCCAATGTCGCTTAACTTCGCTGATCTCCGAGAAGCGGTGTTACGACATCGGCCACTACGTAGCCCATATATATAATTATATATTAATATATATAAGTATCCGCAATTACAAACCTTCCGTGTATATATATATATATATATATGTTAGCGGCAATAAGCGAAATCCTGCATTAAGCTTAATTTTCTGGCATTGTCCCCGATTATATATAGTTGTTTATAATTATCTATCGTTGTATATAGTTATCTGTAGGTAAAATATAGCTATCTATATTTGTCTGTCGTTTATCTACAGTTGTCCGCAGTTTATCTACAATTGTTTATAATTCTTGGCAGGTATTTATAGTTGCCTGTAGTTGTCCATCATTATGTACAGTTGTCCGCGGTGATTCTTCTTTTCAGCAAACTCGTTTACAAAGAAAACGAAGCTGAAGAAGACCTTCATAAAATCCAAGCAAAATCCTAAACAAATATGACCAAATGAAAATTTTTGCCCCTTCATTTTTTTTTCAGACGAATTATTTACAAAATTCGGCGGATATGGCGAGAATCTAAAAATAATATCGGACATAATATAAAACTCTCTCTCTCTCTCTCTATATATATATATATATATAATAGGGCGAAGAGAGGACTCTGTTTGCGGAAATTTATCGAAACTTTAGTTTGAAATCTTTCTCAATTTTCCGTAAGGGATTTTTTGTTTTTGCTTTTTCTTTTTTTTAATGGAGGAACATCTCAGGCAGCTAAATTTCCTGCCTCCTTCATAAAGGGAATCAGGGCCAAGGGTTGTTTACATATATATGTATTACCGTTCACATATTCACACATACCCGTATATATATATATATATATATATATTTTTAAATTGGGGTTGTTTTTAAACTCCTTCGCAACATCTAAGGTCATATGACGGAGGGGACCTACAGCTTTACGTGGGATCCGAACCACGGTCGCTACATAATCTGGGAGCAGAGGACGGTCTCCCATCCAACCACTACCCAGACCCAATGCTGCTCAACCTCGCTGATCTCCGGGAAGCGGTGTTAGACATTGGCCAAGACGTAACCATATATATATATATATATATATTGTACTGTATTTCGAAATACACTCACTCCATCATCAGGGCTAAAACGATAAACAATTAATTAAAATTTAAATAGCTTGCATTACAATGACGACCATAAAATAACTTAGAACTGCAAAAAGAGGCTAAGAAAAATCCACTGTAAAAACGTCCAAATTGCAAAGTTTAAGGAATTAAAAAAAATTAATTAAACAAATACCTTAATTAGCCATGAAGGTTCTACCGAAGAGTCATCAAAATTAGTGAGATCTGGTTTGAATTTTTATATAAACAACGATTGTAAGTTATTACCAGAAAGTACACCAGAATTAGACTGTGAAATCGGTTGGTTGTTATTATGAACGCTTTTATGTTTGATTTCGGTCACCCCCTTTTAGTAATTTTGATTCTATTTTATTTTATGTTGATCACTGTAACCTAATCTACAATGATTGCCTTTTAATTGGTTATTTATCTTTCGGATCACCTGAAGATCAGGGTCCCCAGCCTTCTTTAGTTAGCCTTATAAGGCTAATTAACGAAAATATCATGAACTAACCTAACCAATCGTTAGGTCAACTGTACGCCCTTGACGATTGGTTAGGTTAGGTCGTGATATTTTCGTTAGTTAGTCTTATAAAGCTAACTAAAGAAGGCTGGGGGCCCTGATCTTCAGGTGATCCTATCTTTCTAGCCCTGATGATGGAGTGTGTGTGTACTCCGAAACGTCGGTACCTACTAAAGTTTGAAGAGTATATATATTTTTTCTGGTATTCCTCTTCAGTATTAAACTGCGTTTCCTTCGCAGTCAGTCAGTGTATGAAACTCATAATAATATAATATACGTGCCATGGGTTGCGGTGATTTATGAACACCCGGTATTAGGTTGAGTCCATCAGTTTTCCCACATGTGTTACATCCAATTTTCTTTTATTTGAACTGTAAATAAAGTGTTAGGAAATTTTTCGCTCTGATAACTAATACAAAATCAATAAACACCATTTTAACGTATGTAAATAATGCAAAAAAAAAAAAAAATGTAAAAAAATGCAATTGTAAAATTTGTAAATTTTTGCTTATATGCATTTGATATTTACATCATTTTACATTATATTAAAATATATTGAAGAAATCAATTTTTTCCAATATTTCTATTTGCATTTTTATCTTCTCTTCAAAATATCGTGTGTATGATAGTACCTCTCTCTCTCTCTCTCTCTCTCTCTCTCTCTCTCTCTCTCTCTCTCTCTCTCTCTCAATTCATACACTGTCTGAGAGTATGATAACTCTAAGAATTACAAGCAAAACTCCTTAATGAGGTTGAGGGATTAATACTAACATAAAGATTCACGGGAGAGGAAAGACCTTCTGAAATAGAAATAATACCCTAAAAAGTTCCTTAAAATTAATAACACCCCCAAAATACCCCTTAAAAATTATCCAGTACCAACTTCCTAAGGTCACTCTTCAATTATGTTTAGAGTTTCGTGTCTGAAGCTATATGGTAACTGCTTCATTATTATTATTATTAGTAGTATAGTAGTAGTAGTAGTAGCAGTAGTAGTAGTAGTAGTAGTAGTATTTGAAAGTAAATAATGTACATAATTTTCATAAAAAACAATTCGTTTTGGTTGATAAAGTAGGTTCTCCACTAACCGGATTTTGATCTGAAATCTCTCATAAACGGACATTTTATTGAAAAGATGGAGTATTTTGTCCTTTGTATACAGTATAAAAATGAAATTATATTCGTCATAGACGTGAAAAATATTGAAAAAGTTCGTACTAGTACTTTCGATTAATAAGTCAGCTATCTATGATTTTGTAGTTAAATTTAAAATGCATGTATGCAAGTGACACACTTGGATAAAAAGGTTCGCCATCACTGGCCTTGCAAATGTTTCGTATGATGGTTCGGTTCCTTTCATGGAGGTCAGGTTTGTTGCCCCTCCTTTCGAGTTGGTTTGGTAAAGTAGCGAGTTGGTTTCTTGCGCTTTCCACATCACATAGTCAAGCACACTCGGCTCATCTGAAATTGTTCTGACTCAAGTGTCTAGTCTTCTTTTCAAGACCTCCACACCAATAACGTTCGTTTTCCGAAGTGTTTTGGGCAGTTGGTTAAACAGTCTTGGTTCTCTGACAACAAAACTATCTTCCTTCATTGTTGAGGATGTTCCCTATCTAGGCTTTAGTTTGGGAACACGACACAGTCTTCCTTTCTAACTTTCCATTGTTGGTTGACTGGTTATAGCAGTGGTACTCATTGGGCGGCTCGCGAGGCAAATATATACTGTATAGCGCATTTGGCTCGCGAGCCGCGCAATGAGTACCACTGGGTTATAGGGTTCAAAGTGAGATTAGGGACTAGTTTCTCTAGTATTTTCCATGTGTAAATACTGGTGTACTTCTCTTTTCTTCTTTCCAGCGAGTATGAATTGAATTTACGTAACCTTTCCCAGTAATTTAGTTCTTTGCATCCATTGATCTTGGCTGTGAAGCTTCTCTGAATCCCTTTTAGCTGTCTAATGTCTTCTTTTTCATATGGGCATGTTAGGACGGAGCAGTATTCCAATTTGAGTATGATCAGTGTTTGCATCCATTGATCTTGGCTGTGATCAATTCTCGACACTCATTTCCTTCTTAATAAATGTTTTTGGAAATTTATTATTATTATTATTATTATTATTATTATTATTATCATCACTGGCTTTTAAGTTAGAATAAAATTTCCTGATTACACAATCTTATGGCTGCTTTATGTGAATCCCTAATTCTATTTATATTTATGTACATTCTGGGCGTATTCTCTATCTATCAAGAAGGAACTATAAATCGTAAGCGTCCTTTGGTTCTCTTTTCGAAGGAGCAATAAAATCATTCCATCCGGGAATAATTTTAGTATGGCAATTGTAAGATTTTATCAGGAGCTTTCCTGCTTCCCTGAATATGGATACTGTATTGTTATAATACTTATCTGTGAGTTTAAAATGAGAATAATTTAAACAGGAATTATTCCAGGCAAATTGCAATATATCTAAATCATTAAACAGGTGCTCTCTCTTATCTTTATATTATGTTCTCTGTTGCATATTAACATTAGTCCAGTCGACGCCATTATTCTTACCTATTGAGTTAATGTTTCGTCGCGTATTACATTAACCCTTTAGTGCTCAGCATCACTTTACTGATTTTGTTCTGGCTAACGCCAGACGATTTTATTCAATCTCGGAAAAGACCTCCTGGCGATGAAGGGTTAATTAATTACTAGTTCTAACTTTCTAGTATGATCAGTGAGGAGAAAATCATGCAGAGGATGAACACTAACAATTTGATCCTTTAAATTGTTACGAAGCATTCTAACTCATTTGGGAGATCTGATGGAGGAGAAAGTTGCTTTCTACTGTAATCCTGCCCTCGTAGCCAGCCACGTGTGACTTTGCATGAACCTGTCCAGTTGCTTCTTGAATATATTTGGGTTCGTGTGGTGAAGATTCCTCGGTTCTTTCGGCACCACGTTAATAAGTTTTGGGCCTTTTATTCTGAGAGTATTTTTCACCCTCTTCTTCATGGCCATATAAGTGGTCCATGCAGATGAAGGAAGAATCTGGTCAGTTTTGGCGCTTAACCCATTAGCGCTCAGAGGTCTTTTCCGAGACTGAATAAAATCGGCTGGCGTTAGCCAGAACAAAATCAGTAAAGTGACGCTATGTGCTAATGGGTTAATTAACAGTACGACCATGCACTCTTTGCAGACTCTTTAAATAACCATTTTACCTCAATTGCTGATAAGTTTCGCTCACAGTTACTAAATAATGATCACGCACCGTTAAAATACAGGGTGTCCATAAATTATTCACCCCATTATAAGCCTTAATAAATTCGTTATTATAGGAACTATCTTAAAACGGCTTGCGGCAATTAATAACACAACTCAAGAAATTTTTGTTTTAATTCAGTAAACCTCCACGTGAGCCCCCATTGGTAGCACGCAGAACATCAAGGCGATAGATGATTTCGTTCGAAACATTAAGAAGCATGTCTTGCTTGATGGAAGCTAATGTCTCTTCAATCCGGTGTCTTAATTCTGTGATGTTATTAACCTTCTTTGCATACACTCTGTCCTTTGTGTGCCCCAGACAGATGGAATGTCGCTTCATCACTGAAAACGACATTGTTCAACAAATGCTCATCTTCATCAATACGGTCAAGAATGTCAACAGCAAACTGTACCCGTTTGGGTTTGTCATTTGGTAGAAGTTTCTGCAAGGTTTGCAATTTGTAGGCATAAAGTTTCAACCTCTTGTGAACCACTTTATGCACTGTTGAACGCGGTATTTGCAGTTCTCGGCTTGCTCGGCGGATGGATTTTGTAGGACTTCGGACAAACGCCTCCTGAATTCCTGCTATCTTATCTTCAGACACACTATGCCTACCAGCTCCTTTCTGATGTAGCACATTGCCAGTTTTCTTGAAATTGTTTCAGCGATCGCTGAGTGATTGCTTTGTTAGTGGAGTTTTCTGATATTCTTCCCGAAAACGTCTCTGTACAGTAATTGGAGATTGGTTTCCCACATCCACAGCACACACATTGCTTTCTCCTTCACTGTCGCCATTGTGCCCCTAGTGGGCGTTCTGCGAAATAAAGAAAAAAATTTCTTAAGTTGTGTTATTAACTGCCGCAAACTGTTTTAAGATAGCTCCTATAATAACGAATTTATTAAGGCTTATAATGGGTGAATAATTTATGGACACCCTATATATGGCACTCAACCAACTAAATTAATTTTCTTTTGTCTCTGCTACCTATACTGAGGTTCGGAATATCATTGGTAAATTAGAAAATACAAAAATAACATTCATAACAGTCCTGTACCTATATTGAAGCTTGTTAAAGATAAATTATCAATCAAAGTATTTCCAAAGGAATATTCCCATTAATGCTAAAAATAGTTATATAACATCCCTTTTTAAGGGGGATGATCCTGCACTAGCAACTAATTGTATAGGAGGAAATTGTAGACTCTAGTCGACCAGGGAAGTGCTCCGCGGGAAGGACGTTAGGCAGGAGACGGAATGCTGGAACTACCGTTTCTCCCGTTACTGTCCTCCTTAGCTGATCTTTTTCCGTGTCTCATCTACCCTGTGAGCAGTCCAGCATGCTCTCAAACACACATTTTTCTCACTATTCCTCACACATGCATCTTACACACAACATATTTTTTTTCAAAATTAAAAACACCAACAAAAGGACCTTGACTTTGGCTTTCTTCTTTCTCTATGGAGGGGGCGGTTTTGCGAGCATTTGCCCTTGGCACCTCCTTCCTGCGTAAAAAAAATTACAGGCAAAGGTTTTCTTTATCTGTGTTTAGTAAAGTTTTAGAAAAAAATTGTAAAAAGTAGAATACAGCGATATTTAGAATCCTACAATTTATTATCTCCAAATCAATCTGGCTTCCGTAATAATAAAACAACGGAAATGGCTATTTTAAATCTTATGGAAATTGCAAATATAGCTAAAGAGAACAAAGAAATAATGATATCAATATTTATGGCTTTGAGTAAGGCGTTTGATATAATAGACCATAATATTCTACTTAACAAATTGTATTGTTATGGCTTTAGAGGAACAATCAGTAATTGGTTTAAAAGTTATTTGTCCAATAGATATCATTTTGTATCAGTAAATAAGGTCTGCTCATCTAAAACGCTTCTCAGGCATGGTGTACCACAGGACTCAGTATTGGATTCACTGTTATTTTTATTATATATAAATGACCTTCCACGCTCATCTGATATACTGAACTTCATAATGTTTGCAGATGATACAACTGTCTCTTTTTCTTGCAAAGATGTTAATACAGCTAAGAATAGATATCATTCAGAATTCATCAGTGTAATGAAATGGTTGACCACCAATAAACTCTTCCTAAATGCCAATAAAACAAATTTCATGATTTTCACTAATAAAAGAAATGTGTATCTTGATGAACTTAGTGTTGATGAAATCGCTGTAAAGGAGTGTACTGTAACAACATTTCTTAGTGTAATGCCAGATAAGAATTTGCAATGGAGTGATCATGTAAATTACATCTCAAAAAAAGATTTCAAGGAGCGTTGCTATAATGTTTAAACTTAGAAATGTAGCCCTAAATAGGTTTTATTAATTCTGTATCATACAGTTGTTCTTCTTTATATAGCGTACTGCCTCTCGTTTGGAGAAACTCCGCTAACAACGCTTTAAACAGTGTTTTCGTCATCCAAGAACGAGCAGTAAAGTTATTATCTGATGCTGATTTCCATGATCATTCTAGTGCATCATTTAAAGAGCTAAAACTACTAACGCTCAAAGATGTAATCAAAGTGGCACATTTTATTTTTATTTACAGGTATAAGGACGAAATCATTAACTTACAATGGGTAAATAGATATTTTGTAACTCATCAAGAAATCCACTCATATCAGACCAGAAGTAGATCAAAGCATGTTATTGATCAATTCAGATTGTCTTCATCTCAAATATTACCCATTTTCAATGGACTGAAACTATGGAATGACTTAAATGCTGATATAAAAAATATTGTGAATAAATGCAAAAAACTTCACTCTTTTCTACGTGAAGGTCAAAATATGAAAATAAAAACCTACTCTAATAGACAGAGTTTATTTCCACAACAGTTTCCACCCGAGGAGGATGCCTGTGGGCGTCGAAACTGTTGTCGAAATAAACTCTGTCTATTAGAGTGGGTTTTTATTTTCAATATTGTGAATATAAATTTGTCTGAAACCGATTTAAAGTCCCGATTAATAATGGAATACTAATAAAAATCTAGGATTAAATGTACAATGCTCTATTACTTATTCATTTCTCGTGTGTAATCTAAGATTAAATATACATTACTCGTTAGTGTTCATCTCTCATGTCTAATATTGATTTCTGTGTAGAGTATTGGTATCATACCTTCAATAATAACTTTGTATTTATTTCATATCTTCGAGTATAATAATAACTTAAGATCAATATATACTCTAATTAATAATTCTTATTCATGATTTATATATTATTAATTAATAATAAATATCAGTTTTATCTTTAATTAAGAACCCAGTAAAGCCGAAAGTTTAAGGTCCAAATTAAATAAAATAAATAGTCTAATTTTTTCCCAATTATTTATATTAAAAAACAAAAACAAGAGTTGTAAAGTTGTTTTTATTTTATGAATAAAGGTTGTTCAATTTAATTCAATTCAAATTCAATTCACTGTCGCGGTCAAAATAAGATTTGGTGCCCTAGGGATCCGGTCACGCTTCACAGTTCGTGACAATGGTGTTCTGTTAGGTTACTTCTGTGCTAGCATTTTTTCCACTCACTACGTGCTTATTTGGTACATACCCCTGCACACTATATTATATGAAACATGGACAATCTTGGCGACTGAAGCACCAGCCAAACCTGGCCTTTCTAATATCATGTCCATTTTAGCGTCCTTTAAATCTTTTTTAAAGGCCATTTATATGTTTACTCTAAAAGAAAAGCAGACATCAAATTCAATATATTAAAATATTAAGTGTTTAGATAAAATACGGATCCATAGATCGATTTGGTTGACTCGAGTGCAGGAGGGTTAACAACATAAAACACCTTTAGACGGGAAAACATTACTTGTTTTCTTGGGTGATGAAATGTCGCCAGGGTGTCGTTAACTTTTATGCTATCGTAACCTAAAATAATAAGCAGTGCATGCGTTTCCGAGTCGGAAGGCCTGAGTTCGAATCCTGGTGGGGGGATAAATTTTACACACACACACACACACACACACACACACACTCACACACACATATATATATATATATATATATACACACACACGGCAGAAAATAAGATATAGTAACTATATATATATATATATATTATATAAGAGTTCCTTGTTCTATGCACGGTCTGTGTGTATCATGAAAGAACTTTGTTCCTTTCCCAGAAGAGTTCCTTGTTCCATGCACGGTCTGTGTGTATCATGAAAAACCTCACAGGACCATTTTGAGTTCAATCCCACACACATATATATATATATATATAATATATATATATATATATATATATATATATATATATATATATATATATATATAAATATATATTATATATATATATATATATATATATATATATATATATATATACAGTATATATATATTATATTATATATACTAATAAATAGTTCAATAAATAAATGAAAAGGAATGATTTTTTTTCTTCCATTATCTTCGGTAGCATTCGGGCTGAGAAAGGACTTAAAAGGATGATCAAAATTGAAAGAAATTGACTCGCCATTTTGGCCCTTGAAAACGCATAATTTTTCTCGCTTTTCTCTCCTGCAAAAAATTGATAGAACGAAAAATGTGAAAGTTACAATTAAGTTTCTATCAATTTATTACTTCTTGTTTAAGACACATTTACAGACGAATGAGAAAACACCGTTTTTAACGGATATTTAAGTTTTAGGGTTTAAATTGGTTGGTTCATAGAGTTTGGCTATATATATATATATATATATATATATATATGACCTTCGTGAAATGAGGAATCATCGCACGGAACATTTGAAAGGTTGAAAGGTTATATATATATATATATATATATATATGAAAATTATTTCACGAAAGTAACACGTGAAAAATATTTATGATGAATAAAACCACGAAGGAAAGGAAACACAAAACGGTGCTCAAGCGCTTTCGTCTAATGACATCCTCAGGAACACTGAAATACATAAAGGTTACGGCCTATATATAGGTTACAGAAAGAAAAAAAATATAAATAAATAACATACATACACACAAACACATATACATATATATATATATATACATACATATCTACACACATACACATATATATATATATATATATATATATATATGCAATAAACGGAGAAGTAAAAATAAAACTTAAAAATTAAGGATTAGAGGATTAACAAAGAGGCATATCGATTTTTAGCACAAGATCAAATGAGTTATAAAAATAATACAAATTTGTACTGGAGATACGCCCGGGTTTTAACACTTTGCCTTTTTAGAGTCAAGTTTCGATATATATAAAAATAAATTGAAGATTAAAAGTTAATAAAGTAGCTTACAAGTTTACCAAAGATTTAGCGTCCTACCCTTTTTATCTAGATTTGTTTTGAAGGAATTCAAAACAACAGGATCGAGTTGAAAAAGACCTTTGCTTATGTTGAAGTTATTTGAAAGTTGAATAATGGCAGACTCAAGAATATTTCTATTGACAATGTTGCTCGAATGAAATAAAACTGAAGCATTATTCCAATCAATACAGTGGGATAACTCTGACAAATGGACAAAAAGAGCACTGGACAACTGTCCTGTTCTGACGGAATATTGATGCTGTTTTATACGTGTGTGCAAATCCTTTCCCGTCTGACCTATGTAAAGGAATCACATTGTTTACACCCAATTTTATAGATAATGCCTGAATTATTGGTAGGGCTATTTTTTACTATGATATTTTTCACAATATTGTTATATGAAAATACTACATTAATATCCAAAAGTTTAAGTACATTAGCAATGCCTAAAAAGCCCGGGAAAAATGGAAGTACTAAAATATTTTTTGACAAAGTACGAGTGTTATTATTGACACGATAGAAAGTTCGTTTTGCCTTGTTGAGACAAGATTCCATAAACGCAGATGGGTAACACAGATCACTTCCAATACCGTTGATTTTTTCCAATTCGGCATCGATGTATTCCGGACTGGCGATCCTAAGGGCGCGGAGAAACATTGATGAAAAAATGGCCTTCTTAGTGGGGTGTCATGTCCCGAGTAAAAGTGTACGTAGGACAAGTTGTTTGTTGTTTTCCGATAGATACTAAACTTAAAACCTGGGCTTTCCCTATGTACACGCACATCCAAAAATGGGATTGACTTGTCTTGTTCCACTTCTAAAGTAAACTTAATTGAGGGGACTTGATCATTTAACACTCGTACTTTGTCAAAAAATATTTTAGTACTTCCATTTTTCCCGGGCTTTTTAGGCATTGCTAATGTACTTAAACTTTTGGATATTAATGTAGTATTTTCATATAACAATATTGTGAAAAATATCATAGTAAAAAATAGCCCTACCAATAATTCAGGCATTATCTATAAAATTGGGTGTAAACAATGTGATTCCTTTTACATAGGTCAGACGGGAAAGGATTTGCACACACGTATAAAACAGCATCAATATTCCGTCAGAACAGGACAGTTGTCCAGTGCTCTTTTTGTCCATTTGTCAGAGTTATCCCACTGTATTGATTGGAATAATGCTTCAGTTTTATTTCATTCGAGCAACATTGTCAATAGAAATATTCTTGAGTCTGCCATTATTCAACTTTCAAATAACTTCAACATAAGCAAAGGTCTTTTTCAACTCGATCCTGTTGTTTTGAATTCCTTCAAAACAAATCTAGATAAAAAGGGTAGGACGCTAAATCTTTGGTAAACTTGTAAGCTACTTTATTAACTTTTAATCTTCAATTTATTTTTATATATATCGAAACTTGACTCTAAAAAGGCAAAGTGTTAAAACCCGGGCGTATCTCCAGTACAAATTTGTATTATTTTTATAACTCATTTGATCTTGTGCTAAAAATCGATATGCCTCTTTGTTAATCCTCTAATCCTTAATTTTTAAGTTTTATTTTTACTTCTCCGTTTATTGCATATATATATATATATATATATATATATATATATAATATATATATATATATATGATGAATAAAACCACGAAGGAAAGGAAACACAAAATGGTGCTCAAGCGCTTTCGTCTAATGACATCCTCAGGAACACTGAAGTACATAAAAAGGTTAAGCCTATATATAGGTTACAGAAAGAAAAAAAAAGAAAAAATAAATAACATACATACACACACACACACACTATATATATATATATACATACATATCTATATATACAAATACATACATACATACATACATACATATATATACAATAAACAGAGAAGTAAAAATAATAAAAAATTAAAAATTAAAACCTTAAAGGATTACCAGTGAGGCGTACAGATTTGTAAGGAAAAATATCGATTTTTAGCACAAGATCAAATGGATTATAAAAATACAAAATTATACTGGAACTCTGCCGGGTTTTAACACAATGCTGCCTATGGTCAGGTTTCGATATATATAAAAAAAAATAAAATAAAATAAAATGCAAATTAAAAGTTAATCGATTTTTAGCACAAGATCAAATGGATTATAAAAATACAAATTTATACTGGAACTCTGTCCGGGTTTTAACACACTGCTGCCTATGGTCAGGTTTTGATATATATAAAAAAATAAAATGCAAATTAAAAGTTAATAAAGTAGAAGACAAGTTTACCAAAGATTTAATGTTTTACCCTTCTTATTTAAATCTGTTTTAAAGGAATTCAACATAACAGGATCGAGTTGAAAAAGACCTTTGCTTATGTTGAAGTTATTTGAAACTCGATCCTGTTATGTTGAATTCCTTTAAAACAGATTTAAATAAGAAGGGTAAAACATTAAATCTTTGGTAAACTTGTCTTCTACTTTATTAACTTTTAATTTGCATTTTATTTTTTATATATATCAAAACCTGACCATAGGCAGCAGTGTGTTAAAACCCGGACAGAGTTCCAGTATAAATTTGTATTTTTATAATCCATTTGATCTTGTGCTAAAAATCGATTAACTTTTAATTTGCATTTTATTTTATTTTATTTTTTTTATATATATCGAAACCTGACCATAGGCAGCATTGTGTTAAAACCCGGCAGAGTTCCAGTATAATTTTGTATTTTTATAATCCATTTGATCTTGTGCTAAATATCGATATTTTTCCTTACAAATCTGTACGCCTCACTGGTAATCCTTTAAGGTTTTAATTTTTAATTTTTTATTATTTTTACTTCTCTGTTTATTGTATATATATGTATGTATGTATGTATGTATGTATTTGTATATATAGATATGTATGTATATATATATATATATGTGTGTGTGTGTGTGTATGTATGTTATTTATTTTTTCTTTTTTTTTCTTTCTGTAACCTATATATAGGCTTAACCTTTTTATGTACTTCAGTGTTCCTGAGGATGTCATTAGACGAAAGCGCTTGAGCACCATTTTGTGTTTCCTTTCCTTCGTGGTTTTATTCATCATAAATATTTTTCACGTGTTACCTTCGTGAAATAATTTTCATATATATATATATATATATATAATATGTGTGTAGATATGTATGTATATATATATATGTATATGTGTTTGTGTGTATGTATGTTATTTATTTATATTTTTATTTTTATTTTTTTCTTTCTGTAACCTATATATAGGCCGTAAGTTCGTAACCTTTTATGTATTTTAGTGTTCCTGAGGATGTCATTAGACGAAAGCGCTTGAGCACCGTTTTGTGTTTCCTTTACTTCGTGGTTTTATTCATTATATATATATATATATATATATATATATATTATATATATATATATATATATATATTGTAATCTTGCATGGGTTCCGCGTAATGGTCGTTGCTCATACGGAAATCAGGCTCGTGGCCTTCTGGAGTTGGTTTTGTGAAGGAGAGAATTAGTTTCTTGAACTTTCCAACTCGCGTAGCGAGGTACACCCGGTTCATCTGGGATTGTCCTGAGCTAGGTGCATAATCTTGTTTTCAAGACGTTCACATGAGCATCACTTATATTTCTTATTGCTTTTGGTAACTTGCTAAATAGTCTTGGTCTTCTGACGACAAAGCTAGTTTCCTTCATTTCTGAGGATGTTCCTTGTCAAGGCATTAGTTTGGGAATGCTGCACTTTCTTTCTTTACTATTTTCAACATTGTTGAATTATTACAGGGTTCAATTTGGGGTCAGGTATTAGGTTTTTTAAAATTATTTTTCATGTGTATATTTACGTAATCTTTACCAGTAATTTACTTTACCAGTAATTGACTGAAATTTCTTTGAATTTCTTCTGGACGATGAATTTAATTTTTTTTTTTTATGGGGTCGTTAAGACTGAGCAGTATTTCAGTTTTGGTATGATCATCAGTGTTCTCGGCAATGAAATAGTTACGTTCTTGTAACTTCTTTTAAAAGTCCTCATTATCTGTCCAGTTATTCTCTTTTGCTTTATTTATCGCCATCTTCTTTTGTGTTTCAAATTTGGCATCGTCAGTCATTATAACTCCTAAATCTTGTGGGTTTTAAATTTCACTGAACTTACTCTCCATTTGGGGCAAAGTAAACTATAGCTTTTATTTACTCATTTCTTCTTCTTCTTTTGGTCTATCTGTATATTTTGTTTGTGTTCGTTTGTAAGTATTCTAAAGCTGTAACGAAATTCTTTACCGGTTTTAGGGAAATAAGTGAAAAATATTTTGATCGGTTTAAAAATAATCTGACAAACTCCAGCAATGACAAATATTTTTTCCTTGTGCTTCCAACAGTGATTTAACACAGTTCTGAAAGAAACGGCAGAAATCGACCAAATAACTTTTTGTAGTCTCGATGCCTTGCAAAACCTCCTTGAGCACTGTGATCGGCGTTTCTCTTGAATTTCGGTCTTGGCCTCTTCGAATATTGTAAAGAGCCACTTCAGCTCGTTGCTTGACAATTGCGCCCAGATTTTTGCACGGATTTAAATCGGGCGAGTTTCAAGGCCATCTTCGAGTTTAACTTTTCAGAAATTGTTACACTGTCATTTGTCTAAACCAGTGGTTCCCAATCTTGGATTGCGACCGAAATCAGGGTCGCGGGGGTCCTCAAGTAGGGTCGCTATATTCACTATTTCTTAATTCATTTTATATTTATATACATATTTAAATTTTATCATAAGCCTGAGGGTCGGGAGGTTCTGTTGGGGGGCCAATTTAGGGTCGCAGCAAAAAAATGGTCGGGAACCACTGGTCTAAACTACAGAAAATCCCCTTAACCAGTAAAGAATTTTGTTTCAGTCAGGTTTTTAATTTTTCTGATAATTTTTGTATCATCAGCAAAGCAAAGAGGGACAGATAATTTGTATTCCTGGAAACAGTGTTTACTTAAGTTAGTACCTATTAGTGACTTAATGAGTCATGGGCTACCGTTTCCACTCAGGACTCCTCTAAGGAAATTAAATTCCAAGTGAAGAAGTAAACAATTTGAGCAAATCTTAAATACTCTATCAGCGTGGCAACGAAGATGTACTTCTATTTCAGAAGGGTGAAGGACTCAAATCTAGTGGTCAAGCCGGTAAAATTTGGTTGGTTTGGTTGACCTCGCGCATCATGATAAACAGATGTTTTAAAATTGTTATTAGTACGAGTACTCAAAATATCAAAAAATGACAGATATTCATGCAGTTCAACTTTGGAAGTAAATTCAATATTATCATGTTTAGAATTAACGAGAGAGGAACGTGTTCAATTGGTAGAGAGGAACGTGTTCAATTGATTTAAACAGTAAGAATGTATTATCTACCTATCTACGATAAAAAAAAATTTCCCAACAAATTGGGGTGAGAATCAGAATCAACCCGGATATAAATTACAGTAACCTCCGACGATATATATATATATATATATATATATTATATATATATCTATATGTATATATATATATATATATGTACAGGTTTGGCCAAAAGAGTTTAATCACCTTAAAATCTCAGTCTCTTTTTGTGCTTTGACTCGCGTTACTGTCAAAAAGGGATAAATGACATTATTAAATGTATATCCAAAGGCTTTTACTCCTATTTCCCCCACAGACTTTAAAAGCAAACATTAGGAAAGTTAATTAAGGCATATACTATAAAACTTTGACTCAAAGAGCTACACTTCTCTTGACTTTTTAAGTTTTGGCTGGTAAAGTGAAACGAACCCTGTAGTGTAGTTTAAATAATAAGGATCACCTAAGATCGTCCATGTATTCTTCTTGTTTGCTTTACATTACCAAATATAATAATAAATTAAATTGAATGCCCGGTTAGGTCAACTGTACGCCCTTGACGATTGGTTAGGTTAAGTCGTAATATTTTCGTTAGTTTTAACGAAGATATAATTTGGTAATTGAGGCTGGGGGCCCTGATCTTCAGGTGATCCATAAAAAAGTATGACATAAATATAGAAAATAATAATATCATCATATCTTTCTGAGGAAAATCACAAATGTTGAAGGGTGTTACTAAATTTCTTAACAGTATTGAAAATACATCAATGATGTTATACGTAATTTCTCTTAATACCTCTTTCCTTCCAGAAAAATTGTAAAATGCCGCAACAACTTTTTCAGCCAAAGCTGCATATACAGGGTGTCCCATAAGACCGGTCTCATAGTTAAGTTTATTTTATTTACAAAAATAATACATTAGAACTAAAACAAATGTTGAAATTGATATCTTGTTTTGGGACCTTTTTTTTTGTCAAAGACGATGGTTTGCGTGTCACTGATTCTTCGGAGAATCGACTCGAGGTTTGATGGTGTCGTGGAAGGTTTGAGATAGTCCTTGTAATGAGGTTGAGGTGTGATGCCTTGAAATATTCCCGAAATATTCCTTGAAATATTCACGATAAATAATATCGTGAGAAAAACCTTCGCCTTTTCCTCACGAGTGTAACTTACTGTCAGATTAGCTATTGCGTGTTATTCTACCTGCAACAAAACAAAGGTCCCAAAACAAGATATCAATTTCAACATTTGTTTCACTTTTAATGTATTATTTTTGTAAATTTAATTTAAAATAAATTTAACTATTAGACCGGACTTATGGGAGACCATATATATATATATATATATATACACACACACACACACACACACACCACACACACACATCCGCGCTTTAAAAAGGATGAAGATGTAATTTACTTTTATATTTCTATGTGGATCGAAAGTCTTGACTTTCAATCCAATTTGAAAAGTTTTTTAATTTAAAAGATGTTCTTTAATATTTCGAAAATGATTTGAAGTTTTTAGAAACAATTTTAAAAGATCATTTTCCAATTTGAGATAAGTCAATAATTATTGCAACTGATATGGACTATTTTGTTATACAGACGACAGCCTTTGGGTTTTTTATAACAAAAAAAAGAGGGCGAGTGTGTTTGTAAAACGAGAGAGAGAGAGAGAGAGGAGAGAGAGAGAGAGAGAGAGAGAGAGAAGAGATGAAAAGTAGATATATTGAATTATTGGCAGCTTCTTTGGTTACCAATATTTTATAGTGAAATTCTTTATATATATATATAGGGTGCGGCAAAAGTCGCGCATCATAGGAATTTTCAGTGTTGACTATAATATACTATTTTTTTCTTGTAGGTAGGGAATGGCTGTGAAATTAACAATAGACGAGAGGTGAGCTTGGTTTTAGTGTATGGAATACCAGGTACAACAAATCCAAGCTCACCCTCTCATCTATTGTTAATCTCGCACCCATCCCCTACCTACAAAAAAAAAAATAATATTATAGTGAACACTGAAAATTCCTATGATGCGCGACTTTTGCGCCATCTTGTATATATATATATATATATATATATATATATACATATATACACCACTTTATTGAGTAAATGTCGGCACTATAGTAATAATGATAATAATAATAATGGTTAATTGGTTGACTGATAGAATGATTTTTCTTCCTTTATTAAACAAAACAAATGAGTCATGAGTGAGAAAAAATATGTTGATTGTTTACAGTTGAAATAATGTGTACACTTGAATAATGACTTCAATATTATTAATAACGCGCGAGGTAATGATTAGTCTTTATATAAAGTTAGGTGAATGATATCAGGCCAATATGGGGCCCCACAAATGGTATTCACATGGCGATGGTTTGCGTGTCACTGATTCTTCGGTGAGTCGACTCGAGGTTCGATGGTGTTGTGGAATGCTTGAGGTAGTCCTTGTAACGAGGTTGAGGTGTGATGCCTTGAAATATTCCCGCGTTGTGACGACATCTTAGTCGTGCTTGTGTGACGTCATCTTGGTCGTGTTTGTGTTGATGGACATTGCTAAGGTATTTGAAAACGTCTCTGCCACTTCAATAGCCGCTATATATATCTTATTACGATGATTTCAAACGACGATTAAAGATCGACCTGCGGTTGACCCCTCTACGGCACTGCGCCTCATTTGCGGGCTTTGGTGGAGAAGAGATTGGTTTCCGCTCTTCTCCTGGTCAGAGACTTCGTACAAGAACCTGTCCCGCTGATTCTTGAAATTATTCAGGAGGTTGTTGTGCTGGACATTCCTCAATTCCTTTGGCAGTACATTAAAAAGTTTTGGACTTCGTATTCTGACGGTATTTTTCACCCTCTTGTTCATGCCCCCCACCCCCCACCCCCAGTCCCACCGCCTCTCCTCTCATTCCAATGTGTTTCTCTTTCATTTCTAAGATTAGGGACACGACCCTCGAGTAGTTTCCATATGTATATTATTGGATACCGCTCTCATATTGTTTCCAGGGAGTAGAGTTTTAGGGATTGTAGTCGAGACCTTCGTCGAGAACTTCGAGACCTTCATCTTTCATTTCCTATAGTCGTAAAAGTCTTTTGTATGGCTTCTAGTATGTTCGCAAGGTCTCGTTTTCTGTATGGGCTTGAGAGTATTGTGCAGTACGCAGTTAGTGGTAGGACTAAACTCTTCCATAATTTTAGTATGACGTTCGGTTTTCTGCTATGGAAAATCTTTCAAATAACTCCCATTACTTTTCTAGCTGTTGTGATTTTAATGTTATAGTGCTCTCTGAATTCTGCATCCGATGACGTTATTAGTCTCTGACTTGTGTGGGTTTGGTATTATCTGTTTGGCGTATAGTGTTTTGTACCATTTATTCTGTAGTACCCTGTTGCTACCCCATCTTATGATTTGAATTTTTTTTCGTTGAATTTCATATTGTTGTCTTCCGCCCACTTGTCTAATGCTTCAGTGTCGTTTTGTAACTTTTCTATGTCCCCTTCATTAGATATTTCCTTTCATATCTTTGTGTCATGCTCGAAATGCGATACGATACTGTCATTAATATCTGATATCATTATTATAAACAGCAAGATACCTACTACTGTACTTTGTGAGCATACACACACACACACACACACACACACACACACACACAAACACATATATATATATAACGAATTTTTATGATGAAAAAATTATCCCGACCAGGATTCAAACCTACCATCTTTTTAGTAGAAGGTGAGGGCGCTAGCTACTACACTACGAACGAAGAATTATCAACACAACCTGTCATAATTTAAAAACCGTAAACTCACGTAATCACGTAAAGCATTTGCGTTTCCTAGGTTGTTTAGATGTATGACAGGTTGTGTTATATATATATATATATATATATATATATATATATATTATATATATATATATATTATATATATTATATATATATATATATATATATATAGGGTGTCCCCAAAAAATGCTCCTATCTTTATTTGCTCGTTATTTTATGATAGATGTATATTTATATTATTGTGGTTCCTTCTTCAGAAAGGTAACAGATTGGGGCTTTCATTTCGTATATACACCTATACTTTTCTAATCTGTCATTACTTAACTAATAAATATTGTATATTAAAATCGTTCTTTCACCATTTAAAACTTAAGGCAATAATTTCTATGAAATTTCTATGAAATTTCTATGAAATTTCTATGACATTTCTATGAAATTTCTATGAAATTAGGAAAAGACGATACCGCTACCACTAGACTATATCATAGTAAGGTCATAGTAGGCTATAATCTTTAAGGAAAACTAAGTCTTTAGTCTTCAGCAAGATGGAACACCTCCACACACTGTTTGTGAAACTCGCAACTTTTTGAGGAAACATTTTTCCGGGCCACTAATCTCCCTTTGTGAGCCAGTGGAATGGACCTCATATTAACGTGACCTCACACCCCATGACTTTTTTTTTGTGGGGTTACATAAACGACAGGATATATTCTTCCAAACCTAAAGCACTTTAAGATCTAAAGACCGAAGTGTGAGCTATTTCCAAAAATTATGTCAAACATTTGTGTAAGGTTGAATATTGTGCTAGAAAAAAATGGCGATTACACTGAATAATGTTGGTTAATTGAAGTCAGTATGCTCCTATGCGTCACGTTTTGTCTTTGTGTCTAGATTCTTTTTTTTTTAGCTTGGAACATTTATTTAGAAGTAGGGACATTTTTTTGGGACACTTGTTATATATATTAAGTTTAACGGAGACCACTGTTTTTGATAAAGTCGAAATTTGTTACAAAGATCGTGATTGGCCAAAATTGGTCATGTGGAAAAATAACTAACCAATTTAATAAAATGACCTGACTTAGTGTGATTTTGGTCTCCGTGAAACTTAATATATATATATGATGAATAAAACCACGAAGGAAAGGAAACACAAAACGGTGCTCAAGCGCTTTCGTCTAATGACATCCTCAGGAACACTGAAATACATAAAGGTTACGGCCTTATATAGGTTACAGAAAGAGAAAAAAAAATAAAATAAATAACATACATACACACAAACATATATACATATATATATATACATACATATCTACACACATACACACATATATATATATATATATGCAATAAACGGAGAAGTAAAAATAAACTTAAAAATTAAGGATTAGAGGATTAACAAAGAGGCATATCGATTTTAGCACAAGATCAAATGAGTTATAAAAATAATACAAATTTATACTGGAGATACGCCCGGGTTTAACACTTTGCCTTTTAGAGTCAAGTTTCGATATATATAAAATAAATTGAAGATTAAAAGTTAATAAAGTAGCTTACAAGTTTACCAAAGATTAAGTGTCCTACCCTTTTTATCTAGGGTTGTTTTGAAGGAATTCAAAACAACAGGATCAAGTTGAAAAAGACCTTTGCTTATGTTGAAATTATTTGAAAGTTGAATAATGGCAGACTTCAACATAAGCAAGGTCTTTTTCAACTCGATCCTGTTGTTTTGAATTCCTTCAAAACAAACCTAGATAAAAAGGGTAGGACACTTAATCTTTGGTAAACTTGTAAGCTACTTTATTAACTTTTAATCTTCAATTTATTTTTATATATCGAAACTTGACTCTAAAAAGGCAAAGTGTTAAACCCGGGCGTATCTCCAGTTTATTTTGTATTATTTTTATAACTCATTTGATCTTGTGCTAAAATCGATATGCCTCTTTGTTAATCCTCTAATCCTTAATTTTTAAGTTTTATTTTACTTCTCCGTTTATTGCATATATATATATATATATATATATATATATATGTGTATGTGTGTAGATATGTATGTATATATATATATATGTATATATATGTTTGTGTGTATGTATGTTATTTATTTATATTTTGTTTTCTCTTTCTGTAACCTATATATAGGCCGTAACCTTTTATGTATTTCAGTGTTCCTGAGGATGTCATTAGACGAAAGCGCTTGAGCACCGTTTTGTGTTTCCTTTCCTTCGTGGTTTTTATTCATCATAAATATTTTTCACGTGTTACTTTCGTG
The DNA here is from genome assembly GCA_023014485.1 of Bathynomus jamesi. NCBI lineage: Eukaryota > Metazoa > Arthropoda > Malacostraca > Isopoda > Cirolanidae > Bathynomus > Bathynomus jamesi. The sequence goes on along the minus strand of JAJOZX010005677.1, from coordinate 184,271 downwards.
AAATAATTTTCATATTATTATATATATATATATATATATATATATATATATATTATATATATATATATATATATAGATATATATATGAAAATTATTTCACGAAGGTAACACGTGAAAATATTTATGATGAATAAAACCACGAAGGAAAGGAAACACAAACGGTGCTCAAGCGCTTTCGTCTAATGACATCCTCAGGAAACTGAAATACATAAAAGGTTACGGCCTATATATAGGTTACAGAAAGAGAAAACAAAATATAAATAAATAACATACATACACACAAACATATATATACATATATATATATACATACATATCTACACACATACACATATATATATATATATATATATATATATGCAATAAACGGAGAAGTAAAAATAAAACTTAAAAATTAAGGATTAGAGGATTAACAAAGAGGCATATCGAATTTTAGCACAAGATCAAATGAGTTTAACTCCAACATATAATGTAACATTAAAATTTTTTAGGAAAATAAAAAAGTTAAAATGCAAAAGGTTTCATACATTTACTTAATAATACTTTGTGCGTCCCACCATAGGCTCGATGAATATTAAATTTTTATCAGTAGTTGGCTCTTTATTGATTAGAGACTGTTGGCAATTCTGAATTCTAGAATTTTCTGTGTGAATCTTCATGGAAACAATGGATCATCTTAGTAAAGAGCTGTCTACAGATCTTAAGAGATCTGGTATTGCTGCACACAAGTCTGTCTGGAGAGTTATAGGAAGACAGAAGACGAACTTCGAATTTTACTTAAGACGATTGCTGCACTTATAAAGAAATGTAAAGACTTTGGAACAATCAAAACTCTATCAAGGTTGGATTTCAAAACTTACAACTAAACGTATTGGAAGAATGGCTGCTACGAATCCACGAGTGACTGCAGGTGATATTTGTTATACATTAAGACTAAGATCGATGTTCATTCCTCTACTGTACGTTGTACATTGAGGAAGGATGGTCTACATGGAAAAGTTGCACGAACAAAACCTCTGCTACGAAAAGCGCACAAAGAAGCTCATTTAAAGTACGCCAAGGATCATCAAAATAATGGATTTGCATTCTGGAAGAAAGTTCTCTGGAAAGATGAGGCCAAAATTGAATTATTTGGGACAATGAGCAATGCTATTTTGGCGAAAATCATATACTGCATTCGAGGAAATAAAAACCTTCCTACGTTAAACATGGTAGTAGTAGTAGTAGTTTGCTTCTTTGGGGATGCTTTAGTGCTTCTAGTCTAAGAAGCTTGTTGTCATCAATGGAATCTGAATCGAAAGAAATCAGGAATTTTAGAAGAAATGTATTGCCTTCAATGGGTCGTTGCGAATGGTTGCAAATGGATACTGCAACAAGATAATGATCTAAAACATAAAAGTAAGAGTACCATAAAATGGTTTGAACAAAAGAATTTCAAGCTTCTCGAGTGTGATAGTCAAAGCCCAGATGTCATTTAGTCGAGAATTTATGTTTTTGATTTGAAAAAAAAGGTGTCTGCAGAGGAACCTTTCGAATCTGAATGAATTGCAACAATTTTCCTTAGAAGAATGGGTTAAAATTTCTACTGAGATGTCAAAACCTCGTAGAAAAATACTCAAAATGAATCACTGAAATCATTCGAGCAAAAGGTGGACACAGAAAGTATTAAATAATTTTGTAAATAAATGTACGAAAACTTTTGGACTTTAACTTTTTTTTCATTTTCCTCAAATTCTTTGATGTTTTACATTATATGTCGGGGTTAAACTAACATTTTATTTGTTAAAATTTTCCTAACGAACGGTAAACTTTTCCTAACTATCCTACGCATGGTACAAAAGATAAGGACAAACATAACTGAAATATTTCTCTGTACGAATATTTATAAGCAGCACTATAAGCAGCACGTGTTATTTTGTGATTCTAGTGCATATATATATATATATATATATACACACACACACAAATTCTTCGTATCAAAACAAATAATCTCATGTTTGTAAACTCATGTTTTAAAGAAATAATTATGTTTAAATATTTGCTCACATTATATTTTATTTAATGTACTTTACACCCACACTCTCCCGAGGAACACACAGTGTGCGTACACACGTAGACACACAATACAGATGCATATGTGGCCAAATATTGACTTTTCTCTTTTAAATTTCCCTTTTAAAGAGATGTATTTTCAAATGAAAAGAAGACCGCTTTCACCTTTTATTATTATTATTTTTCATACACACACACAACACACACACACCACACACACACACACACACACACACATATATATATATATATATATTATATATATATTATATATATATATATATGTGTGTGTGGTGTGTGTGTGTGTATAACGTAAAGAAACCCTATGTAAACTGATTAATGCTACTGACAGTTATAATAATAATAATAATATAATAATTTTTAATTCAATTCCTTACTGTCGGAAGAAAGGTACAGAGGATAACCAATACAGTTATTACAATATACAATTATCACCTACGGTTTGAAACTACGACTTCTGAATAATGGTAATGGTAAAATCAAGGGGAGGTGAACATTTATGTCACTTCGTTACATCAACAGCAACAATTGAACTGTTGAAAGCTTTTCTCCTTTTTATAACTGTTGGTAATTCTCATGTTCCATTTTACGATAATTACGAAAATGAAATCAGATTTTCTTCATCACCCACAGTTTTTGAGGGATTTGTAATTTAAAATCCTTGTGATCGAGTTAGCATTCCTCGTTTTCTTCATAATACGAGATTTATTGTTAGTCATTTATTTTGTATAAAATCTTTATATTGTGCATAATATTATTTATATTTTACATGTTTATATATAAACATGTAAATATATGTGTGTATATATATATATATATATATATAATATATCGAAGAAGGTAAGGAACATTCTAGAATGTTCCTTACCTTTCCTGGATTATTTTCTTACTTTTTTCATTCATTTTTCTGTATCCACCCGAAGAGGATGCCAGTGAGCATCGAAACTGTTGTGGAAATAAACTCCGTCTATTAGTGTGGGTTTTATTGTTCACAGAAATAGCTATAGTTTAAGCCTCAATTGGATTCGCAAAATATCCGGTAAATATCCAATAATTATTAATCCAGGGTGTGTATAAATAACGCGAGTGAAGAGACAATCCGATTTGAATTATATTAACGCGAGTAAACATGGACGAGTAAATTTATTACATGTACTTTATAACGACTGTATATTCCATGTAAGGTTTATATGAGGTCTTGCAAATGTTTTTACCAGTTAAAAAACAAGTTGAAACTAGTTTAAACCAGTTCAAATCGAACTTGTCTCTTCAATCCCGTTACTTTATACACACCCTGTATTATACAGAGACAGTATTACATTTTTATTGTATACTAGACTGCTATTAAACTTACGTAATACTCTGTACAAATTATTTTAAAATAAATACTGTAATATACTGTAATTATTAATATTATACGTAACTAATAATACTGTAATTATTAATATTATACGTACCTAATAATACTGTAATTATTAATATTATACGTAACTAATGATACTGTAATTATTAATATTATATACGTAACTAATAATACTGTAATTATTAATATTATATGTAACTATAATACTGTAATTATTAATATTATACTAACCTAATAATACTGTAATTATTAATATTATACGTACCTAATAATACTGTAATTATTAATATTATACGTACCTAATAATACTGTAATTATTAATATTATACGTAACTAATAATACTGTACTAATATTATACGTAACTAATAATACTGCATTTAATGTGTACTAGCAAAACAGTATTATTACTGCATTAATAATGCTGTATAATTATAATACAGTATTATTTCCTTATGTAATGAAACTTTATACCAAATCTATAATTAATTACTATATTTAGTAATAATACATAAAATAGCTCGCAAGCATAATTCACTTCAAAATAAACATTAATTTTAAGTTAATTATTAAGTAAAGAAGTAAATTTTGCCATTGATTGACATTTCCTAATGACTTATATTATTTAAATTAATTACTATACTTAACCATTTAATAGATTTTGATTAATAATGAAGGAAAAAAGTAGTGACGTCACGTTATTAATTACTGCGGTAGACGCGGTTGATTAATAGTTAGATAGGGAATTTTATTTTGCTATGGATTTAGGAGAATTTTGTTTTAGGAAATTCTCCTAGATATTAATTGAGATGGAAACAATATACAAAGAGAAGGTTTTTGAATTATGACATTTTGGGGTTTTATCTAGTTTGCTGGGTATATATATATATATATATATATATATATATATATATAATAGGACTAAGATATTTTAAAAGCCTCAGAAGGGAAACCCAGGTGTATCTTGCTCCTGACGAATCATGTATCTGACTATCATAGTAACTAGAGCGACCGTATAATTCAAATTAACTACAAATACAGATACAAAAGACTATCAATATGCGTACCCTCTAAATTTGGCACTATAGGACTACTTTAAACAATACATGTATAAATTTTCTCCAATTGTACGCTTAACACCTAAAGTATAGCCATTATTTTGCGTATGTACATATATAAACATACAATATATCGATGTACTGTATACTTATATATGCATATGCATAAAATAATGCAATAAATGTACAGTAATTTAGGTACCAAGAGTAAGATTAGACAAATATTTTATATGAATTACCTAAAGTACTCCTAAAATGTATTACTTTGAATATAATAAAATACTCATAAAATACTCATAAAATGTATTACTTTGAATATAATAAAATACTCATAAAATACTCATAAAATGTATTACTTTGAATATAATAAAATACTCATAAAATACTCCAAAAATGTATTACTTTGAATATAATAAAATACTCATAAAATACTCATAAAATGTATTACTTTGAATATAATAAAATACTCATAAAATACTCATAAAATGTATTAATTTGAATATAATAAAATACTCCTAAAATACTCCTAAAATGTATTACTTTGACTATAATAAAATACTCATAAAATACTCCTAAAGTACTCCTAAAATGCACTACTTTAAATATAATAAAATATTCCTAAGATACTCCTAAAGTACCCCTAAAATGTACTACTTTGAATATAATAAATCGAAGCATTATTGCTTTCAGTAGTGATGAATTACGTACGGAAGCATCGTTAGTGCACTGACTCTCTATATCCTTGGCAATAATACATCGAGCAACTCGTACTTTCATTGGGCGTCTGGATGGAACAGTGCTTTGAAAAGCAGTGAAGCCTTTGCTTTCCATCTACAGCTTAATCCAGAAAAAGTCTGTGTCCAAAACATTGATATATATATATATATAAAACGTATATACTGTATATATAAACATATATAAAACGTATTGATATATATATATATATATATATATATATATATATATATATATATATATAACGTATTTTATTTTATTTTTGTAATTAAGCTACAATTGACATAGTAATTTTAAGAAAAGATTGATAACGCCCATTTAATGGACATATGAGACATTGGAGATTATATATATATATATATATATATATATATATATATATATATATATATATATAGCGAGAGAGAGAGAGAGAGAGAGAGAGAGAGAAAAAATAGACGAAACCTTACAAAACGCTGATTAATAATTGCGATTGAAAATAACGAAAAGAAGTGTTGAAGAGGAACGATAGATAGAAATGAATAAAGGTATAAACAAAGCCTGCGAAAAAGGGAAATATGAATAAAATGGTGTAAAAAGAAAGAAGAAGAATTTAAATAAGAAGAGTTTTATTGATGTTAACTAAACTATGGACGTTAAAATAAGATGTTGAAATAGTGGTAGATATTTCCTAAGAGTTTCTAAGTGCTTTGAATCTCAATCCGGATTGATATCATTTCTTCGAAAAGAGTTATGTGGACAATTTTTTTTTTCGTTGGGGAGAGGCTAGGTTAGGTTAGGTTGTTAAGTCAAGTTAGGTTAGTTAAATCAGATTAAGTTATTAGAGTGTCGATGAAATTTCCCGTTGAATTTTGAGTTTTGATAATTTTTCTTTCAAAATTTTGAGTGTATGTCGATACGAAATAAATAATAATAATAATAATAATAATAATAATAATAATAATAATAATTTCCTGAAACCATAGTAATACAACTATACAGCCTCACAAAATTGGGACAAGACGGCCAGGAGAAATTTTATTGTTATAAAATATTAGAAACAATTTTATTGGAAATATGATAATATTTTAAAATTTCGTACGTTTTCCATTCGCTTTTGTTGATTCTTTAACCCTTCGATGTATGTCACTGCAAATGTCATTGCCCATCCTCTCCTATGTCTTAGTTTTTTGTGTTCAATAGGTCGCATTTCGATGAAGACTCGTATTGTTTAATATTTATCTTTAGAATCCTCATAAATGTTCAACGTTTTAATGTAGTTTGAACATCAACGCATCTTGGAGCGTTTTACTAAAGTGTTTTCCAATTACAACACGAGAACAACTCTTGATTGTAGCAGTAATACTATGTGGTACTTTTACCTTTGGTTAATTTTCTTGTTTTTACCATTTTATACACCAATTCGCCAACCTTTAACACTATAAATTCGCAGGAGTGAAGCTCGACACACAACGAATATAGAAAATGGACTCAGAAGATCTTTTCCATATATACTCGGCAATGGTATGGTAATCTTGAAAATTTATTAATGATACAAACTCTCATTTGGTAAATCTTATGAACGTTTTAATACACACGAACCACGATAGAATATATACAGTGAAATACGCTGATAACGTGGGGTTATACGTTCCGAGAAACGCCCTCGATACCGCAGTCAGCGTTATCGATGAGTAAAGATTTTATTGGAAAAATAGGTTAGGTTCCTTCACCCGAAAAATATACGATTTTTACGTAAAATATAAGAGTAATATTATACTGTAGTTTGTTGACTCGTAAATAAAATTTAATAATGATTGAATGCATAATACACGTGTAAAATGCAGATAAAAAATAAAGGATTAAATATATCACTCACCAGTGAGGTCACACTGCACGCCACTCACTCGAAGTCTCAAACACAGACCTATATGGAATAAGCTGGACACCTCGTTATTTACACAGTTGCTTGATGGACAGATTTGGCAGATGTCTTATGAAAGTTGACAGAACTCAGAAAATTAATTGGTTCTAATTGGTTCTATGAAAAAAACTAAGTGGCAACCATTTTTTGATATTTTCATGCAATATGAAATTGTAATTTTCATGTAACCTGAATTTGTAACCTGACAAAGTCATCTTATATGATTATTACCACAAAACATAAACCAAACTGTCAAATAAAAATTGGAAATACTACGCTTGCAAGGTTGAATAAGACTAAAGTACTTGGCATTAATTTAAACGAAAAACTAAATTTCAAAAGTCACTTGCAACGTATCACATCCAAAATATTAGGATTTTTCTTCATATTATTTAAACTAAAAATGACCCTTCCTCTAAACGCACTTCTTACCTTTGTTGTTCCATCATCCATCCACATTTATTATATTGCACTGCAACATGGGATAGCTAAAAATAATATATAAAACATAGTTTGGAAGTAATTCATAAAAAAATGTCTCCAAACTCTCTCGAATAATGACAACAGACAAAGTCACATTTCCCCAACGCTTAAAGAGCTAAATATTTTAAAACTAAGTGATTTATACAAATTCAATGTTGCTCTCGATATGTTCAAAGTTATCAATAAAAATCAACATACATCACCCATTCAAAGAGCAATCACCCACTATCAAATATACCATCCTTATAACACCAGACTGCCAAGTGATTTTATACACAACCCTAATTACACAATAGAAACTGCAGGAAATGCACTCTCTTTCAAAGGAACAGATGTATGGAATGTAATTCCCATACATATCAGGTAGACTTCATCACTAAATGAATTTCGCAAATCACTAAAAAAGCACATCATTAGCTCCTACTGATGTATACTATAAGTTCACTACTGCGATTTTACCATAGTAATTAAGTTCACATTTTATAATAAACTATTTAAAATACACTAATTTCATTAAGTACTTTTAATTTCGCAATTTATATTTCTTATATTTTTTATTAAACATCATTTATTTCTACTGAACATACAATAAATCATTTAATTAAAGTTATGCAATATTTTGTAACCTTTATATTGTACTTATCATTATTATGTTGTTATCACTATTGCTATCAGTTGCAACTTTCAGTTTTTATGTAATAAATAAACTTAATTCCATTAATTTTGCCTAAAAAGCCTTGCAACTGTCAATATGATATGTGTTCCTAATATATATATATCAATTGCTGCTCAATTTTCTCACTTTTTTCAAATATATTCTAATCCGTTAAAACAGATTTGAATCAACAATGACGTCACTGTGACAGGCTTATTTGCTATCCTCTGATTGGTTGCTTTACATCGCATCAATGACCAAATCTTCGATATTTATTTGATTTGCAATTTTCTTCAAAGAAATCTGAACGCTTTATTTAGTTCTCTAGAATTTCACATACAAAAAGTAAATTCGACCCTTGTTATTAAAGGATTTATTATATATTATATATATATATATATATATATATATATATATATATTATATATATATATATATATATATATATATATATTAGGGTGTCACTACGTAATAGGGGGAAAATTAAACGATGGATATTTTCCTATGACACCCCCTAAAATTGTTCCATTTGGTGTAAAACATACGGAAGAGAAATTTGGTCCTGATGGTCATCATTTAAAGGTCGCCCTCGTCACTGAAAACAAGACCCATTGTTGACGTCAACAAGCTGTTCAGTGTTCACAGCTTGGGCCGAACCAGATAATAAAAAACAAGGCAATTTGGTGAAAAACGAAAGTAAGACACTTAAAAACGCAAAGAATACAAACAGTTTATTATATAATCAAAATAGAAGACATAATTTGGCGAATAATGGTACAAAATGGAGAAGCAACAAAAGCAAAACTTTGAGAAATAAAATACATATACAGTAGCAGAATAATTGGTGCTCATACGCTGATCAGTGATTAGTTCTTTCGCGTCCTCACTAATGCTGATTTGTTCGGAGCTGGGTGTTGCTTTCTGTGGTCAGTGACAACTTGAACGAGGAACTGGAGCTGTTCTTCTTTCACTGTCAACTTTCCGTTCAGCTCCTTCACCAGAGCCACGGCCCGTTCTGCTCTGTCGTTCACCACTGCAAGTTTGGAGACCACATCCCGAGCTTGCACGTATTCAGAGTTTGACGTCCATGAACTGGGATGGTGGAGCAGAAAGCAATCTGGCAACTGAAGTTTTGAGAAGAATCCTCGGGTGTTCTTTGTGATCAGTGTGCTCCAGTCCTTTGCTGTCACTGAGGAACATAGTATCAAGAACCAAAGATCGTTTTGGCGGCATGTGAGGGGCTTCTTGATCTAACGCTGCAACCATGCTGCACTTCACTTCCATCGATATCCTCTCATCAAAGAACGCCAGACCCACTGCCTCCGAATGGTACCAATGGTCAGACAGCTTCTTGGTGGTACCATCAGAGATCTTCTTGTGCGGGTATCGAAGGAGCGTCCTCATCAATTCCCAATCATTCAGCGGAGCTTCGATGGACAGATGAGCTGTTGCCCACGCTTTCATGTAAACTAGAACAGAAAAGAGGCAGATATCTCGAATTCCGCGTTCCTCAGTGTTCGTCAGTTTAAACTGTCTTCGGAAGAGCCAGATCTTGATGGCATAGAGCCCCTTAGCCATCCATCTCGCCCGGTGCATAGCACCAGGGCGCGGAAGTTTAGTCCCTTGTATGGAACTCCAAGAAAGATGACGGAAAGATCGAGGAATCCTGATAGTCATCACGAACTTGAAGTGCTTGTGATTTTGCAAACTCAATGAGCTCCGTTCTATGCTTAAAAATAGCTGCTTTGGTGAACGCATCTGTGTCCGCAGTTTGGAACTGTTGCTGGTCAATGCGGGTCCAATAATCATGGAAGCGCTTGAAAAACAGAATTTCTGGACCGGTAGATACTGAATCTAGCGATGCTGCGAATGCCGCCTGTAGCACCAACTCCAGTACATGGTGTCTGCACGCGCAGTGTAACAGGTCACGTCCAACTTTTTCTTCCAGAAGAACACAAGTTCCTCCACGGTGGCCTGTGTTTGTCGCGGTTGTGTCGAAACACATAGATTTGACATGATCGGTCACTCCCCATTCATTCAGGCAATCTATGATGGCATTTGTTTGTGCCAGCGCGGTTCCTGACAGAAGTTTTGGCACCCCGAGGAGCTGCTCTGTCCCGGAGCCAGATACAAGAATAGGTAAGCGGTCAACATATTCTCGTGACGTCAGATCTTGCATGAGTTTTCCGTCCCAGTGAACAGTCAACGGACTATTGCCTTGGAACTCGCTCTTCAGTTGCCGAGCCTTAAGGGTACGGAATTTTTCACGCTGACGATGAATGGATCCACGATTGATGTTGTAGTCGCTAGCATCATGCCCTAAGCTGGAAGCTGCCTCAAACAGCAGATATGTGGCCTTTCTTGACGAGAGTTGCGTGCGATCAAGCGCTGCCGCCAATTCCGATGTCATGATGTTCTTCGTTGCTCTTTGTTTAGACGCTAACGAACCACCACATGCTCCTTTTTCTTCGCTATCATCTGAGCTGGAGGATGAGGACTCCAAAACCGCTTCGTTGGATACTGCCTCCATTTCAGCTGCTGATCGCTTTCTTCGTTTCTCCTCTTCCTCCCGACGTCGAGTACAATCTTTGACTTGGCGCTGATGGGTCATGTCCAAACCTGCCATTGAACCTGGACGTCCTTTCTGGCGCTGCTGCTGAAGGAACTCCCAATCCTCTGGGTACTTGACCAATTTCTCACAATCAGCGTGGGCGATGTCAAAGAGACGATCGAGGCGTTCAATGAATTCTTTTTCTTTCGTCTTGTGTGAATCGCTCGTCCTTGAGGCGTGTTTTTTGAGTCCTTTCCACTCCTCGAAGACTTTATCCAGTTTGCTGACGCAGTGTGTCTCGAGTCTGGTTGGAATGTGAGCTTTCTCCAGAAGGACATCACTGCTCGAAGTGACTTCCTCAACGCGTCACGTATTGTCATTTTCTTTTCATGGTGAAGGTAAAGGAAGTAACCGAATGCTTGCCTGTAGGAAGGAAGCTTGCATCCTTTCACCTCATCAACCGCTGCCCCTAATAGGTATATACACTTCCGGGTTTCCATCACCAGAAATCACGTAGCTGAAATGAGAAACGGTGAATCGTTAAGTATTGTTCACTTTATTTCTCAGATATTCAGACACACACAGATACACACACACACATATATAGAGATATATAGATATCTAATGAACGATTATGGAGACGCCGCGCAAGCATTAAACTTTGGAAGGCGGGGGCGACCTTTTATAGTTATTCAAATAAAAAGATTTTTCAGTCACCATGTTTTTTCTACCAATGGAATAGATTCGCGGGGTGTCAGCATGAAAATTTCAAACTTTGCATTTAAGTGACACCCTAATATAATATATATATATATATATATATATATATATATATATATATATATATATATATATATAATATATATATATATATATATATATATACACACTCGTATATACAGAGGGTTGACAAATTAAATAGACACTGCGATGATCGTCCTCAAGAACAAGTGGCAAAGTTTATCATCAGTGGAATGCCAGAACTTGTGTCAGCTTTACATATTTGAAAGAGGAAAGCAACACGATTCTAAATATATTCATTCAATAAGTCTGTTATTATTGATTCACTTTTGTTATCAAATAAAAAACTTTGGGACCAAAGGTATCTATTTACTTTTGTCAACCCTCTGCATATATATATATATATACACACATACATATTTTTTTGGTGTGTGTGTGTGTGTGTGTGTGTGTGTGTGTGTGGTGTGTGTGTGTGTGTGTTCGAGATAAATAAAAATCTATTTGTTCCAAAACGATCGTGCCACATTCACTTGACAACTGATTCCAGGTCAGTTTCGGTTAAATTAGATTAGGTTAGGTTAGGTAAGATTTGGCAACGTCGAAAGAGAAAGTTATTGACGTCTTAAGAATATATATATAAAACTTAGATACAACTTAAGTTTTGCTTCCGTCCGAATTATTCATTCTGACGATGGTCAAGCGTGTCTCTTGCTCCACTTTTGACCTACAGTTTAGCGTGGAATCTGAACCACAACCCACCAGGGAAGTCAAAACTTACAAAGTCCTCACCCGGACTCGATCTCACGACCTCTTAACCGCTATGCTACCCAGGGTATCCAACTATGTACCAGTCAATTTACTGTATGGAAGAATAAACAGTTGGGTGAGCCGATCGCTGCCTGCCCTCTCCGGAAACCGAACCTGGGACCGGTAGATTCGTAGTCAGCGATGCTAACCACTACACACACACACACACACACACACACACACTATATATATATTATAGCCTTTCATTCGGACTGAAAATTATTTCAGAATTTTAGAACCCTCCTTTTCCTAAAAAAAAAGTCCAAGTGATTGGTCCATGTGGCCAGGCGAGCGAGACGTGTAAAGTTTTACGCATGTTTACTTATGCTCTTACGTACAGAGCAGCGAAAACTTGCAAATACCTCATTTAACACAAAAATAGATTTAAAAATTGATTTCAACCAATTATTATTAACGGAGTTTTGAACGTAAAACATGTCCGTATAACTTACTTTTGTGTTTTCTTATCACTGTATGGGTTTTTCCCGGTTTTTCCATACTTTTTATAAAATTACGTTTGTAGAATAAAGGTGGTGAGTTTATAAATAGACAAAAATGATCCCACATTTAAGTTTCCCATAAAAACTTAATAATAATAATAATAATAATAATCCTACATATATGTACAACATGTAATATGAAGTAACTTTGGCCAATTTTAAGTGTTTTCTGCATATATACCATAATTAATTTTTAATTGACACTTGGACCAACTTTTACCAATTTGCCACAGTGGTAGAAAGGAGTTCGATCAGTCATTTATAGTGAGTACAATGTGAAAACATATATATATTATATATATACACACACACAGGGTGTCCGGGCTTAAATGGCAATAAAATACATTTATAATGTTTTATTTTATGGCCATTTAAGCCCGGACACCCTGTATATATATATATATATATATATGTTATTTAGAAAATATTAAAATCTAAAAGAAATATTTCCATTAGCGCGAAGCTATTCATTCTTTATATAATTTTCTGTTATCACCATCTGATGCCATCTGACGAAGCTGGTATTTGATAGAGAAAATTTCCAGCTGTGAAAGGACTAATTAATTATAATTAGAATCGACCAAAATGAATAATGAAAATGAATAAAATCCGATAAACAAAAATCGGTCTAACGACAATCCAATCAACGTCACATATAATCAGCAAGTTTGTTTTGAGTTAAATTAGGTTAATTTAAGTTAAGTTAGGTTAGGTTAAACTTGGTTAAATTAGGTTATTATGGTGTTGATAAAATTTCCTGTTGATGAAATTTCTTTCGGAACTAAAAAAAAAAATTATAGGCCTATATAGAATGCGCCTGATGAACCACAAAATATTCTTAACAAAATTTTGTGACGCCTGGTAAAGTAGTGCTTCAAACTTTCGTCTTTTGTTTTATACGAACATTCAGAAACTCCATTTTCACTGGCTCGCCAACACTTTTTTCGCGCAGTATTTTGAAGATAAAAGACACTCGTTCCACAGCCATTTCCGTTTTTTAGCTCATCGAATTCAGCCGCAGCAACAAGTGCTATTGTACACTTTTTTCCTCCGAGACACATCTCTCTCTGAGACTCAATTTTCTCCGCCGATCACGCTCGATGCCAACGAAGGCTCGACGTCTCTACGGAACACTTGAATCCCATCCCTCGTAGGGTCGTGTTTCCGAATGGCAATTGAAGTCCGTTCCATCGAAATCGCAGACGCTTCACCTTCTATCTTTTCCATCACCGTTCAACAAGAATCTTCAATCACTATTCGATATTTTGTACAACGTTTTTATATTATTGTTATCCAGATTTGTTTGCCATTATGTTTGTTAAGACAGCGGTACCCGAATTATAGTTTTTATGGCCTTGAACTTGATAATATATATATACATATATATATATATATATATATATATATATATATATTAGAAAATCAATATATTTTCCGTATTCTTTTTAATTTTCCTATTTTTTTTTACTTTTCAGCTGAAAGCCTAAGAAGTACTTAAAACCAATCTAAACAACATTGTCCAAAATTCTAAACTTCGATCAGCATCTAAAATTGGGATTGATTCAACTTCAATCTTGAGATCTTTCGACAGCAGCAAGAACTATGACGAGAATTGAACATTTTTCTGTACACAAGCCTCTATATATATTCTTTACGTGAATGCATAGAGATTTTGAAAGGCATTAATTGACCTCACCTCACCTGACCTCCAATTCAACTTTTAAACCAGTTAAAAATGTTGGTTAAATTAAATAACTTTCAACTAGATTGGGTTAAATTTATAATTGAATTAACGTATAGGATGCAATTAAATAGTTTTTTAAATGAAGTTGTATTTTTCATTTATTTTTATATTTTTATTGTGAATTGTAAATGTCAATACATCAAAACCCCCCAAGAAAAATGGTCGTAGATATATTGTGAAAAAATAGACTTTTTTTCAAATTATTATGTACTGATTACTAACTAATACGAAGTTCTCGTGAACTATGCATAATTTACACTTAATTCTTAACTTCTCCTTCACCAAATACCCTTTGACTGATTCATATAATAGTCAAAAAAGAAAATTCTAAGCACAGGCAATATTTTACGCCTCAAAGGGATTTTACTCGTAATTTAAAGTTTACGCCTAGCAAGTTTTACGATACAAGCAAATTTTACACCTCAAGCTTATTTTCCCTTAAATAAGTGAATAAAGTGCGAAAGAAGAAATAAAAAAATGGCTGAGAAAGTGGCTGATTACACCGGAGGACTTCATATCTTTACGACGTACCTGAAGGAGAAATGGGGGACCCTAAAGGAGCAAGGATCATTTGGGGCTGTTAACGACCTGAAGGCTAGAACTGGTGAGAAGGTTGATGGCTTCAGACAGTCAGCCATTCGCCATTTAAACAAAGGAGACGATGAAGATTATTCTCATATTTACAGGTAAACATTACATTTATATATTCATATATATTGTACGTTGATCCTCGATGTAGGTAGCAATGATAGTGTGATCTGCTCGTAAGCTAAATGGGTGTATGAGTAGAGTGGTACTTTGTGGAAAACAGCGAAACCTTTCCTCAGATTTGAAATTAATCTTTTGACATGTTTTATATATATATACATATATATACTAGGGATATTCAATATATTTTGCCCCACCCTTTTTTCTTAGCTAAATAATAGGCCATGGGGCTGAAATGTCTTTTGGGCCGTAAGTTTGAACTTTCTGCGCTTCACATAACTGCCTATTTCCAGTTTGAACCTCTCCTCCTTGTATAAAACCGCTTTTAAACGCCCTTGTATAAAACCAATGGTTAACGCAGTTTCGAAAATGGCGTCTGACAGTGATGTGCGTCGTAAACAGAGAGCTGTTATCGAGTTCTTAACCGCAGAGATGGAAACAGTTGGAAATATTCACAAACGTCTACAAAACGTTTACGGAGATGCTGTTGTTGATCGAAGCACAGTTGGATGCTGGTCTAAACGTGTGAGATCATTGGAAAGAGGGAGAACCAGCCTCGATGATGAGCCACGCAGCGGTCGCCCGGCATCGGCTGTGACGTCTAACACTGTGCAACGTGCTAACAGCATCATTCGATCAAATCGACGCGTCACATACAAGGAGCTATCACTGGAGCTACGAATTAGTGAAAGAAGTGTGAATACGATAATTCAGCAACTGGAATACTCAAAAGTGTGTTCACGGTTTGTTCCTCGCGAACTGACTGAAGATCACAAAGCCCAAAGAAAAGTAATTGCTTCTGAGTCGTTGGTTCGATACGAGACAGAAGGGGGATGACTTCCTTTCACGAATTGTGACTGGGGATGAGACTTGGGTACACCACTTTGAACCTGAAACAAAACGCCAATCCATGGAGTGGCATCACGCAGACTCTCCACGCAAGAAAAAGTTCAAAATGGCTCCTTCTGCAGGAAAGGTTATGGCCACCATCTTCTGGGACATGAAAGGGGTGATTCTGGTGGGCATTATGAAGAAAGGACAATCAATCAATTCAAAGGCATTATTGCTACCCTACAGAGACTCCAGAGACGTATAAAGCGAGTTCGACCGGAGGGAAAACTAGAAGACGTCCTTCTTTTGCACGATAACGCAAGACCACGCAACAGTTTGCAAATAAGAAAGGCCATCACAAAAATGCGCTTGACTGTGTTATCCCACCCTTCATACAGCCCGGATCTGGCACCTTCAGACTTCCATTTGTTTGGGCCAATGAAGGATGCTATTCGTGCAAGAAAGTTTCAGAGTGGCGATGAGGTTGTTGAGGAGGTTAAGAGGTGGCTCTAGCGGAACCCAGCGGACTTTTACCAGCAAGGAATAAAGGCCCTTGTTTCGAGGTGGAGGAAAGCCGTAGAAAAGGATGGCGACTATGTGGAAAAATAAAAACTTGTAAAAAAGGTATGTAACTACTTGTGTTCAAAATTTCTGGAACTTACAAGGAAACTTGGAAAGAACAAAAAAGGTGGGGCAAAATATATTGAGTGGCCCTCATGTATATATATATAATATATATATATATATGCAGTGCCCTGCCAGAATAAAACGTAAATCAATGGAATGGGCATGTGGCATCGTCCTCTTGAAAAATAAAATCCTCAAGGGAAAGTATTCCATTCCGAAACAAAGGCAGGAGGTTCTTATTCAAGATGGATATGTAACTAATTATTGTAACTTCTCCTTCATCTGCATGAACCATCCACATCATTTCCTTTTATTAGTTTCAGAGAGCAATCAATAGCTTCTGTATAGCAACACGTCCTCTGTAGGGCGCTCTATGAGTCTATGTAGGACGCTCTCTGAGACTAGTAAGGGGAAAGGATATGAGTGTTTCATGCAAATGAAGGACAAGTCTGATCAGTTTTGGCATTCTGTTGTCTTCTCAAATTAATCAAGTTTCCAGCGGTTTGCTTCAGGTAAGCGGATCTGGGTATGCAAAGCCTGTAGATATGTGTTCTATCCCAAACTGGCGCAACGCACTGTAAAATTCGGTGGTTTTGTTGTTATGGTGTGGGCAGGCATTTAGCACTTTGGAAAAGCTGACTTTGTGTTCGTAGAGGGACGTCTGAATGTAATACTTCACCTGAGGACATCAAGAGGACGGTGTCACATGTCCAATCCGTTGCTTTAGGAGGATGGTCTTTTCATTCTGGCAGGACACACACACACACACACACACACACACACACACACACTCTATATATATATATATATATATATATATATCGGCTATTGATTGGTGGCGTGGAAAACGCAGTTTAATAATGAACAGGAACACCAGAGAAATACAAACATCCTTCAAGGTTTAATAGTACCAACGTTTCGGAATGCACTAATTCCATCTTCAGGGCTAAAACAATAAAATTCCAAATCACATAGAAAATTACAAAATACAAATTGCTTAATAACAATTTAAAATAAACTTTAAAAAAAAAAATTATAAAAAGTAGCTAAGAAAATGTAAAACATTAAAACTAAAAGGTAAATAAATGTGAAGTTAAAAAGTTAAAATTATAAAAAGTAAAAGCATTAAAACTGAAATGTAAATAAAATAAACTAGTACCTTAACCAAAACATAGCAGATCTATCGATGATTCGTCAGAATTTAGGTCTGGTTTTAGTTTATAAATAAACAGAGACTCCATAATTTTAAGCTTAAGGTCAGAGCTTCCAGCAGCAAGTACGGTGAAATTAGACTGTGAAATTGGGTGGTTATTGTTGTGCGAGTGATTACGTATGAGAGAATTAGGTGGTTTGCCAAGGGGTAAATTTGTACGGACCGATTTACCGAGATGTTCATAAATACGAGATTTTAAATGTCTTTTAGTTTTACCTATATATGACCCCATACAGTGGTCACACTTGTATTGATAAACTATAGATGACTTAAGAAGTGTAGGAATAACATCCTTGTATTTAAATAAATGGTAAATCGATTTAGACGGGGTGAATATAATTTTATACACAGTTGTGGGTAGAATTCCTTGAGCAATTTTAAAAGTTTATTTCTAATGTTAAAACTTGAGGTTCCCATATAGGGCAAAGTGAAATACAGGATATCTTTGGGGACTGTAATTAAGTTTCTAGTTGTAGGGCTTATTAGTCTATTTAAGGTTCTGCCTATTGTAGTCTCGACCAGTCTAGAAGGGAAATTATTCTTGGCAAGGAGTTTTCGGATGAAATCTAGTTCATCGTGTAGTTTGAAGTAATCTGAACAGATATTGAAAGCTCTATTGGTCAGAGTCGAGATTAAATTTCGTTTGAAACCTAAAGGGATAAAGGAAGAAAAGTTTTTGTCCGTACAAATTTACCCCTTGGCAAACCACCTAATTCTCTCATACGTAATCACTCGCACAACAATAACCACCCAATTTCACAGTCTAATTTCACCGTACTTGCTGCTGGAAGCTCTGACCTTAAGCTTAAAATTATGGAGTCTCTGTTTATTTATAAACTAAAACCAGACCTAAATTCTGACGAATCATCGATAGATCTGCTATGTTTTGGTTAAGGTACTAGTTTTATTTTTTTACATTTCAGTTTTAATGCTTTTACTTTTTATAATTTTAACTTTTTAACTTCACATTATTTACCTTTTAGTTTTAATGTTTTACATTTTCTTAGCTACTTTTTATAATTTTTTTTTAAAGTTTATTTTAAATTGTATTAAGCAATTTGTATTTTGTAATTTTCTATGTGATTTGGAATTTTATTGTTTTAGCCCTGAAGATGGAATTAGTGCATTCCGAAACGTTGGTACTATTAAACCTTGAAGGATGTTTGTATTTTCTCTGGTGTTCCTGTTCATTATATATATATATATATAATATATATATATATATATTGTGTGTGCCAGCAGATGATAATGAGCTATATAACTTGACTTTTAAAATTCTGAATGAACTCTAAATGTAATAATTGAATTTACTTACATCTTTGAAATACTGGGAAAATTAATTAGTTCTCTTAATGTATTATAATGTTTTTGTCTGTTTACTTGATGTTGTCTATCAGTTTATAACTCGAAATGTTGCATGTGTTTGTCAATTACAGTTTAACGAAATTTAAAGCTTTTTTCTTTATATGTATTTTATAATTTTTACACACACACACACACACATATATATATACAGGGTGAATATTTGCATTGAAAAGCATAGTTCCTATTTTTCCAGACTTCTGACTCACCGTATTATATATATATATACCATATGTCCCACAAAAAAGTACACCCAAATTTAGATTGTACTAACTCCTCCAAAAATTGAGATATTTTGAATCTGTTTGTTTGATTTAATATAGCAAATTATTCTTTGTTAACGTTCAAAATTTATTCATGTTTAAACGATTTAGTGTTTAAGCATCTGCTTTTAACTGAAGGGTACAACAAAATGGATTGCGCAAAATTGGTCAATGAAAAAATAATGTGTGTGCTATCGATGTAATGAAAAGATTGACAAGTTGATTTCAGCTGTGATGCGAGTCCTCAAATCATCTAAATTGATAGGTTGTGATGCAAATACTCTATTTTTCAAATGACCCCATAAAAAGTAATCACACGGGGTCAAGTCAGGGCTGAATGCTGAATGTTCTCCTCTGTTCTTGCCGTCTTCGGATGGCCTGAACGTCCTTTGTTCAAATTGAGGACCGTTCCTTCTTCTTTGTATTTCCGAACATTCTTCAAAAGTGTATGTTTAGTTGGAGAAGCTCTATCGGGAAATTGCAGTTCGAAGGTATTCTGAACTTGTTTTAAGCTTTTAGTTTGCAGATAAGTTGTGACCATGAGAACGCGCTGCCTTCGTGTAAACTGCTTGATAAGGGTTTCAAAGTTATTTATAAATTTAGTAATTCAGATTCTTCATTTATATGTATGACTCGTATCTTAGGTACAAAAGTTCGAATTATTTTAAAAAAATATTTGCAATATCCTTCGACGTAAAAAGTAGCACATTGGTTAAAGCAAGAGGAGCTATCTGGCTGGGAGAAATGATCATTCGGCGCAACCCATTTTGCTGTACCCTTCAGTTAAAAGCAGATGCTTAAACACTAAATCGTTTAAACATGAATAAATTTTGAACGTTAACAAAGAATAATTTGCTATATTAAATCAAACAAACAGATCCAAAATATCTCAATTTTTGGAGGAGTTAGTACAATCTAAAGTTGGGTTTACTTTTTTGTGGGACATATGGTCATTGAGAACACAATTCCTTCAGCAATTAGACCTCCTGCTTGGGATAGGCGAAATATTAAATTTTTCCACTCCCATAGGAATGTGCCAGGAGTTAAATCTTCAGCTTGCAACTTTTTGTATAATAACGTTTATTTACTGGTTCGTTAATCGATACAATTATCCGTAATTTTAGGCGCAAGACACGACTAGAAATGATTCGTATTTCGGCAGCAGTCATGGGTATCGAATTCTGCTACGCCGCTGAGACCGCTTTCGTTTCGCCCACCCTCCTCAAAATCGGGGTGAGGCATGCCGAAATGACCCTCATTTGGTGCCTAAGCCCGTTTGTGGGATTCTTCCTTACTCCAATTTTGGGATCCCTTTCAGATAACTGCAAATCCCGGTTAGGACGTCGAAGACCTTTCATCATATTACTTTCCATAGGAATTATTTTAGGTATGTATTTTATGTATTTCAGATTTAATACATTGCTTGGTTAAACGTACATATCATTATGTATTTTAGATTTAATATATTATTTAATTTTTGTTTATATGAAAGTGTTATTCCTATATGTTTAAAGCAGGAATTTTATTTGAAGGCTTTTTTGTACGTACACTGTACCTCTGAAGAAATTCTATATTTTTCTCTATCTATATCTATACCTCTGAAGAAATTCTATACTCATATCTATATCTATACCTCTGAAGAAATTCTATATTTATATCTATATCTATACCTCTGAAGAAATTCTATACTTATATCTATATCTATACCTCTGAAGAAATTCTATACTTATATCTATATCTATACCTCTGAAGAAATTTTATACTTATATCTATATCTATACCTTCGAAGAAATTTTATACTTTTATTTACAGGGTGTCCTAGAATTATGGACTCAGGGAAAAATAGACATTATATTTTTAAAGTGAAACAAATACATTTCTAATATCAGTTTTACATATTTCAGGAAAGAAAATTCCCTGATGGCTCAGTATACCAATCAAGAGAAGGTGGAACTGATATTGCTACATTATTTTCAGAAAAAGCCAGAGGAAGGCATGTCAGTTATTTCACGAACATTCCTCCCTCTAGCTTTTTCCGGAAACATGTAGCAATACCAGTTCCACCTTCTCTTGATTGGTATACTGAGCCATCAGGGTATTGTTCTTTCCTGAAATACGTAAAACTGACATTAGAAATGTGTTTGTTTCACTTTAAAAATATAATGTCTATGTTTCCTATGGGTTCAGACTTCTGGGACACCCTGTGTATACAAAAATAATTTTTTTTACCTATATCTGGAGCTATACCTACTCAAATTTTCATACTAGTATTTATACATATACCTGAAAGTAAAGTTGCTAAAATTATTAGTAATACAAAAGCTTTCGTTAGTTGAATTATTCTCATCATCTCGTATTTTGAGAAGTGAAATGGACATGTGGAAAGAACAAACCTATTTTAGGTTCTCTTTTTTAATATTATTTACGAAGAGGAATATTTGTCGTCGTTTCATTAATCATCTTCAAACTAATTTCTATATCTTGTTGATAATTTTTTATATAAACATAACCATACATTCATTATTTCTATACTGTCCTTAAACTCACATAGAAAACAAAGATTTCTAGCATCCTTCTAGAGTTAGAAATATTATCTTCTATTGTTTCAAATTAGTCAAAAAAAAAGAAAAGTTTTGAAGCCCTTTTCTTCTTTCTAAAGAAGTTATGTATCATTACAAGAAATTATTATAGAATCTCATAAGAAGTTTTGATACCCAATAGAAGGAGAACCTTCCCCTAGAATGCACCCTCTAAAAGAAGTTATAAGTTCTAAATTTAGAAGGTTTTATTTTGACTCCACATCGGTATGTCATCTCTAGTTTAGAGGGATGTACAGTCAAACTGAATTAAAATAATAATGGAATAAATACAGTAAGTAATAACCTACCTCGTGTTATGTTAACTGTTATTTATGCATCTTATTACTTACATTGTATTTAGGATTATGTACTGAATGAATTCTCGTGCGAACATTAAAATTGAGACGTCCACTTAATATTGAAGCTTTGTTAGTTTTTCACTGAATTTAGGTAACAATATTAGAACGGAAAAAATCATAATTTGTAATATGGAGTTCACACAATGCATTTTTCATGAAATTTCTGTTCCAAATAACGAGTTTCCTCGAAATTCCGTTTAGTGTGAACACTTTTGAGATAAACATTCCTAATTATGGGTGGTTTTGAGGAAACCCACGTTTCGTTCCCTTTTCGATTGAGAGTACAAGAAACATATTTTGAAACAGTTTCAAACAACGTATAAGTAAACAGTAAGCGAATGCCCCTACAGAATGAAATGACTCACAACAACTGTGGTTTATTTTTATCAACAGAGGAGTAAATCTGTATTTTTAAAATTTATTTGAAAAGAAAAATGGCTGTCACTTGAGGACTTAATGAGGGTTAACAGAAACAATGTCAGGGCTCAGCGCAAAAGGAATTCCATTTTTAAAAGAACTTGGATTCCATGAAAGAGGTTCTTGGAACTTTTGTTCTATGTTCCATTTGCGATGTGAATAAGATGTAATGACATTGAGCGGGCAGTAATCAATGTCGCCAGTAGTTGGAACAAAATTAGGTTCCTCCTCTGATTTATTTTCAACTGCTCGTTGTAATAAGTATTTAAGATCTAATAGACTCATTTTGTGACTTCTGTTGAACCACTTTTTAAGTGAATCTTAGCATATGGAATGGCTGGCTATAAGATCCCTATTTGTGTGTGTGTGTGTGTGTGTGTGTGTGTGTGTTTATCTCCTTCGAATAAGACGCAGTCTCTTTTTTATGCGTATTGCTCTGTACCACTTTACTCACCTCAACACCTCCTTCTTACTATTTACTCTGTGTATCTCTTAGCTTCTCTGTTCCTCTCACCACACTTACTTCTCAACCTCTCTCTATTTATATGTCTCTCCTCGTCTTTATGCTCCTGCTTGTAACTCTATTTCCTCTGTTTTACTATTTCTATTAACTTTTTGCCTCGTTATTATCTCTATTTCGAAATGTGTCTCATCTTCTAACACTATCTCATATTGTTTTTCGATCTCTCATCTCGCCTATCTTTCTTGTTTTTTAGTCGATCACCGCTTGTCTCCCAAACTCAATCATTTTCTCTCTCTCTCTCTCTCTCTCTCTCTCTCTCTCTCTCTCTCTCTCTCTCTCTCTCTTCAATCAAATCCCCGAGATAATTACATTTCCCAAAATGAGACATTTCGATTGAGGAATTAAAAAAGAAAATGTCTTTCCCTTAAAATTAATATTTTAATTAAAGGGGAAAAGTCATTGGAAAAATAATTTAGATTCCCATAGAACGTGTGTATATATATATATATATATATATATATATATATATATATATATATATATATAAATATATATATATATATATATATATATATATATATATATAAATGCTCTTATTGGGATATGAATGCCTAGTCTAACCAAATAAACAGTATAACAATACGCTTGCGTAATTCAAAAGAAAAAAGATTAAGTTCATGTAAGATGTTTTATTATTAATAATAACTGTCTACCAAAGTCTCCCTTCTTAAACTTGAAAGAAAACGAAGTTTGGAACAGGAAAACCTTTTCACACAAATTTCGCATATCAAAGGACTGAAAAGTCATAAATTTTGTGATTGGCTTAAAACTTTTTTTTTTTAACTTTTTCATAATCTCTCTCTTTCTCTCTCTCTCTCTTTCTCTCCCCACACTCTCTCTCTCTCTCTCTCTTTTACTCTCTACATCTTCATTGTTTTAATAAAGTAAATATAGAACATATGAAACCATATAACATTCCCCGAATTACACCGGCCTTCTTTGCTTGCTCGCTCAATTAAACATTTTCTGATAAACCATTTTATTTATTAAAAGAGTGATTAAAATGTTGAATTAATTTGACTTTAAAGATTAGATTAAAATTTACTGTTATTAATCAGTAAATTCAGTAAATATAATTTATTTACTTTTTTAAAGAAATATAAAAAAGTAATTGATAAACGTGTTAATTATTAATAATAACATAAATGTGTTAATTAATAATAGTATAATAATAACATAAACGTGTTAATTATTAATAACGTATATTAATTATTAATAAAATATACAGTTTACTTAAAGAGTTTTAAACTAATTGAAATTATTTAATTAATTAATTACAAATTAATCTGATAACAATTTTTTAAATTAGTTACACTGAAAGTCAGCTGAACAGTTAGATGATAGTCAGTGTTAAGTAACTGAACTGAAAGTCACTGTTGAACGGTTATATGATAGTCAGTGTTAAACGACTGAACTGAGAGTCACTGTTAAATAATTTTACTGAGTTATTGTTAAATATTTAAACTAAAAGTATTTGCAAAACAGTTAAACTGAAAATCACTATTAAATAATTTTTACTGAGAATTAACATTAATCAGTTATCTTGAGAGTCAGTGTTAAATAATTATGCCGGAGTTAATGTTGAATAATTATGCCGGAGTCAGTGTTGAATAATTATGCCGGAGTCAATGTTGAATAATTAGACTGAGAGCAGGTGTTAAATTTTAAGGCTGAAAGTTATTGAATAATTAATGGCTGAGTCAATATTAAATATTTACATTGAAGGCCAAGTTTAAAAAATAAAATGGGAGTTTTTATTTTTTATTTATTTTATTTATTTTTATTTATTTATTTATTTGTAAATATATACAATTTTCATAGATAAGTATAATTTTATCATTAAATAGAGATGCTGTATACAGTTGTAAATTGCCTTTAGCAAGCGTGCACGAGGCTTTACAGGCCGAAATCTACAACTGTAATTAGATATAATTAGATGTAACTATAATTATTATATAATAGATATAATTACAAGATTTTTATAGATTTTTATAATAGACTTTTAAAAGACTTAAGGGAACTTACAGACTAAGACATATAATTATATTAGAAGCTAAATACAACGAATAATGAAACCAGCATAAAACTGTAAGAAACTTACAGACTAGGACATATACTTTTACTAGACCCTTAATATAAAGAATAATGAAATGTGAGGTGTAGCGAAAAGTAATAGGAGAGATTTTTAGAAGAAGGATAATGAGAATTTTAGCAAAGAAAAAGAAATGAGTGCCTTCATTAACTTCGAAATTTGTTAAGTTTTAATCGCTTATAAAAGATAAGAGAGAGAGAGAGAGCATTGATTATTTTTAATTCATTCGGTAGATTGTTCCATAATAATCCCATCGCTAAATAGGTGTAAGAATTTCTATTACATTGAAGAGTATTGTTTGCTTTTGAGATATATTTACTCTTCATTTACCTTGTTTGATGTTCGTGACGTAGCTAATTGTTCATTATATTCTCGATTAATTGGTCGGAGCAGATTGTTTTGTAACTCTGAACACTCGGGAGCGCATCTGTATTTTAAGTATGCCTTTAAATTTTAATGTACGCAGTTGCTTGAAGATTTCTGATTTATGAGCATAATAATCACCCTTGTTTATTTTTCTACTAATTCTCTTCTGGTTTATGATTTAAAGGTTGATGATGTAATGACACGTACTCTCATATGGGATAATATTGTATGTGAGATGTGGATAAACTAGAGCGTGTTAAATATACAGGGTGTTTCAGGTCGACCCTACAAATATGGAAATTGGTAGAATTTGTAGTTTGTATTTGGTATTTGAAGTTTGTCATAGTAATTCCGTAATATTTCTTTATGTTTATTTCTAGGGTCGACCTGAAACACCTTGTAGTTAAGTATAGTGTTAAGTAATTACAATGACACATTAGTAATTATAACATTCAGAGTCAGTGTTAAATTTCTAAATTAAGAGTGTGTTCAGATAATGTACATATTGCAAAAAAATAAGTTTTTTTCTTCTTAATTAAGCTCCACTAACCTTTGATAAAATTCAAAACTAAAAATTCAATTTGATCTCCGTCAACACGCTGAGTATATATATATATATATATATATATATATATAATATATATATATATATTAGTAATTCCTAAAATTTAAATTTAAACTTAAATTAAAAAGCTAAATTTAAAATTAAGATTTAGGACCTTCTTTTATATTATTTATTGAAGCCATCTTATGACGTCTGTTCTTCTGTTGCAATTTCCTGTTCTAAAATCGAGCTTCATTTTGGGGGATTCTTTACATACTTTTTTCATTTGAAAATTCTCCTTGATGTTTTCATACTTTTTGTTACCTTTGTTTATTGGTTTATTTGGTAGGTAAGTAGATAGGTAAGTAGAGAGAGAGAGAGAGAGAGAGAGAGAGAGAGAGAGAGAGAGATCTGCAAAACCCAAAAGTATTTCAAAAGTACAGTGACAGTTCCACAAAAGTAGCTCTACAGAAAAGAAGCGGGTCTCTTCTTGACAAGTCAGATAATCTGAAATTAAACGAAAAATACAAAAAGTACACTTCCAAGTATTAAAGAAAACCTTTGATTTTATGCTTAATGTACAGTATAATGCAGTTGCCCTTGCCCACCAAAAATACAGCGTTTCTAGTGTTCCGGGCGCGTTATGTATAAGATGTTGGTGATTGGTTGACGCACGTCCAACCAACATCTTTCAGAATGCGTAGAAACATTGGAAATGTGTATATTTTGGTGGGCAAGGGCAATTGCATTATACTGCACTTTCATGCAGCCTACCAATTGTACTTTAATTTAAATATTTCATATTCAAAGTATATTTAGTAATTTTCTTTTACTTTCTGTTCTAAAATGACAGTTTTTGTACCTTTTAATAAAATATCCTTATAATTCACTGGATTTATATAATTTTTAGTGTAATATGTGATAGTGAGTACTACGCTATGATTTAAGCCTTCAGTGTTGCAGAATGAAGTACTGTAATGCTTAAATCTGTTTGGGGAATTTTTTTTTTAAGTTAACCAATGTTTTATAATATAAGGAATATAGGAGGCTTATCTTCATTCATGCAGCAGCAAGATGTAAGTGAGTGTATTAAGTGTAAATAATAATCATATATGAAGGTTCTATAGAATAAAGAATGGGAGAGAGAGACAGAGAGAGAGAGAGAGAGAGAGAGAGGAGAGAGAGAGAGAGAGAGAGAGAGAATCCTGTTAACTTTAAAAGTGAAGAATGACGATTATCATAATGCAAAATACTGAGCAGAAATTAAGTATTCGTGTTCAATTCCGATCAAACTCTTCAGCGTCTCCAATTCTTCATTTCCTGTTCACCTGTTACGGACTTTAGCAGGAAAGAATTTACAGGAAGGAGAGAGAGAGAGAGAGAGAAGAGAGAGAGAGAGAGAGGAATTATAACTGAAAATGAAAATAAAATGTAATTAAAGTTTGTCCTGGAAAATGTTCTTATATTTCAGACGCAAAAACTGACATTTGCTCGTAATAGAAAATGTAAAGATAAATTTACATTCAAGGGGAACTATTATTTCCTACATTAAATTAATGTTTGTTTTTAATAAAATTCTTACTTAACATTTAATGAGCGGAAATAAAATACCGTAAATGACAAAAATAATTAACAAATAAAATTAATTATATTAGTCAAAATACCAAAATAAATACTTAAAATGTCTTGTGAATTTAATAATAATAATGATAATAATAATAATGATGATGAAAATAATAAGATTAACAATAATAATAATTAAAATTAGAATTCAAATTCATTTAAAAAAAAAAGTACAGATAATATATATATATATATATACACATATATATATATATATATGTTTTTTTTTTTCTTAACGAGTTAACGACAGATTTTTAATTTATCTAAAAAATTGGCAAAACGTGGCAACTTGACATTCACAGTAGGCTCAGTTTCAAGTTGCATGGTGCTTCGGGAGGAGCTGCAGGTTAAATAGTGGCATACGCGAAACTTCATGGGGGCGGGGAGCAGCGAAACAAGACACAAAATCTCCATGAGTGCCGCAAAAGCAGACAAATGGCATTGTTGTGCCGTGAACTAGAAAAAGTTGTGAACCACTGGTTTAAGTGAATGATAATGTTTTGGAATTGTTTAACCTCTTTCGTAATAGCAAAGGTCATGTGACGGACGAGAACTACAACTTTACGTGAGATCCGAACCACGGGTCGCTACATCATATGGGCGCAGAGGACGGTAACCCATTCAAATACTACCCAGACCTAATATTGTTTAACTTCGCTGATCTAAGGAAAGCGGCGTTGCCACGTGTCTACAACTTATCCTGATTTAAGAAGAAATTAAAAGTGAAGTGGGACAGAAGATAATTTCTATCTAAAGTTCTATTTCTTTAATTGAACATCAAAATATGTATGAGAAGCATCGCTTTTAACTTTGTTTACAGATAATTCCAAACGTCGTCATCTTTGCATGAATGTTGGCTATCATTCGATCTTTTTTTTTTAATGCAAGCTATGTTTTTGGAAATAATGGCTATTATGTCTAAGAATAATTACGTATCTTACTTAGTACTTTGATATGATATGCTTAATTGGTTGATTCATGCAGGTGACAGGACAATTGCGTCCTGGTCAAGTGCGTCCCGGACAAATGCGTCCCGGTCATTGGCGTCCCTGGACAATTGTGTCCTGTTTTATTTCGTCCCGGACAATTACGCACTTCTCCAACTACAATATGAAGTTTATTTATTAGAGAAGTGAATAGAAAGTTCATTGTGACTTCACCTACGCAATTGTCCAGGGACGCCAATGACGAGGGACGAGTATGTTTGTTATTGTAATTTTGTATGGGATATAATGCCCGGTTAGATTAATTGAATGCCCAGTTAGGTCAACTGTATGCCCTTGACGATTGGTTAGGTTAAGTTGTGATATTTTCGTTAAAACTAACGAAACTAACTTTATCTTAAGTGGACGTAACCCATAAAATTTGACAATGATGTTGCTGATGGATAAAGTTTTAGAGAACAGTTTCGAACAGAACTTATGAACATATAACAAGTTTAATAGGTTAAAATGAAAAGTATATTTGAAATTCCGATACTAACTTTCTATTCACTTCTCTAATAAATAAACTTCATAAAGTAGTTGGAGAAGTGCGCAATTGTCCGGGACGCAATTGTCCGGGACGCAATTGTCCAGGGACGCCAATGACCGGGACGCATTTGTCCGGGACGCACTTGACCAGGACGCAATTGCCCTAGAACCGTTCATGCAATACGTTTAAGATATAAATAATATAATGGCATGTATTTCCCCAAACTATGTTATATAGGAGGTAAAGGTATGCAAAGGTGTATACAGATAGTGCAGTATATATATCTTGAAATGTGGTATTTTCAGTTGTCCAATATACAAGTGAATTTCACACTATATTTTATGTTTGTGTTTGATGTGCTCTTTGAAAGTCAGCTTTTCATCCAAAATGACACCATATATTTTCATCTCTGATACTCTATTAATTATAATATTATCTATATGTATACTTTAAATTCATATTCTAGTTTTAGTTATAATAATATTTAAAGTTTCAGACAGATTTCAGGGTAATTTATTTACAGTTAGTCATTTATAAAAAAAGATGGGCGCCATGTTTGTTCTTTCTTGTATAGAGTAGCTTTGTCGTTATCATTTGCGAGGAGTGTTATTTTCATTTGTATACTGAACACTAGTTGCGTTGTGGCAATTAATTTACATAACATGGAAACAGAAGAGGTCTTAATATCGAACCTTGTGGTACTCCGTTTGTGAGTGAAAGTACATTATAATTCATGTTTATTTAGTCTCACGTATTGCTGTCTTTATTTGAATAGGAGTTAAGCCATACTAATGACACGCCTATTACTTTACTATTATTATTAATAATAATAATAATAATAATAATAATAATAATAATAATAATAATAATAATCTCACTGGACGTTCCATCTACACAATTTTTCTTGACTGTGTCAGTGAGGCAAAACCTTTTATACATTCTTAAATAACTTAGTTTTCATTCGACAAATATTCTTCAAATCGATAGAACTGAAGATAATCAATTTTATGTGATTATGAAAATTTTATTTAAAGTGGAAGCCTTGTTATTAAAGTTCTCAGATAATACACGTCTTTCATTGCCTTTCCCGACTATTTTTGGCACCTGTCCTACATGGCTACATCATGGCCACATCATCACACAGTTTCCTATTAGATCAGCGAGATTAAATGACGTTGGGTCTTATCAATAGTTGGACTGGTGATCGTCCTCTGTATTCAGATGATGTAGCGACCACTGGTTCGGATTCCACGTAAAGCTGTAGGTTCTCTCCATCACGTGATCTTTGCCGTTACAAAGGCGGTTAACCCTTCCGCTCCGGGTGTGGCATGTAAACTACACGTCCAATTTGGGCTCAGATCCGGGTGTGGTAAATAAACCAACTCCTAATCTTTTCTGAACTTCGGGTGTAATTTATAAATGAAGGGTATATCCCTCTCTTTCCACCATCTGGGGTTGAAAATGGGGGGGGGGGGATATAATTCGCTCAAAGCTATACCATTGCCCGTAATGAAAGGGTTAAACAATCCCAAATATCATTATTACTTTCTTACATACTCATCTATCTACGTGTCAACTTGCATAATATTTAGCTCGATATCTACCTACCTTTTATCCATGTACTTACCTATCGTCTGCCTGTTTCTTTATCTAAAACCACTATATTTTTCTTTTATAGACATCAGAATTACAGCTGCCCTTATCTCTCTCTCTCTCTCTCTCTCTCTCTCTCTCTCTCTCTATATATATATATATATATATATATATCTGGCAACCTGATAGTAGTTCCGTATGTCGGGCTCTCTTCACACGAAGGTCAAGCTGGTAGCCCATACCTCTAGACCTGGCCTGGTGGAGGAGCGAGTTGCTCTCTTGCAATCTCCACCGCACACAGCCAGGCGTCTAGTCCTTTTTTTGAAAGCTTCAACTTTGACACAAGTGATGTTCCTAATGTCCTTCGAAAGCAGGTTGAAAAGTTTTGCTCCCCTGACAGCCAAGATATTTTCCTTCAGAGTTGAGGGTGTCTCTTGCCTGACCTTTAGTTTGTGAACGCTATAGATTCTAACTTTCCTATTTTCTAGTGTTGTTTGGGTAGTTGCTTGGTTCAGTTTGAGGTTAGGTACCAATTTTTCTATTTTCCATGTGTAAATTGCGGTGTATTTTTATCTTCTTCTTTACAGCGGATATAGGTTTAATTTACGTAGTCTTTCCCAGTAGTTGAGTTCTTTTGCAGCCATCATCAATCTTGGCTGTGAATTTTTAAAAACAAATTTTCTAGTTTATTAATTTTTTCTTTTTTATATGGGGGCGTCATGACTAAGAAGTATTCATTTTAGTACGATCAGTGTTTTCAGCAGAGAAATCATTACCTTCTCGTCCCTCCTTTTAATGGTTCTCAGTAACTGTCCCGTAACTCTTTTTGCTTTGTTTATCGCTATCTGATTTTGTGTTTCAAATTTTTCATCATCGGTTATTATAACCCTTAAATCTATTGCTTCCGTGCTTCTCTGAATTTACTGTCTATTTGGGACATCATATGCTGTCTGTTTAAGTTTTTCATTTCTTCTATATTTCAAGAGATGAAATTTCTCGGTGTCAAATTTCATGTTATTGTCGTCTGCCCATCTGCATATTTTTCTGTACCCTCTCTGCTGATTTTTGTATCATCAGCAAAGAATGTTGCTATACTGTTGTTGGTTACTTCACTGAATATGTCTGTTAGCATCATAATGAAGAGGAGTGGGACCAATACTGTTCCTTGTGGTACTGAGCTGCGTACTTCCGATTCTGATATACCTTGGATTTTTTACCACCTGCTGACGTTCTGAGGAAATTATAGATCCATTTTCCCACTTTGCCTGTTATTCCCGTATGTTTCGTTTTATGTGCTATTATACTATGATCACATTTGTCGAACGCTTTAGCAAAATCCGTGTATATGACATCGTAGTTACGATTGTTCTCAAGTGCATCTGTGATATTGTTATAGTGCTCTATTACTTGTGATAGACACGATCTTCCTGATCAGAATCCGTGCTGATTCTCAATGAATCTTTCCTGTGTCTCCAAAAGGTCATAGATTTTTTTTCTGACTATTCTTTCAAATATTTTGGTGAGATGTGATGGCAGTGACACTGGTGTATAGTTCTTCGTTCAAGACCTATCCCCTTCCCTTATATATATATGGACAATGTTCGCCCTTTTCAAGATGCTCGGTATTTTTCCTGTGTCCAGAGACATTCTCCATATCGAATATAGGGGTGTAACTATTTAATCAACAAGGAGGTCCATTTGTCCGGACATGTAGCTGAATGTGATTTCGTATATCCTTCAACTTGTGCTATATCTTCTGGGATAAAAAATAAATAAAAAAATACACATATACAGGATGCTTCAAAAAATGCTATTACTTATTATGGGAGTGCTTCAAAAACTGCTATTACTTATTATGGAGGTGCTTTAAAAATATATTTCAATACTGTGTATTTATTGTTTATATATTTATCCATGGCTTTCAACACGCTCGCCATGAGTATCAACACAAGTTCTGATTCATCGAAATGCCTCGTTAACGGCTTTGAGACACATTTCCCTCGGAAATACCCGCCATATAAGTGTTTAAATTTTTTTTGAAGCACCCTGTATATATCGTTTTTTTTCCTAAGAAAAATCCACTTGTAATGATTTTCATGCATTTCTTTGAGCCTCTCTTCTCTTCTCCTCTTCATTCCTTCTGAAGGAAAATGGGGGGAAACCTATTATAAGAATGATCAATAAATAACATTTGAGGTTCTTTAACCTCCTTTGAAACATCAAAGGTCATATGACAGAATGGGGCGGGGGGGGGGGGGGCTACAACTTTACTCGAGATCCGAACTACGGATCACCACATAATCTGGACGCGGCGGATGGTTTCCCATTCAGCTACTCTCCAGACCCACTGTCACTTCACTTCTATGATCTACGGGAAGTGATAGTGCGACATGGCCAAGACGTAGCCCACGCAGAAGATGATCATCCATGCAGTTACTGAACAGAGTGAACGTCGCTTAACCTCGCAGATTTAACGGAGAGTATTGTCAATAATCAGTCAAGAATCCAGAAAGTGGCACAGGACTCAGGCCAAGAATGAGGTCCATTGATTTAACTCTTGCATTATTATTATTACCAGCACCATCGGGATTCGAACCCCCGACCTCAGTATCTTTACTTCGCTACTTCGCTAGTGACGCTTGCTGGGGAGCGTTAGCCCTAGAAAAGGAAAATAAACCCCTTTGTAATAAAGGTAATGAAAGAATTTAAGCTTGTAACGAAAGTGGCTCAAAATTCAATATTTGGATGTTCTTCCTTCAGGATTGGTTTTGGTTCCGAACGGGAAGGAAATCGGAATCAGTTTGGGGGACGAATGGCCCCCTAAGAATTCGTCCAATTACATTACGCAGACTCTTCCCCCAGATAAAGTAAGTATATTTCATTAATTATAATAATTATAATAATTAATTGATAATTATTAATTAATAACGTAAAATTTACGATTATTTTAAGTGAAATGTAAATGAATTGAAAAAATATTTTGAGAAAATACAAACAGTTTTATTCAGTATTTTAGTATACAAATAATAATTGTGACTTTAAACTGATTATTTTAAATGGATATATGTGTGCTGCTTTCTCTCTCTCTCTCTCTCTCTCTCTCTCTCTCTCTCTCTCTTCTCTCTCTCTCTCTCTCTGCTGTGTCCTAAACAGTATTTCACTCGAAAGCTTTCAGAGCTGATGAGGGCCACTGAATTCGGGGACCTTAATGCAACTGTCATCGCAGATGTCGTCAATTCAGCTCCAAATGATATCGACCCAACCATCCCTGACGAAGGTAAGTAACATCACCACAACAATAACAACAACAACAACAACAACAACGATAATAATAATAATAGTAATAATATTAATAATAATAATAATATTAATAATAATAATAATAAAAGTGCAAAGCGTTTGATACGAAATGAATTATAGTTTCATGCCCTTTAAAGCGTAAACCCTGAACATGACTGTTGAGATGTTGAAGTCCTTTCAAAAGAATCTGAAGAGGAAACCAAAAGGCGCGTTTTTAATAACTATTTTATTTAATTTAGCCAAACTAAACATTTCGGCTAATCGCTTTCCATCCTCAAAACTCTTGATGAAATACGAAAGCAAATTTAGTTTCAAATAAATGTCTCTACACTTTTTGCGCAGTAAAATAAGATATTGATATAGTTCGATGGTTCTTAACCTCCGAGTCGCGACCCAAAATTGGGTCGCCAAGCCAGCCATTTTAAATGGGTCATTAAATTGTCATTTAACATTTATTTATGTTATCCCTGATAATTTTGCCATTAACTATTTTATTATCTATTACGAGTGAACTGTTTGAAAGCATGGGTCGCCGAGCTAGCCACGCGACCAGAATTTGGGTCGCAGCCTTTTTTAAAACGGTTTAAGAACCAATGAAATAGTTAATAAATTAGGTGTCTTTCATTATAAAAATATTAAAATATAAAAATAGTTACGCATGTAAACAGTTTTGAGGCTATGAGCCCACTCGTCTCACATCTTCTTCAGTCAAACGTGAAACACAAGTTTTTACGCCTCAAACGGTGTATACTTATCTGTATGATAAGTATACACTTACATTACTTATACAAACATATATACGATAAAATAAATTAATATATATAATTTATACGTAACAATATACAGGGGTAAAATTCCTTATATATATATATATATATATAATATATATATATAATATATATATTATATATATATAAAATTTAGGGTGATGCAAAAAAGGGGTCAAATTTTTTTTTTTCAATTTTCAGGGAGACACCCTCCTATTTTATTCATATTCCTAAGAAAGCATTGTATGCGAAATTTGGGGTTGAAAAAGAGAAAATTAGAGGTTGCTACCAAGCTTTAAAAATAAATGTATATCAGTTTGTGCTAAAAAATATTGTTTTGTTGATATTTTCGCTGGAGCCGGTTTGATATGTACCTAGTTAACCTAGTTTGAAAAAAAAACGATGACATTCTAGACTATAGTACGTAGTGAGCTCATAAAATAGTAAATAATAGGCACGCTGATTTCCGCACCACCCTCTGAGGTACAGCGTATAGCGCGTTAACTTTTTTTTATGTGGAAGTTTCCCCAGTAGGCATATCATAACCACTTATGTATGTTTATTTTCGTTTTTTGTGAAGCAAGAGTAATGTTTTCTTGTTTTTGTTTGAGAGTGACGACCTGTAACTTTTAACAATTTGAAGAAGGTATTGTTTCTGCTCTTCATCATTGGTTATCAGTTTGTTGTATTCCTCCATCAGTCGTACACCTCTTTCCGCAATGTCGTTTACCACTTTGAGTCCATATGCGATATCTCTTGCATTCGCATAACTTTCATCATCATTCCATTCTTCAGCATCTTTTTCAAGAAAAGTGCAAGGCACCTCTAGGATTTCAAAGAATCTTTTTGTGTTCGCAGTAACGAAATCCTGCAGTTGTTTCTGCCCAGCTGATTCAGGATTTATTGATGCTCGTTTGCTCGGTTTTGAGTCAACTGGTTTCTGCAGAGCATGCTTCATTTTGTTTTTTGTCTCATGCGAAACAGCTGAATCAAAAATGCAAGCGCCACAAGCTCCTCAGAGAGGTACCACAAATGTCTCAAAAACTTATTGAGTGCAGCACTTGCAATTTTGTCATCCTTTTGCTTGTAGAGCTGCAGACTTTGCACAAAATGCAAATCTGAACGGGGGGCGCATGAGGGTATGGGTGCCAGGTACCACGATCTGATGTATATCGCAGCTGAAAAGCAGCAAACATCTCTCAGTCCTTTTTCCTCTCTCTCAGTTAGTTTAAACTGAGATTTAAACATCCAAATTTTAATGCAGTAAATTAGCTTGCCCATCCATCGTGCTCTGTGATAAGCTCCGGGTGCTTTAAAGCTGATTCCTGACTTGGGGGCACTACCGATGAAAATGAGCGTTAGCTCGAGCAATTCCTTGTAGTCATCACGAGGCTGCTGTTCATCAAGCTGAGCTTGAGCAAATTGAATGAGTTCTTCAGCATCTGAGATTTTCTCTGCAATGTTAGGGTCATCTGTTGCTGTTTGGTAATTGTTCTTGTCAATTTCCACCCACTTTGCTTTGAATCTCTTAAACAGTTGTATGTCAGGGCCACTAGAAGATGGCAAGGAGACAGAAACTGCAGCTTCTAACACTATTTCGAAAATATGATGTCGGCAAGCCAGCCACAGCATATCTTTATCCAATCTTTGCTCTAGTAACATACAAGCACCACTTTAGAACCTGTGTTGGAGGCAGTGGTGTCAAAACACATGCCCTTCACTTGGTCAGATATATTCCACTCCAATACTAACTGATGGACAGCATCTGCAATGTTTTTGACCAGTTCCTCTGGCAAGTTTGGGAATACCAAGAAGCTGATCAACTCCTTGGCCGGAAATTAGAACTGGCAGTCGATCAACATTTTCATGACCAGTAATATCTTCCAGTAGTTTGCCGTCCCAATGTATTTGGAGAGGGCAATTTGTTTCGAAATCCTGCTTCAAATTTTCTGCCATTGTCTTGCGGTTCCTTTGTCTTGCTCTCGTATCGATGAATAGCTAACACTGTATTCTTCAGGGTTTTGCCCAAGAGCATTGATTGTTGGGATCAAGATTTTCCGAAGCAGCTCTATCACTTACTTTTGCAGCATCAAGAGATACAAGCATTGAAGAATCCATAAGCTTTGCACTCTTAGACTTTGATCTACTTTGTCTCGAAGTTGATGGCTGCTGAGGTGTCAGCAACAAATTCTTCTTATGATTTTGAACTATCTTCATTCAAACTTGAAGGACTTGAACTTGAGAGCACTGCTGCTTCGAAAACGGCTGTTTCCCTCTTTCTTTTCTTTTCAAGCAATGTTTCCTTTTCTCTAGCAATCTCTTCCATTTGTGAAAAAAACTTTATCCACTCCAGACATTTTGCCTTTTCTTCCTTTTTGTCGTTGCAGCATCAAAAACTCACGATCTTCATCTATCTTATCATGTCAAGAGCACTTGCATGTGCAATGTCAAACAGATCTTGCAAGTCATTTTGCCAGCTCTCTTGTTTTTGAAGTAGTGCAGGTGATTGCTTCTTCTTATTATTTCTGTCTTCTTTAGTTTCTCCCACTCGTTGAAAAGTTTCTTTACTCTCTCCACGACATGACATTTCAACACTGTTGGGATGCGTGCCTTTTCCCACACATCCATAACATCTCTAGCAGTCAAACAAAGCCGCTGTTTTCACCTGTTGCTTTTTATTGATCTTGTAGTTCAAACAATGCTAATGTTTCCCTTTTAGATGGAAGCTGGGTTTCTTTGAAGGACTCTATAGGATGTCCTATGAGCCAAACAACTGTTTTGTGACGCGTATGCCGCTCCATGAGTGCAACTCAGCAACTGCTATACAACCACTCTCAGCGAAGGCAGCAAAGATACTGAGTCAGTGACGCCGCACTTACACTGACGCGGCCGCC
This sequence comes from Bathynomus jamesi, assembly GCA_023014485.1. Classification (NCBI taxonomy): domain Eukaryota; kingdom Metazoa; phylum Arthropoda; class Malacostraca; order Isopoda; family Cirolanidae; genus Bathynomus; species Bathynomus jamesi. The sequence continues at coordinate 146,126 of JAJOZX010005677.1, read as the reverse complement.
ACAGTGACGTCACAGCAAAGAAATGATTCTAGAATGTTCGGCCACGGCGTCTATAGCAATGAAAGGGATGAGAAGGTTTACGGAAAGAGGTTCAGAGTCTGTTATGACTGCTATATGTTGCTGACTACCATTTTTGATGAAATCTGCAAAATAAATAAATGTACAATAAATACAAACTGAAAAATAACAATATACAAAATGTTCAATGGATGGTAGCAACCTCTAAAATGTCTTCAATTGTGCTGAAATTTTGCATGTTCAGTTTTTACACTAAATTAAATAAAATTAGAGGGTGTCTTCAAGTTTTTGAAATGATAAGTTATTTTGCATCACCCTAAATTATATATATATATTATTATATATATATATATATATATTATATATAATATATATAAAAATTATTTCACGAAAGTAACACGTGAATAATATTTATGATGAATAAAACCACGAAGGAAAGGAAACACAGAATGGTGCTCAAGCGCTTTCGTCTAATGACATCCTCAGGAACACTGAAGTACATAAAGAGTTACAGCCTATATATAGGTTACAGAAAAATATATATATATATATATATATATATATATATATATAATAAACGGAGAGATAAAAAAAAAAAATAAATAAAAAAATTATTAAACATTAAAGGATTGTGGGAGGAGCATACAAATTTGTAAGGAAAAACTACCGAGTTTTAGCACAAGATCCAATGAATTGTTTCCAACCAATGTTATAGATAATTAAAAAATAATAAAAATACAAATTTATACTGGAAATCTGCCCGGGTTTTAGCACTCTGCCCTTCTTGTTAAAGTTCGATATCTATAAAAATAAATTGAAAAATAAAAGTTATTAGAGTAGCATACAAGTTTACCAAAGATTTAGCGTTCTACCCTTCTTATCTAAATCTGTTCTGAGGAATTCAAAATAACAGGATCGAGTTGAAAAAGCCCTTTGCTTATGTTGAAGTTATTTGTAAGTTGGATAATGGCAGACTCAAGAATATTTCTATTAACAATGTTGCCAGAGTGAAATAAAACTGAAGCATTATTCCAATCAATACAGTGGGGTAACTCTGACAAATGGACAAAAAGGGCACTGGACAACTGTCCTGTTCTAACGGAATATTGATGCTGTTTTATACGTGTGTGCAAATCCTTTCCCGTCTGACCTATGTAAAAGGAATCACATTGTTTACAACTTCCATTTTTCCCGGGCTTTTTAGGCATTGCTAATGTACTTAAACTTTTGGATATTAATGTAGTATTTTCATATAACAATATTGTGAAAAATATCATAGTAAAAAATAGCCCTACCAATAATTCAGGCATTATCTATAAAATTGGTTGTAAACAATGTGATTCCTTTTACATAGGTCAGACGGGAAAGGATTTGCACACACGTATAAAACAGCATCAATATTCCGTTAGAACAGAACAGTCGTCCAGTGCCCTTTTTGTCCATTTGTCAGAGTTATCCCACTGTATTGATTGGAATAATGCTTCAGTTTTATTTCACTCTGGCAACATTGTTAATAGAAATATTCTTGAGTCTGCCATTATCCAACTTACAAATAACTTCAACATAAGCAAAGGTCTTTTTCAACTCGATCCTGTTGTTTTGAATTCCTTCAGAACAGATTTAGATAAGAAGGGTAGAACGCTAAATCTTTGGTAAACTTGTATGCTACTCTAATAACTTTTATTTTCAATTTATTTTTATAGACATCGAACTTTAACAAGAAGGGCAGAGTGCTAAAACCCGGGCAGATTTCCAGTATAAATTTGTATTTTTATTATTTTTTAATTATCTTAACATTGGTTGGAAACAATTCATTTGATGTTGTGCTAAAAATCGGTAGTTTTTCCTTACAAATTTGTATGCTCCTCCCACAATCCTTTAATGTTTAATAATTTTTTTATTTATTTATTTGTTTATTTTTATCTCTCCATTTATTGTATATATATATATATATATATATATATATATATATATATATATATATATTTTCTGTAACCTATATATAGGCTGTAACTCTTTATGTACTTCAGTGTTCTGAGGATGTCATTAGACGAAAACGCTTGAGCACCATTCTGTGTTTCCTTTCCTTAGTGGTTTTATTCATCATCATAATATATATATATATTGTGTGTGTGTGTTGTGTGTGTGTTGTGTCACCAAACTTTTTACACCAAAACCTGTCAAGTTAAGAGAAGATGTGGTTAATTAATAATAATAATAATAATAATAATAATAATAATAACGATATTTTTTAACTGAAAAAAAAATCTGTTTAATTTAAACAAAATGTTTGTTTAGATTTTAATCTAAGAAAATACTGTATTCAAAATTATCAGGCCAAGTTTTGTTAAAACTGAATTAAATAATTGATGTTACTTCAAAATACATTTGTTTATATTAAACATATAAGATTTTATTTACTTGGAATTCATCATTTTCAAAATTTTCCAAATGAAGTCAATGAAATCCATTTGCGAGTAAATATATCCTCTTAAATTCAATCTAAACCAACTATATTTTAAATTAACATCATTTATTTAGTTAATTTTTAACAAAACTAGGAGAGACGGGTGGGTGGGGCCTGATGATAGTTTTGTAACAGTAATTAGTTTATCGACCCCCCCCCCCACAAAAATGTGTGTTTAAAGAAAATAAAAGCTTGTGGTTTAATGTTTATCGTTTCAAAAATAATTCTTTCGTAGTGCTTTTTTCGGATCAGGCCCCCAGCCCTTTTAGTTAGCCTTACAAGGCTAACTAATGAAAATATCACGACCTAACCTAACCACTCGTTAGGTCAACTGTACCCCCTTGACGTTTGGTTAGGTTAGGTTGTGATATTTTCGTTAGTGAGCCTTATAAAGCTAACTAAAGAAAGCTGGGGCCCTGATCTTCAGGTGACCCCATTTTTTTGTATTAATTAAATGTTTTCTTAAATTTCTAAAGTTTTGGGTTATTGTCATTTATTATTAATGTTTGCTCAATTACTTAAAATTACTATTTTTTGTGTATTTTTTAAAAATAGTATTTTCAATGTATGTTTAACACAATATTGTTAAATACTATCGAGTTGATTTAACTAAAACTGATGTTAAATAAGCTTCAATACAGTTAAGATTACTACACTACTTGAAAAAAAAGAATTTATTTTTTGATATTTGATTTTCAGAATTACTCAAGTGATGTGTTAAATTTAATTGGTTAATGGGGCGAAGGTTTGTTTTAACATAATTTGAGTTAAAATAACTCGCTATTACCGCGAGTAACGATATTACTAATTCTCTTTGTTAATTAAAAAAAAACATCGTAACTATTTGGTATTCTCAGAGTTAAAAGTGGTCTTTGAGGGTTTACTTCGGTTGGTTTACTCTCACTCACCATCATTCCCATTCCATTCCACGCCAAGGAATGGGAAAGTGAGAAAATGAGAATCTCAAAAGAGGCATTTTCAAATCGGTCTATTCCCAATTCATGTTATTTTCATTTCCATCCACGACTTTCCCACTTTGGTCGGAGTTAGGTTAAGTTTACGATTGGTCTAGGTTAGATTAACTTAGGTTACGGTTGGTTAGATTGGGTTAGGTTTGTTTGGGTTAGGTTTGTTTGAATTAGGTTAAGCTAATGTTAAGTTAGGTTAGATTAAATTAAGTTAGGTTAGGAAATATTAACCATTCTCATTTGGCGCCTTTGCAGCGATTGGGAATGTAGTAACATTGTTTTTCAAATCGAGAAAAACGTTTCTCGAATGTAGATTTTTCACATGAATACTTCCCACTCAATATCATTCACATTCTCATTCGTGGTCCATGAATGAGAATGTACAAAAGTGAAAAATCCATCTTTGACAAAAAGAGTTTCTTGATTTGGGAAACAATGTCACTCGATTCTCATTCGTGGAAACGGCACCAAGTGGGAATAGTTAATATTTCCTAACTTAACTTAATTTAACCTAACCTAAACAAACCTAACCCAACCTAACCAATCGTAACCTAAGTTAACCTAACCTAGACCAAATAGGGAAAAGTCGTGGATGAAAATGACATGAATTAGGAATAGACCGAATGAGAATACCTCGTCTGAAATTCTCACTTTTTCACTCTCCAACAATTTTTGGCCGCGGAGTGAAACAGGAAGGACGTTGATTGGGAGTAAATTTTTGTGCATTTGCATTTGCGGACCACGGATGAGAATGGGAGTGCCAATGAATGGGAAGTAATCATCGTTTTTGACATCTCTAAAAATCCAGTTTGTGAAACGGACGTTACTAAAACGTTAGTGACAGAAACACCTTCAGAACTTTTTAACATAAATCTAATATTTAATATTTTAATATAGATTTTCTATTTTTTTGATATTTAGAGAACCAGTCTGCTGGCAGCCACCCATGGGGGGTATTTTTCACTATTTTGGGAACTATGCTCCTCGATTTCGATGCTGATGCCTGTCAGAGTCCGTCAAGAGCTTATCTTCTTGATATTACAGTGCCAGGTACAGTGCCACTTTAGATAGTATATATACAGTATATATATATATATATATATATATATTATATATATATATATATATATAATATATATACACACACACACACACACACACACACACATATATATATATATAATATATATAATATCAACGTTCAAATGTTAACTAACAACATTTTTTACAACATTTATAGTGCATGCAATATATGTATCCGACATACAAACAAAAACATTCATGAATGTAGCATAAATTCACTGTAGCACTGTAGCACACTGTAGCATAAATGTGCTTACATCTGTGAAAGCATCGAGTTTTCTGAAAGTGTGTGTGTGTGTGTATGTGTGTGTGTGTGTGTGTGTTTTGTGCCCCTAAGTGTGTACACGTGTATGTGTGCACTTTTGCCTTCTACTGGCAGCAGTCATTTACACAAACGAGGCACTAATGATTTTTCCCACTAGTCACCAATTGCTGATAAGGATTTAGTTTGGGAAGGTTTCTGTTTTATTTCTTTCTCTCAACGCTCTTTATTCTCCTATAAAAAGACAAAGAAAGATTTATTTCTTCATATATATTTATATTTATATATATATATATATATATATATATATATATATATATATATATATATATTGAGTGATATTGTTAAACATTTGACGACACTTTAAAAGGTTTGTATTTTTTTTATATTATTAACTGAAATAAAAGCATGAAATTTTTACTGTACCTTCTCTACACACGGGGAATTAGTCCCCTAGGTCCAAACGTGTTCTATGTGATGTCCTTTCACCTCACAATACTTACACGATACTTTCGACGGAGCGAACTGACCAACAGATTTCCTGCGGTTTATGCTAAAGGAATATCATGGTCACCAACATCATCAACATCACTAACACAACATAGAACACGACACAACATCACTAGTGCGCTGAACCTCTGGTCCACTCCGGAGAGGGCGATCACATGCGGCACATGCGTGCCGCCGGACTGTTCGATCAGGGTGGGCTGATCGGCTAACCAACAACAACAACAACAACATCACTAACATCTAAACCCCTGTGATTTTTATCCCTGAGGTTATTTAAAAGATAGAGCGTTTAAACAGAATATCCACAAACAATAAAAGAAGTGACATCATCAAGTGAACGGGAAATTTCTCAGATTTGAACAGATACTCTGTCCAGAGTATCGCAAAATTTTTTTGTTCGCGTGTAAAAAAGAGTCACTTTGCTGAAAGGACGTACATAGAGCATGTTTTGAACTAGGGAACAAATTTCCCATGTATAAAGAAAGTATAATAAAAATGTAATGTTTTTACTAAAAAATTAAAAGATACAAATCTTTTAAAGTGTCGTCAGATGTTTATTAAAAAAACTCACCCAATATACAGGGTGATTCAGTCGCTGGTAGCCCCAGAGTATCGTATTAGCGATACTTTAGGGCTACCCTGTATAATTGATTGATTTGAATGGATACATAATTTTATGATATTTAGTTTTTCTTCGTTATAAGTTTGAGATTACGTTATTTCAGTTAATTACTGTTAGAATTTGGGGGGGGGGGGGCATTGTGGATTTTGGATTTCAGTTTATTAAAAGGGGAAATCCTCAACTGCAACATTAGCAAAATAAAATTAATGAGGAAGGCATTCAGGTATCCTGAATAACAGAGAGTGTATATATATAACCAAAGATTAACTTACAACCAGAAAGGTCACTTCAATAAGAAATAATTTGCTTAGCAACCAACGGTTGCTAAGAACTTTTCTAAAGAATAGTTTGGCCATTGGTACTGAATCTTAAGTTATTAGTATATACATTGTAAGTATCACAAATTTCTTCAAATTTCTGCATGAATTAAATGATAATTCCTAAAAAATGACTTTAGCAACGTTTGGTTGCTAAGCAAAACCTAATCTAACCGTACCGTATCGTAGGTGGTTATTGCTTTGTAATCCGTGGTACAATTTGCCTTTTTGGGTAGGAGAATAAACCATTATCGTTTTTAGATAAAAATTTTTTTTAACCAAATCGTCTGGAAAGTGAAACACAAAATGGCAGTGAAGTAAATAAATACACTTATAAAATGATTGCTTTCCACTCGCTGTCATCACCAATTCGTATTAACTGTCCGCAAGTCAAAAATGCTCGAAAGGAGAAGCCCAAATTTGAGGAAAGTGTTTCTTCATTTGAGTAAGAAGAGTCATTTCCATTTGTATTCGCTGTAAAGGCACCAAATGAGGAAGGCTAATATTTCCTAACCTAACTGAACTTAACCTAATTTAACCTAACATTAACCCCTAACCTAACTTGGATCAAAATGGAAAGCCGTGGATGAAAATGGGAACAGCATGAAGCGAAAATAGATCGATTTGAAAATTGCTTCCTTCGAGATTCCTACTCATAGTTTTCTCATCTTGGGCATCGAATGAAATGGGAATGACATCGACTGGGATCATACCCATAAAGTACTCCACAAATTATTTAGTCTTCGGGTATGTCAGTCAGGAAAGAGAGGACCTGAAATCAACCCTCCTTTCATCCAATAAATACAAGGTGTCGCGTCGGTTATGAGGTAGTTTATAGTGAAGCAATTTGCTGATAGTTATTACAGAATAATTTCAGTAATAAGTAGTTCATTGGCAACAGTAAAGAAGTTACTGTATTTTAGACTAAATGATTAATTTAAATAATTGTAACATCTTATGTTCTTTCTCTCTCTCTCTCTCTCTCTCTCTCTCTCTCCTCTTCTCTCTCTCTCTCACCTCTCATTAGCTTCTTTCTACCCCTATAAACAAGACAAGTAACATTTACAGCCTTTAAAATTTTATTTTATTTCACTTCTCCCAGAGGATCACGCAACTGGATTGTCAACGTTTACCATTATGGCTGGTCTCGGAGGAGGTTTTGGCTATGCTATGGGAGGCATAAATTGGGATGCTACATTTATTGGTAAGCTGAATACACACACACACACACACACACACACACACACACACATTTTTTATCACTCGGAAGAAGTTGATTATTCACGCAATTGAGTTTAACTTTCAAACACTTATCACATACTTCACCTAAATTAATTATAGGTTTAAACAAGACTATATCGATAGCCTGATCTAGCTTTGCAAAGCATCGAGAATGACAAAGAGTTGTTTCGTTGATTCATGCGTTCCTTTCAAAATCGTATTAAATTGGTGTTGGAAACATAAGGAAAGAATATCGGTCATTATTCAGTTTCTTTCAGTGTTTTAAACTGATCAAAAATTTTATCTCTTAATCCCTAAAACCAGTTAAGATTTTTGCTACACCCTTACTTAAAGGGGGAATCACCTGAAGATCAGGGGCCCCAGCCTTCTTTAGTTAGCCTTATAAGGCTAATTAACGAAAATATCACGACCTAACCTAACCAATCGTAAGGTCAACTGTACGCCCTTGACGATTGATTAGGTTAAGTCGTGATATTTTCGTTAGTTAGCCTTATAAGGCTAACTAACGAAGGTTGGGGGCCCTGATCTTCAGGTGATCCTAAAGGGGTTTTGGGATATCACCAACGTTATCAAATTTTACTTCCATTCATACGTTCCATTCATACGTTTTGTAAAGGAAGGGACTCCCAAAACCTATGTACTAACAAGCTTTTTCGTAGGATGGTTGTTTGGTGGTCACGTCAGGGCTGTATTTACTCTTATCACATTCCTGTTCATCGGCTGCGTCTTCTGTACTCTTTACTCCTTTAAAGAGATTCCTCTGAGTGTCCTGCAGTCCAGGTCGAAACGTACCTTACAAAAGGTATTACGATGAATTATTTAATTTGCTATGTGTTTAGTATACTGCAAATATATATATATATATATATATATATATATATATACACCATCCGTTACCAAGATCGGGATACCATTAGGTCACGCCCAGTGTATCTCGCCTACTAGAATTGATGGTACAGTAGTTATGAGGCATCATAACGATGTATAGGGATATCTGGTTATCTATCCTCCTTCGTAACATCAAAGGTCATGTAACGGAAGGGATCCTACAGTTTTACATGGAATCCGAACCACGGGTCGCTACATCATCTGAACGCAGAGTATGGTAACCCATCCAAATACTATTCATACCTCATATATACACCTCATATATACTATATATATATATATATATATATATATATATATATATATATATATTATATATAATATTTAGTAGAAATCCAATGACAAGGAGAAATGTAAATGCCATGAAAAGTCTTCTTTATTGCGCAACGTTTCGAGCAATACGCTCATCTTCAGGCTGTTTAATAACAATGTGAAATTAAAATCAATATTGAATGAAAAACAAACAGAAATTTCTATAACCTATTCGTAAAGACAAATTTTAAAAGACTGAGAAAAGAGGGTTAAGTTCTAAGTTATACAGATTTACATATCAAAATTAAGAAGTTATTTTTAAATACATGTAGTAAATGTGAAATTAATACACTGGAAAAATTACCAATAGTACACTGGAACAATGGAGCTATCTACCTTACACAGCAGTATCCGAGGCCGACTAATTTGAGCAGAGGAGACGGGAATGAAAGATGGCGAGGGAGATAGGGGAAGGAGGGATTATAAGGAATTGGGGAAGGAGGAGGGATCATAGCAGATTGAGAGGGACGGACGATGAGTCAACATTCAGACTAGGGGACAATGCTTTAATGAAAAGGGATTCTAAAATTCTTAGTGAGTTGGGACAAGTATTACAACCAAGAATTTTAAAATTGTCTAAAGTGACATCAATTTTACATTTGATGCTATGTTCACGAATGCTGGAGGCTTCCTTAGTTTTTAAAATTTTACCTGTTCGGCCACTTATTCCCATATGCGAATAAAATCTAGCCCTGAGAGAGCGAACAGTGCTGCGATGTAATTCCCAAGGAGACACTAGGGCAGGTAAATAAATATACAACAACTTAGAACTTAACCCTCTTTTCTCAGTCTTTTAAAATTTGTCTTTACGAATAGGTTATAGAAATTTCTGTTTGTTTTTCATTCAATATTGATTTTAATTTCACATTGTTATTAAACAGCCTGAAGATGAGCGTATTGCTCGAAACGTTGCGCAATAAAGAAGACTTTTCATGGCATTTACATTTCTCCTTGTCATTGGATTTCTACTAAATATTAAATTGAAGCTCTGTAGAAGCAACCCGCATAATTATATATATATATATATATATACAGGGCGTCCCAAAAAAATGTATACACACTTTAACAGCTGATAGCTCAATTGATGTTTCTTTCTTTCCAAGTTAAACCCATTAGAATTAATAATGGCAGTCAGACTAAGCTTTGAACAAAGGAAATTCATTCTAAAATGCTACTGGAAGTGTGAAAACGCAGTTGAAGTGCAAAGACAGTTTAGGAGGGAGTTTCAAACAGATCCACCAACGCGACTTACCATCACTCGAATTACAGATAAGTTTGAAGCCGATGGAACTGTTCAGAATGTCCACAAGAAGCGTTCCGGAAGACCATGGACATCGACAAGCCCCACAAAGCAAGAAAGAGTACTGGAAACGTATCACCAAAGTCCAAGAAAATCTGTGCGGCAAGCGAGTCGTGAGGTAGGAATTTCAGAATCGTCTGTCCAACGCATTTTGAAGCGCTGTCAATGGAAAAGTTACATTCCAAGATTAGTCCATGCTATTAATAAAGATGATCGGACCGAAGAGTGGAGTACTGCGAATGGGTACTTGGCACGATGTGGATGTGGATTGGACGAAGGGGTTTCGTAGAATACCCTCCGCGTTCACCAGACCTCATACCACTAGACTTTTTTTTATGGGGATACTTAAAAGACAAAGTCTACGCTATAAAACCTGCAACAGTCGCTGAATTGAGAGCAGCCATTGAACGAGAATGCACACAAATACCAAACGAAATGTTTCGTGATGTTTGCGATTCCATTGCTTCGCGTTATCAGCAGTGCCTGGACCAGAACGGACGTCAGTTTGAAAACACGCGTTGACAAAACAATTAAATAATGTCTGTAGATTCTATTACATTTTGAAAATGAAATGTATTTTAATAAACACTGCCTTTATAATTATTTAAAGTGTGTATACATTTTTTTGGGACGCCCTGTATATATATATATATACATATATATATATCATATATATATATATATATATACACACCATTCTCAAGATCAAAATTTTGCTATATAAATTGAATTACAAAGTTAATTTTTTCCTTTCAGACATAATATTTAAGATTAAAAAGCGAAGTCGCAAAAGTTACCAAAAATACTTTCCAATATTTAACTCATCAAATTTAGTTTCAAATAATAATTTTCTCAGTATTTACGTTTTTGTTTAATATAAACAAAAACAAATCAGTGACTCATTGCTCTATATCATTACTAATAATTAGTCTATTTTATATCATTACTAATGACTCTATATTTCGTAACCAATTACAGAGATTTTAGTTTTCTTAGCCATTCATATTGTCAAGAAAGTCCATATCTGTATATTTTCACTTTCAGTTGTTACTGTATATATATATGTGGTCTTTGATATATACCCTCAGAAGCGTATAACAACACACAAAATAACTAAAATACCACCAAACGGACGTTATTATATTCTAACCACGAAAAAAAAATGTAAATAAATATTGTGTGGTCTTGATATATTTGCTAAAATTCCTTGCTTAAGTCCAAAGGGAAATCTAACATTTTCTTTGTCTGTACTGTGCAGGGTGTCCCAGAATTAACTATCTATTTCAATGAAATCGGACAAATTTTTTAAAAACACACTTTTATTTATGTTTATCATGTTTAATATGTGTTAAAAATGTATAAATTTCTAAATTTTTTTCATAATTTTATTTTCATAATTTTTTCATAGTTTTTCATAGTTTTATTTTCATTCTCTTTCAGAACCCTATTAATAATGAATACACAAGAACGCATCTTTGTTGTAACATCCCGTATCAAAGGAATGCAATGTAATGAAATCAGAGAAAAATTTAGAAGAAGATTCCACAGAACCGGTCCTACAGACAAAGCGATTCGTGAACTTGTGAACAAATTTAAAAGAACTGGATCCGTACACGAGGAGGTGGGAAGAGGACGCCCAAGGGCAGCACGTAACAGTACCGAACAGGTACGACAATTGTTTGAGGATGAACCAACAACTTCGGTTAGGGAGGCCGGTCGAAGACTCAACATATCCAAGACAACAGTTCATAGAATCTTGCGTTCGACACTGATGAAAAAGGCTTATCACATTCAAGTAAATAAGGTTTTGACTTATGATTTATAAATCTATTTGTTTTTGTATCATAATTTAGTAATAAACACAAAATTATGTCAGTTTTTATTAAATTTGTCCGATTTCATTGAAATAGATAGTTAATTCTGGGACACCCTGTATATACATATTACAGAACCTTTATAGCGAAACTATGACAATAATATATGTATACGCGTGTATATATATATATATATATATATTAAAATTATGTAACTTATACTAGATTAGAAATTGACCAGTTTGTTATCGTCTAACACAGTAGTATTTAACCTGGGGATAATTACCCCCCCCCCCCCCCGGTGGGTAATTCGGCCTTTTTCAAAGGGTAACGAACTGACGCCACTGTTAAAAAAAAAGGGTGAATTATGGTTTCACTAAGATTTTGTTATTATTTCCTAATTTTTCTTTTCTTATATTTGCCATTTAAAAAGAGGAGCGGGAGGGCGGGTAATTACGGTTTTGTTGGCTAGCTCAAGGGGTAACAGTGCGAAAAAGGTTGAATACCACTGGTCTAATATTTAATTATTTTTTGTCTCCGGTTATTGCTTTAGTCATTGAATTATTAACTAAGTTAAGTAATGACGTAGATTAACGTGCTCGTGAAAACGAGAAATCATTTAATGATGTTATTTTTAGCATTTGTATTATTTTTAGCATTTTTAGCATTTTTTTAGCGTTTTTTAGCATTTGTTTTAGCACTTTTAGCATTTGTTAGCATTTTTTTAGCGTTTTTTAGCATTTGTTTTAGCACTTTTAGCATTTTTAGCATTCTTATATTTCTGTGCTTCCCAAATACTCTTTTAGTTTCAAAGTAAACTTTAGTAATTAATGAAAGACTAAAATCGACAAAGTACAAAAATCCAATTTTACATAAATAAATTAAGGAAGTCATTTAAGAATTTTAACTTTTTTTTGTTTTTTTCTGTACTTTTAATGACTGTTTTTATACGAAGAAAATTACAGGTGTGGTTATTTCAGGTAAAAAGTTCCTTGTCTAATTTCACTCTCAACCTGACGCTTTTATCCAACGTCTTTTGCTGGATTAAACTCTACTGTAAACTCTACTGTAACTGTTAATTTACAGGGTACGATGACGGAGGCACAAATGTTGAATGAGACTGAAGAAGGGACTAAGGCGGGTTACGGCGCAGTGGATGAAACGGGGCTTCCGCTTAGACCCCACTCTCTCAACATCCCGGTAAGTTTGAATTGAAGTACAAACCCTTCACCTGACATCCATATAACGTCATTGACAAAACCGTACGTTCAAAACCAGTATAATCCTTACCAACAAAAAACCTTTGATGAAAAAGCTTAACTAATCCATGATTCATTACAATTGATAACCCATCCCTAATGATACAGGGGGAAAAAAAACAACCTTATAGTACAGGGTGTTTATAAAGTCTCAATCCATTTCGTAGATAGGATTATTTTTATTTTATGCAAGAAATTTATCATGGTGTTAGCTGGTGAATTTCTGGTTTATTCTTGAGGGTACATTTTCATTTCCTATAAGTAGTCTTTGGGTAGACTCCCAAAGTTTACTTACACCTAATCAGTAATTTTATAGAAAAGATTTTGAAGAGAAATCTTTAATCTAGTGAGAGACTAATATTTACTTTAATCCCACGAGGTACTTAGATTTTAAATGCAGCTTCACAAATTTAGAATTCGAAACTCAGAATTTTGATAGCTGTAACAGTATTTTGTAAATGTATTGACCGACGGACTGTTTTAGACTTCACCAAAGTGTATGAGATTTTACAGACGCGTAGAAGAACTAATGTATGTTCATTTCAAGACTCTGTAAGCGCTTTTCTAACAAAACCGTAACCCTCCGATCTGAACCAGTTATGAAAACTAAGAATGACAAATAACTCGGCTTAAAAATATAACTTTCATTATTCTCAAATATGTCAACCATTTTGTCGTAACCAAAGTTAATAGATTTCATTTATGTTTACGGATAATAATATTTCTCCACTTTTGACAAATAAAAAAAAGTTTTCACAAATTTATTTCCTTGTAGAATGGTCATCACAGCGGCGAAGGATCGTCCAATTACAATCCCTTCAATCAGGATTCCTCCTATGACGAATCGTATCAGCAGGAAACGTCCTTCAGTCAAGCGGTAATAAAATGTGATAAAAATAGCGAATATATTTCTCAGACACGAAAGGGTTGCTGTGAGAAATTGCATTTTTAATTTTTCTAAGTGACCCCCCTCGCTTTAGAGGGATACATTCAATGTTTTATAATATTAATACTAAATACTAATAGTAAATGTTTTCTCTTTTCATAGGAGTTGAACGGTAATTATTTCATCATAAATGTGTTGATATCATTTCATATACAGTAAATAGGCATACGACTCGAACCCTATAATATATATATAAAATTTTATATATATATATCATTAAGAGTTTGTTTATAGACAGGAAACTTTGGTTGACAAATGAACGGAAGTTCTGGGCAGGATTGCTTGATAAAAACAACTTTGTGGAAGCGTGAGGTGCGAGGGACTTTATATAAAAAATTCAAATAATCTCATAGTTAATCTCGTATCTGATCTCAATAGGAACCGAAACAACTTGGAGAACCATCCTCCTCTACCGATGTTCTATCTTACGAAGAAGAAGAAGGGGCCGTTGCTAAAGCTACTCTTCGCCAGTACCTCCTCTCCATCGTATATATGCCAAAAGTAACGGAAATTATGCGCAATTAAAAATCTTGAAATTATAAAATAATACAAAATTAAATAGATTCTTTGTTGGTAATCGTACAATCAATTTTTGATATTTTCAACCATTTTCTGATATTTTCAATCATTTTTCTAAGTGTTTGAGGGAGATAATTTGCAGATTTTAATCTTCTTTCAAAGTGTTCATATTTACGAGGGTCATCACGTTAATATTAGTGCTAATATATTTCAGTTTTCTTTTTCAGTCCCTTCGAGTATTGTGTCTCACGAATCTCTTCTGTTGGATGTCTCTAGTCTGCTATTCTCTCTATTTTACGGATTTTGTAGGAGAAGCTGTCTTTGGAGGCGATCCGATGGTAATCAAATTTACTTTGTCATTCAAATAATAAGTTCAACTAAAATTTATTCCAGTTTACTGACTTGTCGACTTTCAAGCGAATTTAAATGCAAAATAAAACATAATAATTCGGTTTTTTTTTGTTATTTTTTATGCAAGAAGGACGGGCCAAGGGTGAACACCCGAAAAGGTACCCCCCCCAACCATTTATTGAGATAACATTCAAAATTAATTACCCCCTTTCTTGCATACAAAGCTCGGCCCTAAGATTGAATAAAATCGTCTGGCTTTAGCCAGGGTAAAATCAGTAAAGAGTTAAACAAAGGGTTAAAAACTGCTAATAGATATTTTGAGTATTTTTTATCGTAAATGAATGTCGTCTTGGATACACACATTCCACCCAAACACCCCGTTTTACCCCAACGGATAAGGGTGGGCGTGAATTCCGGAAGACACTTGAATCCGGGCAATCACTGAGTAGGTGCCCGGTTCAACTCCAACCTCGGAGTCGGCGGTGTTGGTCGAACCCAGGCCTTCGCAGCCTGATTCCTTGACAACCGAGACAGGAGAGTACTACAAGAAATGTTAAATCTATTGAAACCTTTTGCATCTTCTTGTTCCTCAGGCACCAGATGGATCGGCATTGAAAGAAATATACGAAGAAGGAGTTCGATTTGGATGTTGGGGTATGGCACTGTATTCTCTCTCGTGTTCTTTCTACTCCTTCATGATAGAGAAATTAATAAAAAGATTCAGGTATGAGGATAGGATCACTCGTTCTAGATAGAAAAAGTAAATTTAAAATTTAACATTTGAATACTTTAATTGTAAAAATAATTTTACAATTTACAATTTTACAATTACAATTTGAGGCCTATTTTATATTTATTTATTTGCAGAGCTCGTCCAGTGTATATATGGGGCCAAATAGCTTACAGTCTCGGCATGGTCATGATGGCTATTCTAAGACACAAAGCAGCTGTAATCTTGTTCTCCTGTTCTGCAGGAATCATGTATTCCACCCTCTTCACGATGCCCTACCTTCTCGTGGCACACTACCACGCATCAGGGACTGTAAGCTTATTTCCGGTTTTAATAAAGTACTGTAGGTTTAGGTTTGATTAAAATGTGCATTTCAATGCTTGGCTTTTCGACAAGTTTCTACCTGGTGGGGAAATACGTTGAAACTCATAACCGGATGGGAAACACTATGTTTATGGAAGCACATCAAATACATTCATAATGTTCCCCAGTCAGGTTAAAGCATATTAATGTACTTTTACTTTTTGTAGGAAGGAGGGGCTCGCAAAACTAGAGAGTATAGAGAACGTAGGAAGGTACAGAAAAGGGATTGCCGTCAGTCGTAATGTAATTAATTAATGTAATTCCCACTGGGTAGAGACTTGTCAGATACTCCCCCCCCTTTTATAGGTACATTGCAGAAAGTGTGTAGTATATTCTTATAGGCTTCATAGCCATCTTTTCGTTTTATACAGGGTGATCAAAACGTTGCAGTGCACTGATTTTTTTTTTATTATTATTTTTTATAATTACTGTATATAATGTAGAACTTATAATAATAATAATAATAATAATAATAATAATAATAATAATTATAATAAATTATAATAATTTAAAACAAAAACAAATAAACACATTAGTCAGTCAGTTCTCTCTCTCTCTCTTCTCTCTCTCTCTCTCTCTTTCTCCTCTCTCTCTCTCTCTCTCTCTCTCAGAACTTTTAGAAAATTATTTTAACTCTTTGCTACATACTGTAAAACTTTACTATTTCATTCCAGCTGATACGAAACAATTTTATTTACTCTTAAACTCAAAAACACCTCCTCTGTTGCCTTAAATTTGCTAAACCTTTTTTCACATATAGCGTTGAAAGCTTGAATTCCCTTCGAAGCACTAAAACTACCCTTGTAGACTCAGGAAAACTGTCTGCTTCTCTCCTTTTGTACAGATCAAGTGCGAAGATATTTGGATTGTTACCAAAATACGCAAACTGTGGGCGAAGTGTAGAGGCAGAGAGGTAAAGTCACGCACTTTTAAGCAAAATACGAATGTATGTATATATCTGAAGGGTGTTTCATAATGGGTATGTACAGACAAATTGAATACGATGTATGAAAAATGGGATAATGTAAAGCAAATCTCGTACAGTAGTACCTTGTACCTGATATGATAATAAAAACCCACTCTAATAGACAGAGTTTATTTCCACAACAGTTTCGATGCCCACTGGCATCCTCTTCGGGTGGATATAGAAGAGGATGCCAGTGGGCATCGAAACTGTTGTGGAAATAAACCTTGTACCTGAATTGACACCTATAAAATGTTTCAATCTAAACCTAAGTTCACCATATATTTTTTATTTTTTTGCCTAAACCTATTTTTATGAAATCTACTCTTACTGGAAAAACTTTGACGAAAAACCGAAAATTTTAAAATCTCTCAAAAAATTATTATAATTATTAATTTTGGGGAGCTCTTGAAGCTTCTTGTTTTTCGAGGAAGTTTTTCCGAAATTGGACGTGAAATGAAGTGAACTTAACGTTATTCTACTACTACTACTACTAGTACTATTACTACTACTACTAGTACTATTACTACTACTACTACTACTAATAATAATAATAATAATAATTTAAACTAAAATTTTGTTTCAGTTCAACTTGAATGGCGTAGAAGGAGGTAAAGAAGATAGTGCTGAAGAACAGGTCAGAGGCCTTGGGACTGACGTAGCTATCATTTCTTCCATGGTGTTCCTCGCCCAGTTTATTTTGTCTTCCTGTATGGGGTCGATCATATCTGCTGTAGGAAGTACTACCGCGGTAGTATGTGGAGCGGCGATACTTTCCTTCTGCGGGCTATATCAGCTACTCAAGTAGTTTACTTGGATCTCTGATTTGACTGTTTGTAAATGCATTTCCGAGAAAGATAAAATCAATCGTAGCTCTTTCCTTGATAGAAGAAAAAGAAGATTTATATATTTTTAGTTCGCAAAACTCGTCGGTTATAAACAAACGTGGATCTAGTCTTATTCCGAGTGTGAAAAAGCGTTTTTATGTAAACCAGTTATAAAAGACTGGATATATATTGAACTGTAAGGTATATATATATTTGGTATGACCGAGAGTATCTTGAATTTTGTAACCAGCTGTGTACACTCTGAAGGAAGGTTGATACTGGGTTAAACGTTTTGTATTGTATATTAAACATTTTAAATGTTTAGTATTCAACTAAAACATCAGCCAACATCAGCTTTCAGCCAAACATCAGTTTTTCTTTTTGAGTGACTTTGAAGTTACAGAAATTTCGTTCGTGAAAATATGTGACTGTAAAATCGTTGTGAAAATATGTGACTGTAAAATCGTTGTGAAAATATGGATGATGTAAATTTACAGTGTAATTAAGATAAATAATATGTAATATATATATATATATATATATATATATTAGATTAATGGCCAAAATTGTGGGCATTTTCAAAGAAACAACCTTTTTCTTACTATTTAAAGTCACTTTCGTCTTTTAAGATAAATTATAAGTGCCAAATCTCATCATAGAAAAATATTTGATAATTTTATAATTATTAATAATAAACTAATTTTAAATTTCACATTTATTTGTAGGAGGAATTATAAATCAGTATTTAAGGGAACACGTGCGCGTTCCAACGGGGTAAGGTTAAACTACTTGCTACTATTGGCCATTCAAAGCATAACAGCCATCCACTCAGGTTTTTGCACTAGAGCATTCCATCACAGATCAAATCAGAACATTCTCCAGCATATTTCAGTAGAAACAACATCTTCGCGGACAGAAGCTGTGTAGGCTCTCAGTGAGCTGCATCATCAAACTTGCAAAGAGTCATGTTCAATGACACTTTAATTAAATGAAACAACGTTTAAAAATAGTAACAGTTACTCGAAGAACTGATTAGTCGCCAAAGAAAGAAGTATAGCCGTTACACTACTGTATGTTAGGAAACTCTTGCAGTGTAATAGCTATATGTAATGTAAACATATATACATACAGTGTATATATATATATATATATATATATATATATATATATATATATATATATATATATATATATATATATATAATGTGAAAACATGTGTGTGTGTATATATATATATATATACACACACACAGATGAAACCATTGCCGAAAGACTTGGTGATGGGTCCACTGAATCTGGTGTTATAGGAAGTTGTGCATTTAATTTGAGGCTACAAATTTAATTGAAAATTTATCAGGAAAAGAAGACACAAGAATATGCCAGGAATATTTGAGAATTATTCAGTAAAGGTTTGAAAGCAAGAATTCCTAGAAAAGAAACTTGATGAACTGCTAAAAAGAGAAGGAATAAACTTGAATGGGGATCCAGGACAACGAAATTGGACTTTAGCTCATTGGGCGAAGGTCATATGGGGTGACGAAACACCAATATCAACAATTATGTGGGTCGCAGAAGTGGTGAAGACTCGCTTCCAGAGTCCACCATGAGGCATCCTTAATAGGGTAATTCTAGAGATCTTTTCCCCTAAAATTCGGGTAATTACATTTTCCAGCAGGACGGCTTGAAGACAAAGCACTCAAAGTATGAAATGGCCAGGTAATAGTCCATACTTCAAAATTCAAAATGTGTGGTCACGTATAAAGACACACGTTACAAAACACAAGAAAAACGACAAACAACAGTTAATTGAGGCTATAATTAAATCACGGTTCATAGCAATCACTCCAACAGAACTTGAAAGATTCGTTGATTAAATCCTAAGCACAGAATTGAAGTTATAAACAAAGAAATTGCCACAAAATATTAAATGTGACCAAGTATGCGCGCGCACATCGGTTTACTTTGTTTTACAATTGATTTACAAATAATGAAAGGAATAGTTAAAAGCTTTAGTTTATATGTAAAAACACTAATTAGTTATTAATTGCTTTAAAAATGGAAGCTATTAATGTGTGAATTAATTCCTACTAAAATGTTGGTGTATTTTTCCAGAGTTTTGTCCACTACTATATATATATAATATATAATAATATATATTATATATATATATATATAATAATATATATATATATATATATATATATATATATATATATATATATATATATGAAAATTATTTCACGAAGGTAACACGTGAAAAATATTTATGATGAATAAAACCACGAAGGAAAGGAAACACAAAATGGTGCTCAAGCGCTTTCGTCTAATGACATCCTCAGGAACACTGAGGATGTCATTAGACGAAAGCGCTTGAGCACCATTTTGTGTTTCCTTTCCTTCGTGGTTTTATTCATCATATATATATATATATATATATATATATATATATATATTAAAAAAAGGTGAAACCTACTTGAGAGAGAGAGAGAGAGAGAGAGAGAGAGAGAGAGAGAGAGAGAGAGAGAGAGAGAGAGAGAGAGAGGTTTGGTAATGGGGATATCCCAAATACCGACGTCAATCAAATGGATACTTTATATATATATATATATATATATATATATATATATGTAAGAATTTTTCTTTTGTACAAATTTTAAGGGCTAAGATAATGTACACTAATACTAAGTTCTTGAATCCAGTAACCTGAAGGAATGTAACAATAAATGTAAATTCGATCTTATTTTGTACTTAGCATTACACCACGTCTGGTCAACGTCCGCAGCTATAGTGAGTACTCGTAACTCCGTTTCCCTATAAACTAAGTGAAGACACTGAAGTCGGGGTTCGAATCCCGATGATGCTAGTAATAATAATAATAATACGGGAGATAGGGCAATGATCCCTATTAATTGGCCTGGGCACTGTGCCAGTTTCTGGCCCTCCTAGATAATATTATTGTATTACATCCGCTTAAGTACTATAAACAAATGTTACTTGTCTGGTATCAGGTTTTGCTTTACCAAATGTTTTTTTTTTTTTTTTTGGTAACTCGCTAGATTCATGAATGATATAAATTTAAGTTCAATGTCCAAACCACAGACGTACATGGATCTGTGGTCCAAACATCTTCGTGAACACTACCACTGCAGCTTTCTCTGTGTGTAAATTTAATTATGTCTGAATAACAGTGTTAAAGGTTATAGATAGCTTTATGGTGTATCTTAAAATACAGTATTTAAACAATACATGGAATACAACCTCGCCATACGCTAAAAACTATACGTTGTTTGGGGAAGTAATTTACGTGTAGCTTCTATCTTTTCATAACACTTATAAGGCGAAATATTACCGACATATCGACGATATGACCTTAATTTCTGGCTTTCTATTATTACAGTAACAAAGAAGAATATTATAAAGGCATATCATTTTTCCTTCCACATATTTTGGATTTAATTTCGTTAAAAAATTTAATATATATATATATATATATATATATATATATATTATATAATATATTGTATTTGCACTCGTTATATAGACACATCATTTGAATTGTTTATTCTTACATACAAAAATTAGACATATACTCTGTATATATATAATATATATATATATATATATATATATATATATATATATATATATATACTTTCTAGCTTGTATTTTAGCTTTCTCCTGCTATATCAATATATAGTGCATAAAAAAATCTGTATATTATAACAATGAATGATAAAATGCGCGTATCATTATAATAAAAAATACATTCTAAAAAGCTTTTTAGTTAACTGAAATTGGTGTTAAATAAGATCAGACTTAAAAAAAATTAATTTTAAGGTTACTTCTCCATCCCTTCTAGTCATTTTTTGAGAATAAAAAAAATACCCCAAAAATAATTTTCTGAAAATTAAGAAAAATATCTAAAATTCTTATTTGAAAATTATCGGTTTAAAAGGTTGACAGGTTACAGCTTATATGACACCAATTTGAACTAAAATAATTCATTATACAGGGTGTGTCAAAAGTCACTGTGCACCTCTATATATATATATATATATATATATATATATATATATATATATATATATTCTAAATAATACTTATCGTGTATTCAGAGTATATATATATATAGGTGTGTGTGTGTGTGTGTGTATGTGTGTGTGCGTGGGTGTGTGGTGCAAAGAGACTTTTGAGACAGCTTGTAGTTTCAGAATGAACTTATAAAAAATATTTTGTAATGAAATTAAAAAATATGTCATATCTAATCTTCCATAGTAGACATATCGACAATATGATTACATATCTTTTTAACTATATACATATCTATAGACAATAACATGGAAAAAAGAAATATCTGTACTGTAAAAGATGTATGTACTATTTCGTGACTAAAAATTGGTGTTATATTTACTGAAAAATAAAAAAATTATATATATTATATATATATATATATATATATATATATATATAAAGCTGTTAACACATGTGTTTCGAGCACTATATATATATATAATATATAAGTTTCGTGAAAACCAGTGATTTTGATCAAGTTGAAATTTGCTAAAGAATTCGTGATGAGCCGAAATTGGTCACATGGGAAATGATTTATCAATCTAAAACGATCACCTAACCTAGTATAATCTGGTCTTCGTGAAACTTAATATATATATAAAATGGGAATTAGCTCTTCCTATTGGTTTAAAGTGGAGGAGCGGCTTTAATGTTAATTTCTAAAAATAAGACAGTCTTTTCGCTATAACTAAAATTGATATACCGCGTAAGTGTTAAGACTGAAAATGTCGTATGAACTCAATGTCTAAAAAATAAAGTGTTCATGTATGCTGTTTATGTGATATAACAATTGTTCAATATTAACAATTATTAACGCAATAGTTAATCTACTTAAAAAAGAGATGTTTACTAATGGATGTTAAACGTGTTAAGTGTATTTAAATGGCAAAAGTTAACGTGAATTTTGGGCTTTCAGAAGATTTCCGTTCGCTTTTAAGTTCAATCCCTTTACACTGTGTTTACATTGATCATGATGATCTTGTAGAAATAGGAAGATCATGATCTTTTTTGATCCATTTGTTATCATATTGAGATCAAAAGGCGTTCAAGATTCATAAGAATTTACCATAAAGCGTCGTTTGACGTTTTCTATGAAATTCTTGTGTATGAGTAACTAATTAAATCTCATATTTTCCTTTATTTTATTGGTAATAATAATAATAATAATAATAATAATAATAATAATGTTTTGGTTCGTTTAACCTCCTGTGATGGAGAGGGTCTACAGCTTTTCTTGGGATTCAAACCACTACCCCACCCTGGAAGACTCAAAGAAGCTGAAATTTGAAACCTGAGCCAAGACCCAGGAGAACCAGGAGACCAAGGAAACCCAGGAACTTCAGATTAGCATCCCGATGCCCAACCACTAGGATATCCCTGTCGGGTTATTTTATCGGTAATTTGCTTTCAATTATATTAAAAGATGTTTACAAACTATATATACTGTATATATATATATATATTTTTTTTTTTCAACTTCTCTGGAAAGGGAACAGGATCACTGATCTCTTCATTTCGATGTATATAATTGTTTCCGCTATTCCATGGCAACGTTGCAGCACGGTTTCCCATTAAATGAGCTATTAAGCGACGTCAGGACTGTTAAGGTAGTTGGATGAGTAACTATTCTTTGCGTTCAGATAATGTAGCGACCCGTGGTTCGGATCCCGTGTAAAGCTATAGGTTCCCTCCGTCACATGACCTGAAGATTTAAATTGATCAATTGACCAATTGGCCAATGTTTACGAAAATATCAAATTATGTGAATTATTTCTTGTCATCTCCCATTTTCTTTCATTTTTTAAGTATAACTCAACTAGAATGAAGTTTCTCTTTGTATAACGAATATACAGTAATATCAGTAAGTCAATTTTCTTACAAATAAAATATATATATATATTTTTTTTTTTATATACATATTTAATTTTTAATTGCTTATTTAATGACTTTCAGGGAGTTTTGAAACGCATTATTATTATTTGAGTTTTAATTTAACTCTGACAAAAAATTGCATGCGAATAAACGTGCAGAGATCAAGTGATTAATAATCTGGTCAATATTTTACGCTATCATTAGAAAAAAATCACACACACACACACACACACACACACACACACATATATATATATATATAATATATATAATATATATATATATATATATACCCACAAGTAAAAATGAAAAGCGACTCCGAGGCCTTTCATGTATTCAACAGTACACCTCGTTAATTAAGTGTAACGAGGTGTACTGTTAAATACACAAAAGGCCTTGATACCGTTTTTAATTTTTCCTTGTGATTTGCATAATTTATTTATTTAACTTGTATATATATATATATATATATATATATATATATATATATATATACACACACACACACACACACACACTTCAAAGGACATGAAATAATGATTATTTTTTAAAATCTTCCATTTTGTCAAAAAAAAAAGTATGGAATAAAATTTATTGATTAAGTTAAGCTTTGATGTAATAAAAGCTGTCTGAAATTGTATTTTTTTTCAACCCTTAAATGCCATACACATAGACATATAAGTAGATTAGACGCTGCCTTATTTGAACAGCCGCTCGGTGGGCATATTTTGTCGCCAAGTTCAGACTGTAACAGAGCTACAAACTTTTCCGACACATTAGCTTCTACCAACTGTCAGAGAAAAAGTAAATGTGTCAACACTATGACGTCATTCTTGAACTACTAAAAACCTTTAAAATAAGGGACAAGAACATAATGTTTCCTTTTTGAAAACAATGATCATGCAAAACTGGAACATTGTTCAGTCTTAACGTTTTAACTTTACTTACTTTATGCGAGTTTGAACAACAGTGGAGCAGAAGTGTAGAGTAGAAGTGATCCATAACTGGTTAAAATTGGGGAAATTGTTTCACTGTTTTAAACCAGCGGTCCCCAACCTGTTCTTTTAGGTGGTACGGAAGGTTACAAATATCGTTGTCAAATTTTCATGAATTTTAAGAGTGGTAAATTACCGCTGGAAATTTTGAGAAATTTGGGAATTTTCGGGAATTTTCGTAAACTTTAGGGAATTTTGAGAATGTTCAAAAAAATTTCATTTCATAAAAAGAACAACTGCGTATTCTTGAATCAGGGTATGTTCAACTATGTTCTATAATTTAATTGTTTGGAAAAAGGGTAGAATAATGTAGCCAAGAAAAGCAATTCAAAATGCAGTTGGTGGTAATGTTAGCAAATAATTCGCTTCAGTATGATACTCGCATCTGTCAGCAGCGTGGAGTTGGGAACAGGGTGTGAAACTCACCAAATTTTCTGATAGCCCACAGGACCAGTAAGCTTGAAAATCTACTGCCCTAAAGAAAACTACTGGCCCCCTCTGCTCAAAATGTAAATGCAAAAAAATGAATGTTATGGGACAATAAAATTTTAAACTTTAAGAGCTAAGAATCTCAGTGATAACTGATGAGTAACATGTTTGGTAAAGAAGAATTCATGGATTTTATTCAATTAAATTTTATACAAATATATTGAACTTTCAAGTCTACACTTACGAATCCTCACAGTCACACACTTCCTCTAGTGTAGGTCTTACGTTAGAGAACTTAGAGGTGCCTTCACTGACTTCATTGACTTCATTCACATCTTCAATTACATTACCATTTTCAGTGTCAAACCAGGGGGACTCTTTTCGCCAAGAAGGTTGAAACTTCCGCTCTCGTTTATCGGCATCATATGCCCTATTTGCCAGCCTTATTGCCTCACTAGTTTTTGCCTTTTGGCAGGTGGTGGGGCAATACCCAAAAACTTGTACATCGACATTTTGTAAGCACTAAGCACATAAGTCGCGTACGTGACGTGTGTAGAGAAACTTGCATACACATTTGTAAACATTTCACGCTCGACTGGGAAAATGTTTACATAGTCAATGACTAACTATTCCATATATATATCTTACATTATATACAAAAATAATGTGTTGTATATAAATTCCCCAATTTTTATATACGGTGTAAAAACTATTTTTCAAGCTTATACAAGGCATCATTCATTTGAGAAATTCCTTCAGTAGTATCGAGTCCATAATACAGTGCGTTCGAAAAGTCTCTCCGCAGTCAACCAACACTTTAAAAAAAGTGTTTGACAACAAGTGTAGACGAGTTGCTCTGTGCCTGCAAAATGGTGGAAAACACTTTGAGCACATGCTGTAAAATCAAAAGGTTAAGTAATAAAATCACTAAATCATGGTTGAATGAAAACATTCTAGTTTTTCAATTTCCTATGCGTTTAACATAGCACTGCGGAGAGACTTTTCGAACGCACTGTATAATAA
Organism: Bathynomus jamesi; assembly: GCA_023014485.1. Classification (NCBI taxonomy): domain Eukaryota; kingdom Metazoa; phylum Arthropoda; class Malacostraca; order Isopoda; family Cirolanidae; genus Bathynomus; species Bathynomus jamesi. The sequence continues at coordinate 119,974 of JAJOZX010005677.1, read as the reverse complement.
CGTTATTATACCATGATCGAGTCTACTACCGGCATCAAATTTTATCGAATTCGTGTGCAATAAATGCGAGCAACATGGCCATTGGCTGGATAGGCGAGGTTAATCGGCCTGGAGGCAATCATTACACAGTTTACGTAGAGCATAGTAAATCACGTTTATATTATTGTGGTATTGGTAAAAGATTCGTCTGCTATGCGCCAATTTATTTAGACCTACCCTACATAAAGGCTACATTATATATTGTTGATCTTATGAATAAATAAATAATGTTTCACATGTAGTGTGCTTATTGTGCTTATCTGTGGCTTGTACTACGCTTGCCAGTATAGCAGCAGGGTTAAAACATCGCTGGCCACTCGGACCGCTGTCTTATGAAAATTACTGATCCGATGTGAAAACAACTGGCCTCGGGCCAACGGGCCAGCGGAAATTTTACACACTGGTTGGGAATGTTGAAATCGAAAACTCCACTCCTTGAAATTTCTTTTGGGTCACCTGAAGATCAGGACCCCCAGCCTTCGTTAGTTAGCCTTATAAGGTTAACTAACGAAAATATCACGACTTAACCTACCAATCGTCAAGGGCGTACAGGACCTAACGATTGGTTAGGTTAAGTCGTGATATTTTCGTTAGTTAGCCTTATAAGGCTAACTAACGAAGGCTGGGGGCCCTGATCTTCAAGTGATCCTTTCTTTTAACCCTCGAATTATTTTACAAGAAGGAAGTTCCCAGAAAGCTAAAATGGAAACTCCGCATGTAAAAATAAATCTTACCAATTAGTGAATATTAAAACGTGAATTTCCTGCATATTGATTTCAAGTTACAGTCAAATTCCAGTTCCATTTCAAGGTAAAAACAATTGATATATGAATCCAGAACTTGTTTTTGGAGTGAAAAATTTTTAAACATGTTATATTTTACTGTTTACTACCAAAAATATCTAATAAACCTTAAAAATGACCTAAAATTGAAAGTTATCAAAATTCCCAAAATTCCGGACGCATTCAAAATTTCCAAAACTTCCAGTGAAAAGTTTCCAAAATTTCCGGATTGTTAATGAATAATTACTTTAATGATAATGTTTTCAAAAGTAATATTAGGTGAGATGAATAACCGGCAACTTTTCCGACTGCGGGTTTGCATGTTGTCCAATTTGCGACCAAGTACATTTCAAATTATTTACAATAATGTGCAAAGTTAAAATCAACATTTTGGTTAATTTCAAATGTCATGAATATTATTAGAATAAATATAACTTTTTAGATAAGGCTCAAAATTCAAGCTTCCTACTGTTCTTCCTGTTCTCTACGGTTTTGGTTAAGTGGCATCAATTTCCTTTCTTAATCGTTGGTACTTAGACCTGCATGATGGCAAAAAATAGTACTTCGACCTAAACAGGTTGGGAACCCTTATTTTAAAGTATGTGAAAAAGGTCTAGCGATATTGTATATGAAAGTGCAACATATTTCTTCATCTTTCAGCTATTCTAGGGGATTAGCGATTAATTTGCAATCTTCTCTGTAAGAGTTTTATTTTATTTCGCTTTCAGGTTTTTTCCACCAGTTTTTCCGTTTTCTACCCGCAAATCCCGGTTGGTTTTTGTCTGTAGGTGAAGTGTACTAATGTGAGAGTAAAGTGTACGTATTGGGTTATTTCGTACTTTTCTGCTGGCTCTCAGCAGGCCTGAAGTTAGAACAGTACAAGTAGAGGAGTTCAGTATTTTGTCTATCGCGATTTGTTTAACTTTTAACCGTTTAGAGTTTAGTCAAATCCTCCCATTCTAAATAAACCCTTGTTTAAACTCTACATTTGAGTCCGACCATGGTTAGTAGTTAATAAAAGGGTTCAGACTCGACGTATGATGGGAAATTATTGCATGAAGCCACTGCAAGGTTGGTTTCAATGTCATATACGGTAAGTTTCAATCTACATACAGTCATGAACAAAAAGATAATAAAAACCCAAAGATAACTGCAATTCTAGTTTAACACATAACTCAGGTTACAGAATGTAAAACAGTAAAAACAAATGAATCAGGATATCAGAAGCTCTCAATTCTAGTGAAGTTCAAATCAATGCCTTTTTGGTTTTCCTATTGAAGTTAAACTTGGCTATCTACGTAGCTGATAAAACATATATACTGATTTTGATTTTATGTAGTAAAGTATCACAGTAATCACATGAATCATCACATGAATCATCACATGAATCATAACACATGAATCATAATATGAATCCCGTTTAACCAGAATGTATGAGCTCTCCAAATCTGTCTAAGAGGGGCCCCCTTCTGGATTCGCCTATGGCCATACTAGCATACTATTTCCTGACACCAACTTCTTGCAACCCAAGTTCTTGAGGCCTTTTCTTTTAAGTGGACGTGTTTACAGCAATTCCATGGCCCTCCTTTTGAAAGGCTGCATATATTTATGGAACCGTATTAAAGCGATTTGAAAGGCGAGTTTTTATAACGATCCTCTCTTACAGTAGTTATTCTAGGATGAACTTGTCTGTTATGAGTAGCCACAGTACCATTTTTCCTGCACTCTATGAAGTAAGCTTTGAATTGCTGCTTTAGGTATTTGAGCGCCATTGTGATTTCTCTTGGGTTGTTGTCCTGTGAATGAAGAGTGAGTATTTGGACTCTTAATTCTCTTCGCGATGTAGGAGATTGTGAGATATTTATTCCCTAGAATACTTCAAAAAGACAAGAAGAACATACATCAAATGATGGTTTATTATCTCTTTGTACTGTACATTTGTCGTTATATGAGTATTAAAACAAGAAAGAATTAGGAGTAAATTCTGTATGGCAAATGTAAGGATTCTACCAAACTTACAGTTACTGAAACTCTGGGCTTCACAAGAGATACTTGACCAGGTTGCTCAAAACTAAATGAACGTATAATTGCCCTGGTGAACAAAGATTACTGCTGAAGAGGTGCATATAACGTACGTACGTTGTAGGCAAACTATCTTGTATTCATTTGCCTCAACTTTACTGGTTTCTAGGCATGAATAAAAATATTGGATTCAGACTCATAATCAGTACTGTACATATTCATTTCCAGAATATACAAAATGGCGTAAATGATTATAAAAAATCTGAAAATAAACTAAAAATCTCAGTCTTAAAACTTTATTTTTGCATATAAAAACTCTGATATACGTAAAGATCTTTTAAGTATTTAAATTTGTTTATAATAAAGTAACTAGCAATCATCCTCTCTAACTAACTTCTTTCCGTGACAAAATAATTTCTTGTTTTCTACTCTATGGTTTCAATGTATAAATTTCAGTTTTCTGCTAAAGATACACTCAGTTATTTGATTAGCTGCATAATTTTGCCTTCGTACCATAGTTGCTAAGGTCATATAACGAAGGAAACCTACAGCTAAAGACAGCGAATCACAGGTTGCTACTTCATCTGGACACAAAGAACGGTCATCCACCCAATTACTACTTATATTCTAATGTCCCTTAACTTCGCTGATCTTACGGGAAACGCTGTAACCACATAACCACGCTGTATCCCTGAAACTGAGCTTACAAGAATACAAAAATTACATAGTAGTTAAAATGAGTGATTACAGCTTTTAATCTGAAGATGTGAAAACAGCAGATAACTGACATCAACATCTTTCGCCAGTTAACTTTAATTAACAGTTTGCAAAATTCTATTATAAAATATAGCTTTAGACCGCTTATCTGACTTGAACAACCTCGATAGAACCAGGTGGCTTCATGTTATCCAAATGTGATATAAATCAAAACACAGATAGGCAAGCAACACTATTACGCATTACAAAACAATAATTGAATATAAGCATTATGAAAGCAGGGACGTTAGAAAACGTACTTTAATTCGGAACGTTGAACTAGATATCCTTTAATCAGTATAACTCTATACAGTCACTTATGGTACAAAAGCAAACACGACAACTTAACTCTCCTCACTTTTCATTTTAACTCTATGGACGAAATTTTTCGTGAGGTCATGTTACGAGTGCGTTTGTTTGAAAACGTAACATTTTCGTAGCAGTCGTCCTTATTGCGAGTTAACCATTTCTTTTCACTACATATTTTTTTTCGTGTTTCCTTCATTTATTTTAGGTATTTTGTTTTTACCTTTATTACCTTTATACATATTCATTTATTTATTTTAAAAGACATTTTTTTTAAATGAATTATTTTATATAAACTTTGTTTAAAAAAATTATATCTTTCTCTCGCTATTTTTACATATTATTTTAATTTTTAATTATATTTCATCTTATAAGTATGAGACGAATTTAAATAAACACATATATATATGTATAGTCATGATCAGAAGTGTTAGGCATCCATCTAATTTGACCTCAGAAACATTCCCAATAGTTTTTTTTATTGTAAATTCAGTAAGTATTTCCTATTTTGTGCTTCCTCCTTTCTCTTTTACCGCTTCTTTATCTCCGGGGAATATTGTCTATAAGGTGTTTACATGTGGCACTCCCAGTTTTGGCCCATTATTCCTGTATCATTGCATGTAGCTTAGATTTTGATGAACGCTGGTGTTTCCAGATGCGATTCTTTAGAACTGTCCAAAGGTGTTCCATAGGGTTTAGGTTAGGAGAATGAGAAGACCAGTTGATCCTGTTGAAATAATATCTTCGCCTGCAACGAATCTGGGAATAATTTGTTCATGGACGGCTTCAAAACTTTCTCTATTATGTTCGTATAGAACTATAGATGGTGGAATTCATTCCCCATCATACAGAAACAGGTTTCCAGTGCCTGACGAAGACACGCAACATCAGACCATAATAGTGCCTCTATCGAATTTCACTGTTGGGACTATGCATTGCAACTATACTTCGCCAACGCTCCTTACTTTGGTAGTCTCAGCCGAAAATCTACAACACATATATTTACTGAGTACCAAACAATGACGGATTTAGAATAGATAAAACACATTTGAGGATAACATGGGTAATAATTTCTGACATTCAAAATTTGCCTGATTTACCTCAAAGTTATTTTCATCAGACAAAAGCACGTTAACCCACTCCACAGATGTCCAATTTGAGTTGCGTGCATTTTTGTCCATTGCAACTTCTTCTAGCTACTGACCTCTGACAGCAAAGTTTATTTCTTGCTGTACAGCTTTTCAGTCCATGTTTTTTTAGTTTTCCTCTAACACAACGATCAAACACAATAGTTTCATTTGCCTTCTGTAACTTAGAACGAAGATCTAATGATGATTTTTACTATTTCTAAACCAACTGAATTTTAGGAGTCTGTGTTCTCGCTTGATTTTGCGCTTTTACGTCTCCTTCGAGATTTACTTTACAAGATTTCGCATCCCTCAATCTCTGTAAGGTTGCCTAAGCAGTGCATCGTGATCACTTTAGCCATTATGATATTGCAACTTGGGAAATCCTTGATTTCTCTCTCCGTTATTTCTCTTGTCTTCGTCATTTCAACAATTACTACCCATATAGGTGGACGTTACAAACGTCAATTCGAAATACTTTTTACAGTCCAGAGCTACAAGCAATGATACAGGAAGAACGGGACAAGACTGGGAGTGTCACATGCTGGCATTTTGTAGACAGTCTACACAAAAGAGTTAAAAAGAATCATGAAAAACAAGAGGAGGAAATGCAAAATATGAAACTGTTAACGAATTGTCATTCACTATTGTGAATGTTTCATTACATCATTACTTTTACTTGTTCTTCTGAAGGCAAAGTCGACTGTACGTATATATATATATATTACTTAAATATAGCAATGAATATGCACTCTTAGGCCTATATAAAAAAAAATTAAGGACGTTCTTAATCGAAGTCGTCGTTGTAATATTAGTGTACATTAAATAAAAAAGTTACCCCCTATAAAAACAATGTAAAACATTTTAAAAGAAAAAGTGACTGGTCTGAAAAATGCAGTTACTGTAATACTGTAATGTTAAAATCCACTAAAAATGATTAAAAGTTTGTAAATAACTTACGATATACCTTGTTACCTTGCTATGTGCTTGGCTAACATGATGTGTTAACAACAAAAAATATATTTTTATGAAAAACAATATACGTACGTTTGCTCCCGATATATATATATATATATATATATATGTATATATATATATATATATATATATATATATGTCGTGAGCAAAAGCAACTTTCTATTTAGCAAAAAACAGAAACATGATAAAAAATAACGTTTTGATATATATATATATATATATATATATATATATATGTTGTTTTTATACGTAAGGTTCTTCTCCATTCCATTCTACTGAAGCATCTTCCCACCTGTAATTAGGACAAAAGTTACGCATTTATTTACTGTATTTTAAATTAGTTACAGCTAATTTACAGTTCATTGCGTTTCAGTACACAAATAAAATAATTGATAACATTTAACAATTAAAACTTTTACTGTTTGAATTACAGAAACGGAGAACCTGCACAACGATGGTCACCATTAAGCTGTCCGTAATCCAAATCCGAACTACTGAAGGATTTCATACAAACCTTCCGGATTTACTTTAAAATATAGACAAACTTTGACATTTTGAAAGAATTAAAGTCAAAGGTTTTTCGTTCTTTTTGTAAAGTTTAAATTTTAGTTTTTATTCTGGAGATTAAAAGTCATGATTTTTAGTTGATTTCGGGGAAAAATGTCGGCCACATTACGAAATAATAATAATAATAATAATGATAATAATAATAACAATAATATAATAATAATAATAATAATAATAATAATAATAACGAAGAAGTGTGGGTAGTGGACTTTGGTAAAGTTACAGAAACATCTATGCGGACTTTGGTAAAGTTACAGAAACATCTATGCGGACTTTGGTAAAGTTACAGAAACATCTATGCGGACTTTGGTAAAGTTACAGAAACATCTATGCGGACTTTGGTAAAGTTACAGAAACATCTATGCGGACTTTGGTAAAGTTACAGAACTATCTATGCGGACTTTGGTAAAGTTACAGAAACATCTATGCGGACTTTGGTAAAGTTAAGAAACATCTATGCGGACTTTGATAAAGTTACAGAAACATCTATGCGGACTTTGGTAAAGTTACAGAAACATCTATGCGGACTTTGGTAAAGTTACAGAACTATCTATGCGGACCGCAGAAAAAATTAATTGGTGACTCCTGCCGTACACAATGTCTACTAAATGTTAGCAAAAATTAGTATCGAAAATATCAGTAATGTTTATTAGAAATTTCATTCTTTGTGTAGAAACACGACTGCAATTACTTTGTCTGAATGAGGAGTTCTAAAGGAGGAGATGAGAAGAGGTCCAAATAACTGGGTTCTCTAGTATCTATCGTCAACGTCGTCAGATTGGACTGTGACGAGTGTCCAGAGAAATACAAAAGGTCGAATCTGAAGAAGAAGAGACACGAAATACACAAATAAGAATAAGCAGTTAATAACATTATTTACACATTTAACAATACAGAAATATTAAATAATACATATTTAATTATTAAATTAATTATTAATTTACAAGAATAATTGGATTTTACTTCTTGATTTGTCTTAACATGGTCTTTGTATTATTTGGAGTGAAAGTTGGGTCTTTCACCTAACCCCGGGGAGCAACGAAGAAGGCTGTCTTCCGGGGTAGGTTCCGACTGAAACTCCTGGTGTATTATTTCTCAGTTCCAAATTAACAGTTAGTTTTTTATTCACTCTAAGGTAAAACCTATTCTGGTTGGTTGGTTGGTTGGTTGGTTGATCCATTGAACGTCTTCGTCCTACAGAGGACGGTAACACCAATAACCGAGAAAAATAGGTCCGATTTAAAAGGCGAACTGGGTCGAATTAAATGTATTATGGACAGTGGGCTCGTCACTGCACCCAGTCTTCATTTCTCCGATTGGCTTGGTTCAAGTCATGCCCTGGCTGACAGTTATTCTTACTAAAAATGAGGCGTTAATGTCGATTACTTTTACCCTTCCTTTACAGATGGTAATTGAGTTGGGGAAAAGGTAAAGATAAAGATTAAGGGGTTCCCGCCCCACCTGACCATCTGTTTAATCACGACTACACTGAACGTTAACAGATGGTAGAGGGAAGCTGAAGTCCACAGCAGGTGGGGCCCATTGCTCGACTCCCCACTTTACATACCCCACTTTCATCGAGAGTCGCCTATTAATCGAAGTGAGGAGAAGGCAGGTGTAGTAAACGGAATTAAAGATAAGTATTAAGGAATTTTGTTGTTAATGGCTAAGTTTTACTTTATGTTTGGAACTGAGAGAGAGAGAGAGAGAGAGAGAGAGAGAAGCTACTTTTAAAACCAACCAGTCAGATGATCACATTTAAATTAACGAACCAGAGGAAAGCATTTTAAAGCACAGGGATATAAAAGAGATGAGGCACTCGCAGGCAGGCTTCCGCTAAACATTGTTAAACAAGGTCGTGTTGAGTATCTGTGGATTTAAAATATAACGAATACAGTAAGTGAACTTATTAAATCTCTCTCTCTCTCTCTCTCTCTCTCTCTCTCTCTCTCTCTCTCTCTCTCTCTCTCTCTCTCCTTATGCTTTTCTATCCAGTTTTCTACTACTGTTAGAATAGTTAAAAAGTTAACAGTTTAATAACAGGAACCTCCCCGAATAGACCGATAGATCTTTGAGCATTCCTCTTTTCCTTGTTGTAACTCCTCGTAACTCTCTCTGTTATAATTAAATTAGGTTAAAAAAATACAGGTCCCACTCGCCTTCCCTTAATTATGCTCTTAGGTTTAAAATAAATAAAAATTATTGAAAGGAATGAAGCCTATCATTTTTCCGTTAGGGATAAGCCAGCATTTCACGAAACCGAAAACGCTACCAGAGCAACTATAGAAACAGATTAGAATTAGTGAATAGCGTAATAGAATGCATTATGCAGTATAGTATAATAGTAAGTCATTGTGTATATATTTAACATATTTCGTCTATTACACAGGTACACGGGGAACGAACCTGAAACATTTCAACTTTACTTCCTGAAACACTACAACTCGGACATTGCGAGGGTCTGAAATGGGTAAACATTTTATTTTGAAGCTACAGTTGGGCAATAGAAAATGTATATGAACCCCGAAATCCTCTGTTTTCGCCCTTCTTATTTGGGACAGCTTATAATTGAGTCCAGCGTTACTGACTCTTCTTTTTTGACTCCCTTTTCAAAATAGTTAAAATTTGAATGTCTCAAAATTTTCATCATAGTCTCGCTTCGTTTTATGCTACGAAAGGGCATAATTACCTGAAAACTCTATTACGTGCAAAAATACTTTGAATGAAGACTCCCAGCTTTGCACTCAAATTCATTAATGGAAAGAAAACCTTGACTTAAAAACCGCGAAAGAACGTTTGTTCTTGCAAGATAAAGAAGTAAATTCAATTAATATTTATAAAACTTAGTCTTCTAACACGTACCAAAAGTATGACATTCATTAGACAATTTTTAAGAGCTTAAAATAATAATAATAATAATAATAATAATAATAATAATAATAATAATAATGAAGATGATGATGATGATCTACAGAAGCTAAGGCTAACAAAGACCCTAAGATCCACTCTGAGGTTAGCCCGAGAGAAGGAAAGAGGAGGGGTTAAAAGAGGAGAATAAGGGGTTAAGTAAGTAGCAAAACCTATCATTCGTGGGTTAACATTCATTCAGAAAAAGAGAAAGAAATACTCCCCATCATCATCCTCCGGCCACTGCCGACAAGTCGGAAAAATAGTCGAAGAGAATAGGAGAGGGGTGAAAGATGAAAAGAAGTAAAATAAGAACGCTTACAAACAGTCTTAACTCACTGTCATACCATGCAAACTACAGACACGCAAGTAAAGAGAGTTACAGACATGCAAGTAAGGAGAGGATAAAAAAATAAAGTAGGTAGAGTATAACAAAAAGTGGGTTAGTTTATTCCAGAGCTACATCTACGCTCGTGTTAGTCTAATTTTTTTTTTTTAATTTTATTGCTGGCATCACACGCTGGCATGTCACAAGCTGGCATTAATCGCCAACAGATTCATCCTCGACCACCACCCCAGAGCTCCTGTTACTAATTGTTTTTTATTTTAAACAATATTAATATTTTCAAAATGCCTATCTAAACGGTTCTTAAACACATTAACGCTGGTAGAGTTAACGACTGACGCAGGAAGATTATTCCATTTATCAATTACTTTAAACGTAAAGAAGTTTTTAGCGATATTAGTAATGAAACGTCTGCCACGCAACTTAAATCCGTTATTACGAGTATTGCTATTATCGAAAGTGAACAGTTTGTCAAAATTTACGTTATCGATTTTATTAACGATTTTGAAAACTTCAATAAGCTCCCCCTTAATCTCCTAGTTTCGAGTGAATGCAAGTAATGATGATGATGATGATCTACAGATCTACAGAAGCTAAGGCTAACAAAGACTAATTTACTTAGTCATTATTATACAGTATATTTATTTTGTTATATTTATTATATGTTCCTTGTACATGTGTAAATAGCACAATAAATAAATAAATAATTAATTAAAATCAGTTATTATTATTATTATTATTATTTATTATTATTATTATAAATAAACGCTAAAACAATCGAAATTTAATTTCGACACTGAAAACCAAACATACTGTAGAAATAACAAAATTCCCCCAAAATCCCTTCACCCACCTGTTTCGGCGTGATAATCCCTCATCAAATCTTTGTTAGGATTGAATAACAAACCGTAATTTTCTTCACAGAGCGTCACCCAAATTGGAAACGAGGGAGTCTTGAGCCGAGAGCCAACTTGTATTCTAATATCTGTTTTACTTCCTTCCCAAATTAGGAAGCCAATTTCGGATCTCAGTAACGTTCCTGTTCTAGGCCGAGCCTTTTGAAAAACTAGCGATTAGGATGAGTAAGCATGGCATATATATATATATATATACACACACACACACACACATATATATATATATATATATATATATATATATATATATATATATATATACATACACACACATATATATATATATATATATATATATATATATATATATAAATAAAATGGCCTCTTGACAGTAGGCCCTATAATAATGTAATTAATGTAATTAGATAAATAACACTGGCCAACAAAATGAAACTTTTTTTTCTCATCACAAACATGATCATACTTTTCTTAATGCATTTTTCGCGCTGATTCCGAATCTGGTTTTATGTTTTTTCTAGCACGTATAGTTATATAGATACACTGGTTTTGATATTTTTAAGTTTTTGATATTGCTATAAGAAAATTTATGGATGTATAGATCACACTTAGGAATGCTAAACAACAAATACATCATATACCTTATTCAATGTACTTATAAATAAAGAATATATACATTATTTTATTAAAAGCGCTGTGTGTGTGTGATTTCCTTTTGTAAATTTGGCCTGGATTGTCACAATACAGCATCCAACAATGGTCCGCCATCATGCTTTCATTCCAATATCCTTGGTAGCACTTCTCCATCATCTGAATATCTTGATGGAAGCGCTCTCCTTGCTCGTCACTCACTGCACCAAGGTTTTCAGGAAAGAAATCTAAGAGGGAATGCAGGAAGTGAATTTTTAATGACATTCGACACTCCATTTCTTTGAAGGCATCAAGGAGGTTCTTGACTCCATCCTTATACGCAGGTGACTTGTTGCTTCCAAGAAAGTTTTCACATATCCATTTGAACGCCAGCCAAGCCTTCAATTCCAGCGGACTTAAGACTTTTTCAAATTCAGTGTCATTCAAAACCTCCCTTATTTGTGGCCCAACAAAAATTCCTTCCTCCAATTTTGCTGCAGTAACCTTCGGAAATTTCCTTGAAAGGTATTGGAACCCTCCAGAATTGACTTTACCCATTGCTTTAACAAAATTCTTCATTAAACCAAGTTTAATGTGAAGAGGTGGCAGATAGATCTTTTGGAGATCCACTAAAGGGACAGACTGGACATTGCTTATCCCTGGGACATATGTATACCTAAGTGGCCAGTCACTTTTGGTGTAATGTTCTATAGTGGCGCGACTGTCCCACAGGCAAAGGAAACAACAAAATTTTGTGAATCCTGACTGCATACCCATAAGCATTCCTATAACTTTTAGATCTCCACAAACATTCCATTGATGACTGTCGTATTTGATTGCCTTTAGTAGTATATCCATATTGTCATATGTCTCTCTTAGATGGATGGAATGGGCAATGGGGATGGATGGCATTATATTACCATTATGCAAAAGAACTGCTTTCAGGCTTCTCTGCGACGAATCAATAAAGAGGCGCCACTCAGATGCCACATACGTCTGAGATATGGCTGTAAATAGTCCATTGATGTCATGGCAATAACAGAGAGGACCGTCTACTGAAAAGAATGCTGTTAATTCAAAATTCCGCTTTCGGTAGTAACTAATACGAACATTGTTCTCAAGTAAATTGTTCTCCTTTAGTCTTGAGGCGAGAAGCTCTGATTTCTCTTTAGACAGCGATAAGTCTCTAACAAGATCATTCAACTGTCCTTGGGTTAACTTTTTAGGCTCTAAATGTCTACCTTCAAAAGTGTACTCTGGTTCTGTAGATGGTCCGGAAATGCCAGTTGCACCTTCATCACTTTCCATGTCATCTATGATAGAATCTAGCCTATCACTTGGGGAATTGGAATGGGCAATGTTTCATCATGTTTTACTGGTCTACGTGCTGAATCCAAGTTTGGATATACAATCTGGTGTTTGTTCTTGGCAGAAAACCCCATTAAGTTCACACTACAAAAATAACAGTCTTCATGATGATCTCTCGGCTCCCTCCATATCATGGGTATGGCAAATGGCACTGAAGCTTTCTTTTGTTAAGCCAATCACGTAATCCATTTGAACAGCCAGAACAGATTTGATGTGGCGCCCATGGTTTATCTTGGTCACCTAGATGGCAACCAAAGTATAGCTTGTATATTTTCTTAATGTTGGTTGTAATACTTCGTCGCTGTGTTTTAGTTGTCAACTGGCCGCATACGAAACAGAACTTGTCGGGGTCATTCTTACATTGTCGAGGCATGTTGACTGACCTAAGCAAACTATAAATTCAAAAAAAATGTACACCAACTTGACACAAGTTCTTGGACTGGACTGATCTTTTGACACACAAAGCACGGCGTTGTTGCCTGAATCACAATGCTGCTAGACGTAAAAGCTCACACCTGAAATACATAAGATGTATAATTAAGATAATTGAAATAAATAAGATGAATAAACTAAAAAAAAACAATAAAATAAACACAAATGTTGAAATATTAGTATTTTGCCTATTTAAAATGGTTAAATCTGTGTAGTTATATATATGCCTTCATCTTGAAAACTATACGTGCTAGAAAAAATCTGAATGCAGTTTTGGAATCAGCGTGAAAAATGCTATCCAGCCACCACACATTTTACTCTGATGAAAAATCTTTGTTGACCAGTGTAATTAAAGAATTGTTTGCTTGAGGAGCGGGGTGGGGGAGGATACCATTTGAATGTCAAAAATAAATGTTATTAACATTGCCATTAACAAAATAAATAATGATACAAATGTCAGAGACTGAAATAACGTACAGTCCTCGATTAATCGTGTAGTAAAGGAACATGCATGAATTGAATGAACAGTTAATATGAATGAATTGTTGATATTGTTGATGTTATGACATCGAACGACAATGCACAGAAGCTTAATAAATGAATTACAAGAATGCAGGCGAAGTGAATTTGAGTGTTTACGGTTAAGAAAGGAAATGTCAAAATATCCCCAGGTGCAAGGCTTGTTACACGGGGGAAGGCCAAAGTCTGACTGAAGAGAGACGGAAAGAACAATGAATTGGAGTTCTTCGATTCGAGGTGTGATGTGTGGCTCCAATGAGCTCTAGTGCTCCAATGAGCTGAGAACAATGAAGGCCTTATTTGAGGCAGAGACAATCGAGAGAAAAAAGGAGTTTTTGTGGAGAGGAGAACGAATTTATGCGTGTAGCATGCTGATATATATATATATATATATATATATATATATTATATATATATATTATATATATATATATATATATATATATTATGTCCATAAAGTCCTGGTACAGGTTTCAGTATATATAGGTTATAAACAACATATAAAAAATTAACGTGTGCAAGATATCAAATTTCAACATGTCCTCCATCTTTATCGGGACAGTGTTATAATCTTTCGAAACTGGCGAAAACATCTTCAATTCTTTAATTCTTCGTTTAAGGCCTTCTAAATCTTTAGGTTTAATTGCAGAGACATTAATTTTAATCCTTCCCCAAAGATAGAAATCTAATGATGTAACATCGGGTAACTGAGAATCCCATGCAATGGGAACACAGTGTCCAACTCCATCTTTCCAGAAAGGTCTTGTCAAGGAAGGTCCGAACATTTAACAGCATTATGAGGTGGGTTTCCGTCCTGCGGAAGATCAAGTTATCCAAAATGTCTCGATCTACACTTGGAACGAAGAAAGTCTGAAGCATCTTTACATGTGGGGAACCGGTGACAGATGGATCATTGAAAATAAATAGGTCATTCATATTTTCTCGTGTAAAATCTCGCTCGTATTCTGTCACTTCATGAGGATTATCTTGTCCCATAATTCGGCAGTTATGTTGTTAACTTTGCCACTGACGTGAAAAGTAGCTTCGTCTGAGAAACCTAACCGATCCAGAAATGATGAATACAATTTTTATCAAATCCAGCATCTAAGAACATATGTCAATGCGTCTGACATAATCGTCCTCCAAAAGTGCTTGAATTATAGTAATTTTACAAGGGTACAGATGAAGTTTAACTCGCAGAACATTATGGACAGTCGACCTTGACATCTCCAGTTCAGCGGAAGCACGACGTACAGACTGTTTGGGATTTTGCTTAGAACATTCAATGGTACATTCAACATCTCCCAAGGGTATGCATAACCTTCCCGATTGCCGTATAACACGAAATGTGCGAGTTTTCTTAAATTTCTTCATCCAGATGTAGAGCGACATCTTCGATGGTGGATCCTTTCCATACTTTAATCTACATTTTCCCTTAATTGCTATTACTTTTTCATATTCAACTAACCAGAACACGCAGTGTGCCTTCTCCTCTATGGTCGCCATTTTTGTTTGGTAGCGTTTTAACAATGACGTAATTCCTCCGCGGCTACCATAGACTAAAATGAACCTAAAAATCTATAGTACTTCCATCGTCTAAAATAATTTATAGAAATCCACTGTTTGGGTGGGTGTGGGTGTGGGTGTGGGTGTGGGTGTGGGTGTGGGTGTGGGTGAGTTACGGGTGAAAAGACGGTGCATGGTGAAAAGACAGAATTAAAAGAAAATGTTAATATAAACCTATTATTAAACTGTTATAATAATACCATAACCATAAGAGACCTACTCTTCAGAACATTAATACTCCATCCCAAGAAAATAATCACTGCCCAAAAGGTGATGAATAGAGGTAAGAAGAGAAACCAGGATGAATTTTAATTGATGACCTCTTTTTATGACTTTCTATAATTCTCTTTGCCTTTTTATGACCCTTCTTGCCTCTCTTTATCTCTTCGCTTTGTCGGTGAAGACTGCATTTGGTGTTCGTGTTGACTATACATTAAACATTTCTGACCTACTGTTACGACATCTCACTCATACTGACCTAAATCAGAGGGTTTCTCCCTCGGCTGAGATCCAACCTGTCTGCCAAGTTTGATTTAAACTTTTTTAATTATTGATTCACACACACAACACACACACACACACACACACACACACACACACGTACTTTTGGCTTCCCTATAGAATCGCGACATTTTCACACTTTATATATATTCAATTCTGTATCGCTACACTCACCCAATTTTAAAACCTAAATAACTTTAACCAAACCTAATTCAACCTTACCTAAGCTAACCTAGCGTAACTTTAATTATATCCCTTTTTTTCCATGACACACACATACACACACACACACACACACACACACAAATTATTACACTTTCTCTATTTTAGTAGGGATAACAAATAAAACATCGTTTTACTTTCATCACCAAATCATATAAATAAAATCTATCTATCAATCTATCTATCTTTTTATTAAGAAATTAAATAAAAATTATATATTTTCAAATGTGACGCAAGAATGATCAAAAGGTCATGATTGAAATACTTTGCAGATTCTGAGGGTTGGAATTTTGTGATATATATGATATATTTTGAATATATTTAATACGGTCATTGTGCTATTTCTCATTCCTTACCAATGTCGCTTCTGTTCCTTCGTAAATAATGCCATTATGCAGGTAAGGAGTAGCTCTCCCCGTGATCATCAAATTTGCAATCGATCTACGCAGAGTGCCATTTCTCAGTACTACTGATGGTTCACTTTCTTCCATTTCAGTTTTGAGCCTTGATGAAAAAAAAAAAGAAAAAAAAAAAAAATATATATATATATATATATATATATATATAAGTAAAATAGAAGTACTTTATTAGAGAAAAATTAATTAAGATTCACAGTACAAGATTCAATACAATATTTATTATTTTACAGTTGTACATTGAGAGAGAGAGAGAGCTAAAGTGAAATCCGTAAATACTGAATGGGTTTGGGTTGAG
Organism: Bathynomus jamesi; assembly: GCA_023014485.1. NCBI lineage: Eukaryota > Metazoa > Arthropoda > Malacostraca > Isopoda > Cirolanidae > Bathynomus > Bathynomus jamesi. The sequence continues at coordinate 103,317 of JAJOZX010005677.1, read as the reverse complement.
GTGATTGGGCAAAATAATTTTCAATTTAAATAATTATTTTAAGAGGTTAAAATGGAGTCTAATTTAATTGGCACTGTTCCAGATTTCAACCTACCAAATAGAATAAAAATAAATAATCAGTGAAGTGGGCCAGAACGTGGCACAGTGCTCAGGCCAGGCAAATGCGGCCCCTTGCGTGCTAACTCGCCGATTATTATTATCGGAGTTGAATCCCCCGACTTCAATGTCGGAAACTTTGTTACCCATAAAATACGGCCTCTGGTAATTATCAAAAGAAAACTATAGATTTAATCTGGCAATTGGGAAGGTCATAACGAACCAGACTCCAATTACTTGAACCCCAACACCTTTTATATTAATTAAAGACTTCAATTGCTTTTAAATCTCATCGTACAACTAAACTCTATTGTACAACTGAGCTTGACAATTTCTACAGAAAATATAAGGATTGGTATCAGTCATACTTATCCATTCCTCTCGTCAATATCAAACTGTACAAGATTAAAGCTGTTCCTCCCCCATCTTCCTTCTCATCGTCTACAAACTATAACGAGAAAAGACGATAATCGCACGATAAAACACCAAAATCTTCTTTAATTAAATTATTTAAACTCACGAAAAGGTTTAGAAAAAAAATGAAATTCTTTAAAAGAATATATATTTATATATATATATATATATATATATATATATATATATATATTATGGTGTTTCACAAATCAAATTTTTTTTATTTTAGATTATATATCCCCCATGCCCCATTTCCATTTCATAAAAAAGTGTGCGTAACCATATTTCAGCAAAAAATCGGATGATATTTGCAGGTTCGGCTCCTTTTAGGGTAAACTCTCTGCTGATTGGCTACTAGTTTGTACATAAGGTTCCGCTCCTTATATGGTGAACTCTACGCTGATTGGCTTCCAGTTTGTACATAACCGGCCCATAAAATTGCCGCTTTTCTTGCGCTGTAATAGTGTGAGATTGTTTATGGTTTCAGCCATGTCAAATAAAGTTGGTACAGGGCGCACGCAACCTCTAAATATCGTTGAAACTTATTGAAACTTGGTTGGATTACTTTTATTCTAAATGGATTTGGGGCAAGAGGTATACGAGGCAATCTGAACCTTATGAAATTTTGATCCTATTACCATGAAACACTCTAATATATATATATATATATATATATATATATATTAGTTTTACTCACTTGATACATATATTTTTTAATGTTAAATGTAAGGTCGTCCTGTTTCTTAAAATGAAATATTCGAATCTGGAAAAAAAATATTCAGGTATATTAATTGTAAATTATTTTAGTTTTAACATGATTAACATGTTTTTATGTTAACATGTTTTGTATTCATATTCTCATATCTATTCTCTAGAAAAAGAAAGAGAGAGAGAGAGAGAGAGATACACACACACACAGGCACGTGCACAGGGGGGGGGGGCTTGGGGTGCTTGAGCCCCTGCCCTTTTTCTTCTTCATATCAAAAGTGCCCTTTTAGTCAAAATTCATAAATATATTGATTCGACATAAATTTGAATTAATTAGTTATATTTTTATTTAGTTACTGCTACTTCAACAGATTTTCAAAACTGGAATTACTTTGATCTATGATTTTTTTATTAGAATAATAAACTTAACATACCGTTACTATTATTTTGTCAATCAGGGAGGGCGTCCCTAGTGGTAACACTGACTGCAGCTGTTCACTGTTGATTGCGTCTCTCGGGTATGTGGGTGTATTGTTTACTGTTTGTTTATTTTACGTTAACCTAAGCTAACTAGTGATTTCTCACTGATAATTATGGTAAGTTGGAATCCAAAGCAGTGTGACATTACTCCAAAAAATATTGTATGACATTACTCGTAAAGTTGGTAAAAACGTCTACGTCCCCTACTTAGTCTTAGGCCTACTAGGCTAGGCCCATCAGTACACCAGTGTGTCAAACGATGGATTTTGGGTTTTAGTACTGGCATGAATTTCATTAAATTAATAAATGATATATTAAACAACATATCATAACCTTTTCATTTTTAATATGAAATTGATTTTTAAAACAATACAATTTTCATTAAAAGTGAATAAAAATACCTAGATTATTTATTATAAAACGAGACAGGAGACAACAGGAGACTGCTATTATGATTTATTAAACATGTTGGCTTCCTTATTCTTCAGTATGCATTTCATTGTAGATGATTAAGAATATAATTTTTGCTTTTGTATTTTCCTGATAAGAATCAATATTTTTCTATTGCTACTTAAGAGCTGTGGCCATCATATTAAATAGCCCACAGTATATTTCTATACATCTTTAATTTATAGTTTCATATTATTCCATATTTAAATGTATATACAGCAGAATACTGTAATTTATATGATGAGCAAGCTAAAAGTCAATATAAGTAAAATTGAATAATAATTGTAAATACACTCCAATATTTCAATATCTTCATATATTTTGAAAATCTTGCAATAAAAACATGCCTTTTTACAACAAATTTTCATTTATTTTCTTTAATCAGCTTTATATACAAAAATAATGCATTGAATTTAATGGAATTTAAGAATATTTACCACATACAATTTTAAAATTTTTCTTTGTGTGTGTATACATATATATAGCCTATATGACATTGCGGATTTCATTTTTAAAAATGTTAGGGGAGTGCCCTTTTTTCAACTGAGCCCCTGCCCTTCTGAAAGTCTGTGCACGTCACTGCACCACACACACACACACACACACACACAGAGGTGTGTATATATATTATTATATATATATATATATATATATATATATATAGTATATACTGTACTGTAATGTGCTGTTGAATGTAGGGCCCTATAATAATGTAATAAGATTAATTAAAGATCATTTATGGGCCACGAATATGATCTTTCGGTCAAATAATGAATGCCATTAATAAAGGCAGATAATTAATTAATAAGCTTTGGTGGATTTTTCTTTAATTAAACAAAACAAGCGAAGTAATACGTGTTTACAAAGCTTGACTCGAAATGTGCAATTTAATATGTTTATTGAATTATCGAGACTAAATGTTCATTATATTGAAGGACAAATACACGGTATATAAATGTCATGAACAAAGTTATGAATTATAACAATAACGCTCGAGCGAATTCAGAGTCATTAGACTTGAAAAGGAATGACACAAAGCCCAGGCAAAAGGACCTGTTACAATGTTCGTTACATGATGGAGGATAGTGTATGAATGAAGCGATCTTCTTCAAAGATGTGAGGTAAGGAAACGACCTACACACAACGATGTGTGAGGCAGTCGCCATGGGAATCGTTCTCAAAAAACGGTCTTCTATTCAAAAACAATAAGCGCTTTGTTTGGTGAGGGAGAGAGGCGATCGAGGGAAAGCTTGTACCACCATGAAGGAAAGAATTCTTGTGAAGGCAAAAATAAAAAATGAATCTTCAAAAATGCCTGAAGGAGTTACTGTATGCTCATATAGATACATATGGTGTAGTGGTTAGCGTCGCTGACTACGCATCCTGACGCCAGGAGGCTCGCAGCAAAAACCCAGCTGTTCATCCTTCCACACAATAAAAAAAATTGGTTGTTAGATAAATGGGTACTCTGGGTAGCCTAATGGTTAAGACGCTGAACCGCTGGTGTGGCGTGGTTCGGATTCCATGTTAAACTGTAGGTCTAAGGTAGAGGGACAAGCTTGACTTTCGTCAGAATAAACAATTCGGGCGGAAGCAAACCAAACCAAGGTTTTACATATATATATATATATATATGGGATGAATTTCACAATTAAACACGTGAAATTAATGAATGATGCAATCCACAAGGAAAAAGAAAAATGGTCGTTTGTGCGTAACATATATAAATAACACTAACCCATTTCTGACATCTTCCTATATATTAAGTGTTAAATGAAATTAAACAAATTGTACGTAACCTATACAAACAGAAACTACCATTCGTAACTTTAATAAAAGAGAATGACCTTTATTACTGCCAAAATATCGTAACTTCTATAATAAAATCCTATTTACTATTTTTTTTCCTTTATAGTATAAAATGTTTACCTTCTCAGTGATACCATCTCCCCTGAAGAATTCTGTATTTTCAAGCATCTCTTTAGCGTGAAGGAGGCAAAGAGTCGCTCGCTGCTTGTCACCCGCTTTCCACAATATGTCACTGAAGGCACTGGCTAGGCACTCCTCTTGCGTCTTCCTGTCAGGTCGCATTAATCTGAGAAGCAGAAAGGAAATTTTTTATTACGTTAATTGACGTTTAAATTTTGCTTCTATGCCTTTAAATTCATTTAAAAACAATTATGTTTAATTGTGTTAATGTTTATTATATGTTGAAATTATGTTAACGTACTTTTAAAATAATTTTGAAATAAATGTTAAAATAAATTTTGTCAAATTCATTTTTTTCTACAGTATATAAATAAAAATAATTAGAAATTGTCTACTGATTTCTAAAGAAGGGCCTTACGCATAGTTTGTATATATATATATATATATATATATATATATATATATATATATATATATATATATATATATATATACTGTATATATATATATATATATATATATATATATATATATATATATATATATATATATATACTGTATATATATATATATATATATGAAAAATTATTTCACGAAAGTGACACGTGAAAAGTATTTATGATGAATAAAACCACGAAGGAAAAAAGAAACACAAAGGGGTGCTCAAGCGCTTTCGTCTAATGACATCCTCAGGAACACTGGAGTGAAAGGACAGATCAAGGCAATATATAGGTTACAAAAATAAACATACATACATACATATTCATATATATATACATATATAATATATATATATATACATATACATATATATAGTAAGCATAGAAAAAATTGTGGGAGGAGCAAACATTTATGGTTTATGAAACAGGTCACAAAAGAATAAAGAAATAAAAATAAATATAAATATAAATTGAGAAAAAATTAATTACCAAATAGTGCCTTAGTGATATATATGTCACAGCCTAAATAATCATAAAGAAATAAACAGGCAAATAAAAAAAACCACAAATATATATACATACATATATATATATATATATATATATATATATATATATAAAAAGACACTTTTAGCACTTTGGCCGACCTTCAATATAAATTCAAATGGCTTGTTTATGGAACAGGTCACAAAAGAATAAAGAAATAAAAATAAATATAAATATTGTAAGTGGAGTCTACAAATTCAAGCTCAAAAGGGAAGTTTTACAATCAATTTAATAGATGATGCCAAATTGATATATATGTCACAAAGAAATAAACCAAAAAAAAAAAAAAAATTAATTATTAAAAAAATAATAAAAAATAATAATAATAAATTGAAAGATAAATTTTAAGAGAGGCACACCAATTTATAAGGGAAAAATTACCACATATGCATATTATAGTCACAAACGAATAAAAAAGTACAAGTAAATATAAATTGGAAAACAAAATGATGCCTAGATGATATATAAAGAACAATAAAATATATATACAACATATATACGGTATATATACGAAATATAAACGCAATATATACAGAATATATATATATATATATATATATGCATAAGGGAAAAAAATTACCAAATTTGTTTTTATAATTATTGTCTGAAAAAACGGTAGGTCGCAAAAGAATAAAGAAATAAAAATAAATATAAATTGAAAAAATTACAAATAATACACGTACACACTACACATGTATACCCGCATAACCAAATATATATACATATACACACATATATACAAACACACACACACACACACATATATATATACACAAAAAGGTGCTCAAGCGCTTTCGTCTAATGACATCCTCAGGAACACTAAAGTACATAAAAGGTTACGGCCTATATAGAGGTTACAGAAAAAGAAAAAAAAAATAATAAAAATAAATAAATAACATACATACACACAAACATATATATATATATATATATATATATATATATATACATATCTACACATACATATATATATACATATAATATATATATATATATGTATGTGTGTAGATATGTATATATATATATATATATATGTTTGTGTGTAATAAGAATGCGGTAGCGGTACTGCTGTACTTTCAGCGATCCTTTGCGGTACTGCGTTATGCGGTACCGGTTTGGTAGTGCGGTAGTAGTACCGCAGTACCGCAGTACCGAAAAAAAACGCGCAAAAAAACGCAAGTGCCCAGCTCTGGCCGTCACTGTGTATGTATGTTATTTATTCATTTATTTATTTATTTTTATTTTTTTCTGTAACCTATATATAGGCCGTAACCTTTTATGTACTTCAGTGTTCCTGAGGATGTCATTAGACGAAAGCGCTTGAGCACCTTTTTATGTTTCCTTTCCTTCGTGGTTTTATTCATCATATATATATAATATATATATACAGTGTGTCCGTAAAGTGATGGTGGGATTTTAAATAGCTATATTATTGCAACGAAACATGATAATGAGATGAAACAAAGCCAAATTGAAGAACAACTCTCAAAGTTGTATCTTGTAGTTAGTCTAGGCTAAACTTAACCTTTATCTCGTAGTTAGTCTAGGCTGTCCACATGCCTATGTTGAACATGAGCGTAATAGCCCGAAAGTTAATGTGTGGTGTGCTCTAGCACGAGATCGAGTGATTGGCCCATTTTTCTTCGCGGAACCCACTGTGACGTCACACAACTACCTCGCTATGTTGGAACATTTTGCAGTACCCCAATTTATTGACAATAATGTCATCTTTCAGCAAGATGGTGCTCCTCCGCACTATGCCAACGTTGTTCGAGAATTCCTTAATGAAAAATTTCCACAGAGATGGATAGGAAGAGGAGGATGGAAGCCATGGCCTCCACGCTCTCCGGACCTGACACCTTTGGACTTTTATTTGTGGGGTTACGTCAAGCAAAGCGTGTACAGTGTACCCATTAGGGATATTCATCACTTGCACGAGCGAATCACGGAAGCTATCGCATCCGTCACTCCTGATGTTCTTGGGCGTGTGTGGCTGGAATTGAATCACCGCCTAGATGTCTGCAGGGCTACCAGAGGAGCCCATATCGAACTACGTTAAATAAAGTTATTCTTTAGAGTTGTTCTTCAATTTGCCTTTTTTTCATCTCATTATCATGTTTCGTTGCAATAATATAGCTATTTAAAATCCCACCATGACTTTACGGACACACTGTGTATATATATATATATATATAGATAGTATGTTTATATTAACAAAGTTATATTAAATAGAAGTACAGAGTATTCATTTTATCTGTTAACCCAAAGAAATGCAAATAAAAAACTAAATAAAAAGTAACTACAGGGTGTCCGAGAATTATCTGTACAATTTTTGGCTGTTATTAAAAGTCAACCATGAAGTGTAGAAATTCCAGTTTGTCCCATTTTACAGAGAATCTCATTAAATTTTTTCTGATATTACGTTTTGACAAGTTTTTTTAGAAATGTACGCGGGTGACAGACATTGATGATTTAAAAGCAAGAATCACAGCTGCTATTGAGCGAATTGATGTGGATATGTTGCAGCGTACATGGCAACATTTGGAGTATCGATTGGATGTTTTGCGAATCACTAATGGTGCACATATCGAATGTTTGTAACAACGTTACTTTAATAAAAGAAACTTTTGAAAATACAGATTCTAAATAATCTTGTTTAAGAATTTTACGTGTGTTATCAAGATTTTATTAAAATATGAAATTGTACAGATAATGTTCGGACACACTGGAATTTCTAAAAAACTTGTCAAAACTTGGTATCAGAAAAAACTTAATGAGATTCTCTGTAAAATGAGACAAGACTGGAATTTCTACACTTCATGGTTGACTTTTAATAACAGCCAAAACTTGTACAGATAATTCTCGGACACCCTGCATATTTCAGGGATTATTATTAATAGATTGATTGTAGATTTGCAAATAATACAGGGTGACTTTTTAATCCAAGAACCATGAAACCATGAAAGCTAGTTTTAAGGGTTCTCGAATAAAAAATCACCCTGTATAGTTTTGTTAACTTCTTAGTTTTTACTTACAGTTACACCAGCGTCTGTAGCTCACTGGGTAACACCTTTGGCTTATAAGTGAAGTGGGGTCGGGTCGGGGATTTGAATCCCGTTGATGGTGGTATATTATTATTATTATTACCTTACCAAACAGTTGAAGCAATGGGCCGCATTAGTTGGCCTGAGCCGCTGTGCCATTTTCTGGTCCTCCTGAATGATTATTACTCTCACTTACCAGTATTAAGGTTCTATGGCACAAATTTTTACACACACACACACACACACACACACACACACACATGTAGTTCTGAGTGATAGACCGCTGAATTACAGTTATTTTGTATATAGTTTTTTCATTTGCATTTCTTTGGATTAACTGATGAAAATGAACACCCTGTATTTCTAACTGTAAATCTGGAACTTAACTCATACTTGAATTATTTTAAAAGATTTCATAGACCTGCAATAAGTTTACTGTAAATTTTATTCAAGATTAGGATTTCTTAGGGTACATATTCACTACATACATATTTAATCATCTTCAGAAGCAGGAAAACCAATACGTTTCAACGAGTGTAGAGTAGGATTAGCTAAATGTAGATTTAGCTAAATGTAGGTTTAGCTAAATGTAGGTTTAGCTAAATGTAGATTTAGCTAAGTTGTAGATTTAGCTAAATGTAGGTTTAGCTAAATGTATGTTTAGCTAAATGTAGATTTAGTTAAATGTAGGTTTAGCTAAATGTAGGTTTAGCTAAATGTAGGTCTAGCTAAACGTAGGTTTAGCTAGTTAAAGCGAGTTTAGGTGAAAGCAGATTTAGCTGAAATTAGGTTGAGTTAAAAGTAGATTATGCTTTTAAAAAAAAGGATGATAGAAACTTCTACATACTGATTTTAGTATTTTGTACAAGTAATTCGATTGCCAAGCAAGGGCTAAAGTTACCTTGAGTTGCGTGTTAATTTTACAGTGTAAAAGCATAAGACAAATGCGCTGAGGAAAATTTACACTTAAAATTTTCTGGAAAAGACAGCATCTAAAGTCACTGTGGGAAGCCTCTTTCGCCTCCCATATCGAATGAATTAGATTCCAGACCTCTGTCTACTATACGTTTAAAAATATATGAATTAACTGACGAATTCATAAAAAACGGGATGTGCGAGTCTCGAGTGCGTCCGCTGACCTATCACAGATGAGAATTTTGATTCTACCTCTAAGAACTATTGAATTATTTTAACCCAAATTGGTGTTCAATGATCTCCGCTGCAAAGTAGTTAAAGTTACATCACACAGGTAGCCGAAATTACGTCAATTTTGATGGAATTTACATATGAAGCAATTCCTAATAAATTGGTCACGAAAGTGGTCACGTGGGAAATAACTAACCAATCTAAAACTACCACCTAACCTAGTGTAATCTGGTTTACGGGAAACTTAATATTTGCTGTAATTTTTTCTGATTTGGTTTTGAAATCTTAATGTCTTGGGCGTAAAAACTAAAAAAAAAAAAATGTAAATAAAACACCCAAAAATTACTAACTATTAATTAATAATTTGGGATGATTTTTAAACATTTTCACTGCGAATTTTTTCCTGCAACTGTACTGTATACAGTAATGTTTATTAGGTTTTTGGATCACATAATTTAGCGTATTATCCTTTTTTTAGTGCAAATTAGGTTTTGGTAAAAGTAGATTTCATAAAAGTAGATTTAAGCAAAATTTAAAAGTAGGTAAATTTAAGTTTATATTAAAGTAGATTTTATATGTGTTAATTCAGGTACAAATAAATTTACCTAAAAGTAGATTTAACAGTGCACAGTTAAATAAAATTAACGAATTTAGTAAATGTAAATATAAGTAAAAGTAGATTTAAATAAGAGTAAATTTAAGCTTAAAATAAAAGAATATTATATATTTAAATAAAATAAAAGATTATTATATATTTAAATAAAATAAAAGAATATTATGTATTTAAATAAAATAAAAGAATATTATGTATTTAAATAAAATAAAAGAATATTATGTATTTAAATAAAAGAATATTATATATTTAAATAAAATAAAAGAATATTTATATTTATAAAAAATAAAATATTATATATTTAAATAAAATAAAAGAATATTATATATTTAAATAAAATAAAAAATATTATTTTAAGTAAACTAAAATAATATTATATATTTAAAAAATAAAAGAATGTTATATATTTAAATAAAACAAAAGAATATTATATATTTAAATAAAATAAAAGAATATTATATATTTAAATAAAATAAAAGAATATTATATATTTAAATAAAATAAAAGAATGTTATATATTTAAATAAAATAAAAGAATGTTATATATTTAAATAAAATAAAAGAATATTATATATTTAAATAAAATAAAAGAATATTATATATTTAAATAAAATAAAAATATTATATATTTAATAAAATAAAAGAATATTATATATTGAAATAAAATAAAAGAATATTATATATTTATCATATAATCTTACATCTTTAAATCCGTTGATCCTCTCGTTCGACGTCGGGAGAAAAGAAGATGTTTGATAAAGTGAGCTTGAACGCACATGATCAGGCCTTTTGTCACTGCTCTAAATACCTTTAGTGACCACGCTTTGTTAGTACCACCTTCATGAAATCCAAAAGAAGATTCAAACCAATCACCAGAAGTAAAGCTCACCATATCAGCGGGCCCAAAGGCAAAGGTTCTTAGGGTCTTGGAAAAAAATAGTTTCTCAATAGATATTATGATTCCATAATTTTTAGAATGTATACTAATTTTAACACATTCGTGGCAATAACTGGTAACACTGAAATTTCCCTGAGGCGCATCTCCATTTAGTTCCGCTTAATTTTTTTTTTTTTTATAAAAACATAGATGAAATTAAGCAAATGATAAAAACTATTAAAATAAAAAAATTGGCCACCGGTGACCCACTTTGCCTTAATGGACAGTCAGCAGTGTCGCACCGGTGACCCACTTTGTTTTAATGGATAGTCAGCAGTGTCCCACCGGTGACCCACTTTGCTTTAATGAACAGTCAGCAATGTCCCACAGGTAACCCACTCTGCCGCGAATGTGTTAAACTACAGTACGGAGTGGCCACAAAGTCCCTTTGTAGTGATATTACAGCATATACGAGTGTGTATGTTGCCCTTGTTTTTCATGCAAAGGGACTTTGTGGCCACCCTGTATACTAATTTTAGTATACTAATTGGCAAATAAACAGAGTTTTTCCAGTAAAAATATTAAGCTTTCGAACCCTTGATATTTTTGTAGATATATTAATATATTAATAAATCCTATCATATTAATAAATATTAATAAATTCTCTTATGGCTTGTCTTTCAATCAGTATACTTACGATTGCTAAATCTTCCGCTATTGCCAGTCCTCCATTGACAGGAACACGTTGCTTGGAAGCCCCAGGTTTACTAGGATACAAAACTCTCTCTAAACATAAATGAGAGGAAGAAAAAAGGGCATTTAAGAAGGTACAAAAATGCATCACAAAATTATTCTTTCAGCCTTGACTTTTTTCATGCAGATTATCAAGTATTAATGCCACTGGAACTAAGTGTCATTCTTAACACGATTAACACGATTATATCTAAAGATATCTGTTGTTTTGTATTATAAGCCCTGTATTACTCCGATGGAGGTCAAATGTTTTATTTTTTTCACTCAATGAAACCATCTTCAGACTCAAAATGCAGATTTTTTTTAAAAAAGTTTCAATTAATATTCTTTTCTGGTTTGGTTACGTTGTAACCACGTCTGTTCATCGTTTCCCGTGCTTTGTAAAGTATAAGAACGTTGGGTCTGTTCAGTAACGCGATGGATGACCACTTCCTGCGTTCAGATGATGTATTATCACGTAGTTCGCTGGATTCCACGTTAAACTGTAAGTTTCCCTCTGTGATATAACCCGAGCGTTGCTGAAACAGAAGTTGTACGTAAATTCTAAGACAACAACAACAAAATTAACAACGGCCAACAGCTAACATCCAGTCCCCCTATTTTCTCGCACAGAGGGGAATGGACGTGAACCCCGAAAGTCACTTGATCCCGGGCAGGGCTGAGTAGATAGATAGCTGCCCAACTTTAACGGCAGCGGCGATGGAAGGCAAACCCGAGCCTTTGCTTTCTTCATTCAATCTCCAACCAACCGAGCCAACAACAATTTTTTGTATTAATATTAATAGGAAGCAAATTGCACACGTAAAATTTAAACGTTTAACGCTGAAACGAAATAAAAATAGGATACCTTTATTTAAGTGCTTAGAAGCAGCCATTGACCAAATGAAAGACTTAACCGTTCATTGACTAGGAGTGCATCCCAGATGAATGACTAAAATCAGTAACTATTCAGAGTGGCCACAAAATCCCTTTGCAGTGGAATTACAATACTATGTTAGAGAACATAGTTTGGATCACCTGAAGATCAGGGTCCTAAGTCTTCGTTAGTTAGCTTTATAAGGCTAACTAACGAAAATATCACGACCTAACCTAACCACTCGTCAAGGGCGTACAGTTGACCTAACGATTGGTTAGTTTAGGTCGTGATATTTTCGTTAGTTAGCCTTATAAGGCTAACTAAAGAAGGCTGAGAGCCTTAATCTTCAGGTGATTCCATAGTTTTTCATGCAAAGGGACTTTGTGGCCACCGTGTACGACAAAAAAAGATTAGTTACAGCGGAATTTATGATGATGATGAGAATCACTATAAACTAAATTTTAACTAATATTTGTTCTAAATTAAGGTATAATGTAATTTATTTTTCTCTATTTCTACTAAATTAAAGTTAGTTTAGGAGCACAACTAGTTAAACTAGTTATCATTCTTTATATAACTACATTAATTAGTTAAAACTATAATATCTACATTACAGTTACCTAAATAAATGACTATGTTGACAAGTAAATAAGTTAATAAATTGTTTATTTTAATAATAATACTAGTTTATTAGTGATACTAATTAAGAATATAGTTAAATAACGTTAAGTACTAAATTTTAATGTAATAATACAGAAACTCAGTTATTCAATACTTATAATTTATTTACCTCGCATGCCTACTGCCTATTATAAGTCATATACAGGGTTGTACGTAAAAATAAAACTTTTAACCTAGATTACAGAGTGATTATCTACACGATAACAACAGATTCACTCATGACTCATGATTCAGTTTTAAAACAGGGCCTTTTCCGAAATTTGAGCTTTTCCCTATTTTTTCGAAAATAAGATATTTAATGTAGATTTTTACGCTGATTTAAAAAATGTAAGTCTTTTTTTGGAGAAATTAATCTAACCTAACCTAATTAACCTAACCTAACCTAACTTAACCTAACAGAATAAGGAATAAGGTTGAACGAAGGAGTAAGAGACAGTCAGGGACTCACCGGCAAATGATTGATACCTACTTGTGCGAATTCATGTGGCGACAGAAAAATAAAGTCGAAATCTATTCACACAAATACTTAGTGACATAAGCCAATATTACTAAAGAATACAATAACTCTTGTATTAGTTTTCAGTTGTATTGTTATAGTTTGAGACCTAATACAAAATTACAATAACAAACATAACTTTTGAACCGCTCATTTCTCCAAAAAAAAGACTTACATTTTTGAAATCATCGTAAAACTACATTAAATATCCTATTTTCAAAAATATCAGAAACAGTCCAAATTTCGGAAAAGCTCCTTAAAACATGAATTCTTAGATTCTTTTCCTAAACTGTTAGTATAACAGGGTGTTCAGAAAATAATATTAGGGGGGGGGGTCTTCAGCTGAATACCCTAATGTTATTTTTTGGACACCCTGTACAGTATAATACATAGAGATCTGGAACCATTCGTAATCAATTTGGAAGACGAACAATAATACCTATGCAATAGGTCAGGATGCAGCCTGGTTGGTGAATTTCACTCTATATTGTTCCCAAAATAATTCACTATTATTATTATTATTATTATTATTATTATTATACCGTTTTGTTTATTTAATTTTTTTGGAGCAAGTGTAGTTTACGTCCCCCTGTGGTGCCTAGTGTAGGTTATGTTCCCCTACATTATCCTAGTGTAGTTTGCGTTCCCCAACTTTGTCCGCGTATACCTGATCAAATAAAACGTTAAAACTTACGAAAATATTACGACTTAACCTAACCAATCGTCAATTTCTATATATATATATATATATTATATATAATATTACACACACAGTATATAAATTGACGATTGGTTAGGTTAAGTCGTAATATTTTCATTAGTTTTAACATTTTATTTGATGGATTCATTTAAAAAATGTCTCCTAAAGATCCTAGTGTAGTTTACGTTCCCCAACTTTGACCTAGTGTAGTTTATGTCCCCTTTTGCGTCAGGGCAGGGGGACGTAAACTACATTTGCTCCATTTTTTTTTTGTAAAGGTTTTGTCACTTTTGAATAATGAACACTAAACACTTGAAATTAGAAAATAAATTCCAAATTTTAACGTACGAAGAGCTTTTCACATTTCCACGGACTTAGCGACGGAATGACACGTGTTTACGACATCGCTTGAAGTCGATGGATAAATTTTAGAGTTTAGTAAATTGAAAAAAAAGGTATATCCATATTGGAAACTGACTTTAGGTTAGGGTGTTTTAGCAAAACAAAAAAAAAAAAAAAAAGTAATAAAAAGATGTGTTGAAATAATTTATTATATGCTTATATTTTTTTCCTGTGTGTGTGTGTGTGTGTGTGTGTGTGTGTGTGTGTGTATGTCGTGGTGGAAGCGACATTTGTATATATGGAATAATGCTACCTTGTTTAGGACCTTTTCCAGTTTGTGTACCGTTTTTCTTTTCAGATCAAAATGAGTGATAATATCAATCTCTTTAGTTAGGCTTATAAGGCTAACTAACGAAAATATCACGACCTAACCTAACCAATCGTTAGGTTAACTGTACGCCCTTGACGATTGGTTAGGTTAGGTCATGATATTTTCGTTAGTTAGCCTTATAAAGCAAAAAAAAATTATATGAAAATGGTACACAAACTGGAAAAGGTCCCTTGTTTATTATGAGGACATCACTAAACAGAGGTATCAAATTATAAGTTTTGTATCTATAATTTATTTCATTAGTGTATTAGGTTTATCTGGACACACACACACACACACACACAACACACACACACACATATATATATATATATATATTATATATATATTATATATATATATATAATATATATATATATATATATAGTCATGCGGTTTGCTTCTACAAAGCTTCAATTTAATATTTAGGAGATCCAATGACAAGGAGGAATGTAAATGCCATGAAAAGTCTTCTTTAATGCGCAACGTTTCGAGCAATAGCTCATCATCAGGCTAGATAATAACAATATGAAATTAGAATCAATAAATAAATGTGAACAAGACAAAATAATTTCTAAAAACCTATTCATTAAAAGCAAATTTTAAAAGACTAAAAGAAGAGGGTTAAATTCAAAGTTATAAAAATTTACATATAAAATTACAAGAAATTTAAAAGCTATTTTTAAATTACATATAGTAAATTTGAAATTAGTACACTGGAATAATTAACACTAATACAATGGAATAATTAACACTACGAACCTTTCAATGCTGGTTCCGAGGCAGCATTGAAAGGTTCGTAGTGTTAATTATTCCATTGTATTAGTGTTATTATTCCAGGTACTAATTTCAAATTTACTATATGTAATTTAAAAATAGCTTTTAAATTTCTTGTAATTTTATATGTAAATTTTTATAACTTTGAATTTAACCCTCTTCTTTTAGTCTTTTAAAATTTGCTTTTAATGAATAGGTTTTTTAGAAAATATTTGTCTTGTTCACATTTATTTATTGATTCTAATTTCATATTGTTATTATCTAGCCTGATGATGAGCGTATTGCTCGAAACGTTGCGCATTAAAGAAGACTTTTCATGGCATTTACATTCCTCCTTGTCATTGGATTTCTCCTAAATATTATATATATATATATATATATATATATATATATATATATATATATATATATATATATATATATACACACATGGGCGTTCCCAGAATTTCTTTTCGGGAGGGACTAATATATATTAAAAGTGTGTAACCCTTTCAAAGCCAGGTTCCGTTTCCTATGCCATTACATCACACCGGAAAAATAGGTTAAATTTAATTAACTTTCGACATTTTTAGGGGGCCGAAAAAAAATCACTGCATCAACTTGAATTAGTTACCCATAAATCCTCATTTTCTCTAGTAATGTCTCCAATAATAAAAAAATAATTCTTTATGGATAACAATTTTAATAATATATCAAATAATTTTGAATAAATAAAAAATAAAGGTAAAAAAGCCAACACCTACTGGTATACATTTTCTTAAACACCCTGTATATATATATATATATATATATATATATATATATTATATATATATATTTAAAACATGTAAAATGTATTTAGACTTTGCAAAGATAAGCAAAATTAATAATATATCAAATAATTTTGAATAAATAAAAGAAAATAAAGGTAAAAAAAGCCAACACATACCAGTATGTGTTTGGCAGTTGCCGCAGAACACATTACAACATGTATTTAGCATTGAGAGGGGTAAATGAGTAAAAACACATTCATAAATGTAGTACAATAATTAAAAGTGCGCTGAAGGTACTTGACATGCCGTACTTACTTATAATTTACTTAAAAATTTAAAAAAAAATGCATCGAAATATCAAACCTATGATTTTATTTCAGGGGGGGGCTGAAGCCCCCTTAGAACCCCCCCTTCCTCCCGTCTTTGTATATGTACAGTATACTCTGAAGCTAAAAATTTACGGAATCGAGAGACGCTTCATCGATTCAATAATTCGGGTTCTAAAACCACGTTTGGATTTTGGATTAACGAACTATGAAGGATCAACGTTGTTTGTTTATTCCTTCATCGTTAAAGAGTTATGTTAGGTTAAATTAAATGATTTATTGTAAATTTATTAAAATATATTGTTAAGAAACCTAATGTGACCTCACCTGACCTCATCTGTATATATATATATATATATATATATATATAGGGTGACCACAAATTAACGTATACAAATCAAATTTAGCTTATTGGCAACGTAATTTGTACAGTTCGTTTGTGGACACCTTGTGTGTGTATATATATATATATATATATATATATATATATATATATATATATATATATATATATATATATATATATATATATAAGAAAGTTAGAAGTTCTGCCCCAAAAAATAACAACAATAAGTAGGTCTCCCTCTACTTTTCAGGCAAGACTTTTGACTCACCCTGTATATTGCGTAATGGGTACACTACGACACGGTATTTCTTTACCAATAAAACGGTGCCCATTTATTCCATGGTATAATAACAACCCCAAGAGAGAACCCCTAACCACTAAGAGAACGTCTTAGAGGGAACTCAAGTATATCAAAGGACAAAACAACATATCTTTTAGTGCCATTAATTCCAAGACAGCAGACACCAGAGACACTGCATGACACCCTCCACTCCCTACTATATACCCGGCACACGTTATTCATCACATTGAATTCTTTCGCGATAGGACCACTTATGCGGTAGAAACGAATTTAAATACATAAATCTAATGTATCCCACATTTATAAAGAGTAATATATCTATTGTTTATACCTGATGCTGGTTGTAAATGACGCAGGAGTGTCACGCAATGTCTACATGCAACAAAGGTGATTTTATTTATTTAAAGGAAAAAAGCATGCACTATATATAGAACATTGGGGATATATATATGTATATATATATTTATTTTTTTCATGGTTGCAATAGTGATATAGAACAGAGCAACATGCACACTCTATACAGAAGTAAACATTGCCTTAGACGTTTCATTTGTGCCAATTTTGTGAATTTTGAAATGTTTAATACGTTAGATATTTCACATTAATTGAACATCTCATTAGACATTTCACATTTCAGTAAGTCATTTGAAATGTCTAATTTGTCCCAGTTGTTTAAACAACTGAAAAGACTGCTCTGAAATGTGGAAATGATTGAAAAA
Organism: Bathynomus jamesi; assembly: GCA_023014485.1. Taxonomy (NCBI): domain Eukaryota; kingdom Metazoa; phylum Arthropoda; class Malacostraca; order Isopoda; family Cirolanidae; genus Bathynomus; species Bathynomus jamesi. The sequence continues at coordinate 85,155 of JAJOZX010005677.1, read as the reverse complement.
AATATAATAAATGTTTTTTCCTCTTTTCGAGATAAGTAAATAGGAATATTAAAATAAACTGCGTCACAATTTGAAAATATTTTTAACCACACTGCGCATGCGTCTAGGCGCAAAGAATAGAAACCTAGCTTATTATATAAATGAAATATCTAATTTCTACCCCTTTATATATCTGAAACATTTAAGCACCATTTACAGATATCTGAAATATCTAGTAAAGATTTCTAAATAGCTATTAGTCATTTCAGAAAACCAAGTTCATTTTGAGATGTCGAATAAACGTTTGTATATATATATAAAACCAAACGTCTAGTACCATTTAGAGTGCAGCATTCATGCGTTCATGCTTGTTATATACGGTGGAAATAAATCTTATTAATTTTTAAGGATATTTGAAGATAACATTTTTATTAATTTAAGGAAAACATTTTTATATAAAAAAAAAATCCTAAAAAATTCTAAAATCGTGATGGAAATATTTTCTTAATATAAAATCGCTTCAAAATCCATAATTGTATAATTCGTTCACGAACTCAGAATGGTCCCCTGAGAAACTTATATGTTAAACACAGACCTTGCATGGAACAAGGAACTCTTCTGGGAAATTACATCCACTATAGTTCGAATAAGTAATGATAAATGACAAATACTATAGTTTTTCTTTTTAATGATGGAAAGCCCAACGTGGGCACCGGGTTACTCGCAAAGAGGCACCAAAATATAGCTTCCCTCACCAGCTATCTGCAAAGCAGATCCTGTCCCAAAGCTGGATCCTATCTGCTTTGCAGATAGCTGGTGAGGGAAGCTATATTTTGGTGCCTCTTTGCGAGTAACCCGGTGCCCACGTTGGGCTTTCCATCATTAAAAAGAAAAACTATAGTATTTGTCATTTATCATTACTTATTCGAAGTATAGTGGATGTAATTTCCCAGAAGAGTTCCTTGTTCCATGCACGGTATATATATATATATATATTATATATATATATTGTCCGAGAAATAATTATCCAAAATAATTGGCTATATTTTATTTTATTGAACAGTATATATATATATATATATATATCAGAGCTGGGCACCGCAAACTCAAAATCACTTCCGCAATCGCAAATCCGCAAACTCAAACCTTACCTTCCGCAACCGCAAATCCGCAAACTGCTTGCCATTTTTGGTGCCGCAAACGCAAATCCGCAAACGCAAACCATATTTCCAATTTTTACAGTGCTGGCCACTTCCGCAAACACTTCCGCAAACCGCAAATTCCGCAATCGCAATTTTAACTATAAAAAGTATCCAAAACATTAAAGAGGTATAAAAAGTTTTTATATCTTTTTAATGTTTAATGTTTTAGCCTTGTTTTTATTAAAAACAAGGCTAAATAATATATTACAATAAATCACTATTGTAGAATAAATAAAAATACTACATATATTGATATATTATATTGAACAAAAACACCTCCTGCACGTGGGAAATTTGCGGAAAGATTTGCGTTTGCGGTCTTAGTTCCGCAACGCAAATTCACTAATTTGCGATGACTTTGCCGCAAACGCAAATCCGCAAACGAAAAACATACTTCCGCAATTGCGGAATTTGCGGTTTGCGGAAGTGTTTGCGGAAGTGCCCAGCTCTGATATATATATATATATATATAGTTGTTTACATTTCTAAACTGTCCAAGTTATAATGTTATAATGTCATAATGTTTCAGACCAACAAAGACCCTAGGATCCACTCACGGCTGGTCTACCTAACTGTGTTCGTAATTGTTCGGGACACTGCCACACTTCCAAACGATGAACATCTTTCATCGATATAATGCATATTCGACGCTCGAATCCTATGAGAGCATTAGCAAAACGCTCTTATGGAATGGATCTAATATTTTTTCTGATTCTTTGACGGAGTTCTGCCAAATATATATATATATATATATATATATATATACATTCAACTGCAAAGAACACGCAGTATAAATAACGTAAAGAACGACGCTTGTATAGGAGATATTCCGCGCAAGACGAGAAAGAGAAAACAACTTCATTTTTTCATTTGTTGTTTTCTCTTTCTCGTCTTGCGCGGAATATCTCCTATACAAGCGTCGTTCTTTACGTTATTTATACTGCGTGTTCTTTGCAGTTGAATGTATATAATGTTACGGTATGCGGGAGGTGCCCCCTTGGGGCATTGGTTTCTGCGAGTATGTAGAGGAATTACGGCATTTGGAAGAGTGAAGTCCATGGTGTAGTGGTTATCGCGTCTGACCGGCAATCGGAAGATCCCGGGTTCGATTCCCAGGTGGTACTTCATTTTTTCATTTGTTGTTTTCTCTTTCTCGTCTTGCGCGGAATATCTCCTATACAAGCGTCGTTCTTTACGTTATATATATATATATATATATATACACACCTTACCTTTACCTATAGCTGCGGTTGTATTGTCTTGTATTTGTCTTGTCACCTACTCTCTTTCTTTTATTTATCAATGGTGTTTTAAGTTGCACTTCTTGTCTTACCTACCCATATGCCGATGATTCCACTATTCACTTCTGTAACGCTTTACAAAGCGTCCCTATCAACAGTCACTCCAGGCTTCGCGTGAGACGGCTATGGCGCACCTGACCTCTAATCTTTCTGCTATCGCTGACTGGGGCAGAGAAAACCTCGTGGATTCCAATGCCTCAAAAACCCAGTGCCTTCATCTGTCTACTCGTCTCAATCTTCCATACGACTATCCTCTTATCTTCAACAATATACAACTCAATCCTTCCTTCCTTCCTTCCTTCCTTCCTTCTGTTAACATTTTTGGCGCTCCCTTTTCTCGTGATCTTTCCTAAAACTCTCTAACTGTATGCCTCCTCCTTTAAGGAAAGTAAGCAGTACCAGACTTTCCGACACATTCTCCTCCCTTTTCTGTCCAACTCTCTAACAAAAGGGTAAGGGTGTGCTGGGAATTGAAAAACTCGATTCGGGTCGATATGGCAAAATAATCGAAACCCGACCCGAATCAGCGCGCAGTGAATCGAAAATTTCGATTCGGCCTGTTCCGACTTAGTTTAACTTGTCTGGCAAGTATGGTGGATATTGAAATTTGGAACAGGGTGTGTGGAACATAGTAGAGAAGGTAAAGCCTAAACTTTAAGTTACAACATAAATTGTGTTATACTAAAATGTGTTATACTTTCAGTAAATAAATAGTTATTTTGTTTTTTCTTATATGTTGTGAATTAAATATATTAGACTCATTAAAAAAATAGTTTATTACCAGTTTGGGACCATTTTCTGTCTATTGTAGTTCGAGAGGAGTGAAACTGTCAGCTTTTTGAAGGTTCAGAAAAAGTTTGAGGGATTTTATTGATGAAACAAAAAGAATCGAGAATCGAATCGAGAATCGAATCGAGGATCGAATCGAGAATCGAATCGAGGATCGAATCGAGGATCGAATCGAGAATCGAAATTAAGTGGCCGAATCGAATCGAAAATCGAATCAAATGAAAAGTCCCGAATCGTATATCTTTACAAAAGGGTTAATCGGTATTCTCAGTCTTCCATCTACTCAACCGGTCAACTTTGGAACAACCGTCACCAGCAGGCCTGGATTAACCATTAAGCAAAATAAGCACGTGCTTAGGGCACCAAGGGAAGGGGGCACCACAGAGTTTTAATAAAATAAAATTAATAAATAAAATTAAAAAACAGGTTATATTTAATATAGTTGTGGGGTCTGGCCTGGGGGATGGCCTGGAAGAAAACTGAATTTTTAATCTAGTATTTCACATTCAGCACTTATTGAGTCTTAATGTCTTGTCAGTTAGACAATGGAAGGGTCGAGGGGGAACCATTGTTGGGCTGTGCTTAGGGCATCAGTTGGCCTTAATCCGGCCCTGGTCACCAGTCCATCTTTCCTCCCTGTTTATGACCTCCAATCTTTGAAACTTAGAGTGAACAGGCATCTCGAAAATTTTGAACCTTGATTTTGGCTATCTCATTCTTCTGGCAACTTCTTCTTTCGTTGTTCCTTCGTCGTTTCAAACGACGGTTCAGAATCGACCTGCGGTGTATATATATATATATATATATATATATATATATATATAATATATTATATATATATATATATAACTTCTTGGATTTAGCCTATAACTACAATAGGCCTTGTTTCAAAGCTTGAAAAAGTTTCCCCTTTCGACTGAGATACACACAGAACCTTTTATCCCATTTGGATATCTATTTCATTTTACAGAAAATAATGATTTCAAGGACAAGATTAAATTAAAGCGTGATGCAGTGTCTTGAATCCCAATCAAAAGATGTAATTTTTACATTTTAAAGTAACGTTTATCCCACTGCATTGAAGTCCCGAATTTTTTAGTTTCTTCGTGCTCATGTTTTAGAAACACTAAAAATCTCTGTAAACACCTTTTTTCCTCCCTAAATGAACCGTCACATTAGATCGCTTCATACAAAGGTTACGTATCTAACCTTTAAAGAATCATTGACAGTTGTTAGATGGAAAATAATTTCAATATTTGACAGAAGCTTTTTAGCATTGCATGAGTTTGGTTAATATAATTTATCCCACTTACTGCAACATGCAATAAAAGGATATTTTACAAATTGCGGAGGTGCAGTCAGAAACTCCGCCACACACTATATACCTTCCGATACTTGCGTGAGAAAGACTGGGTAATTTCTTGTATTTGTCTCTGTTTAGTCGATAATAAATGAAGAATAGACGAACAATAAAATTAAATACTGTCAAGTTACTTTTGAATCGTGAATGCGAGAGCTCAGGCTGTAAATAGCTAACTTGGCACGAGCGGAGAACATGCTTTTCCTTCAATCTGACCTTTCTTTGTTTATGAGACTTATTTATTCAGTTGTAGAAGACCTGATCGATACTTTAATTAACCCTTTATGGACGACCGGTACAAATTAGTAACGTTTCAAATACACGCATTCGTAACGTAATCCTACAAATAATTCTGGTGTTAAACAGTTAAATATAAACCGATATATATATACACACACATGAAAAACATACATATTGATTAAAAAAAATTGGATTTTTCTGATAGGAGAACGCCGGTTGCTATGGCAACTTAACTCAATTATTAAATACTCACTAGTGAAAGGCTGAAGTTCAATCTTATCGAGAGTAGAATGTGTTTCGAAGAGTTTCACCACAGTTGTCCGAAATGAGAGCGGTTTTGAAAGGTCTTTGGGATTTTCTTCTTCCTCTTCTCTGTTTCTCTCCATATTTCTTGTTAATTTGTTTACATCATCATCATCATCATCATCATCGTCCTCCTCTTCTATTTACACAATTGTTGTTTTTGTCAGTAATAAGTGTGTTTATTAAATCTTAAAGATTTAAGTTAATACAGTGTGTTTTGGTGACAGAATTCGTAAATAGGTTTGGGAGAGCGTCATCCAGAAACGTTAGTCAACTTATATATATATATATATATATATATATATATATATATAGAGGTATAATTAAAAAGATATTATACAGAGGATGACGAAAGTAAATAGACACCACGACGATTGTACTCGAGACCAAATGGCAAAACTCATCAACGGAATGCCAGAACGTGGGTCAGTTTTACGTAATTCAAAGAGGAAAACGATTCTAAATATATTCATTCAATAATTCCAATGTTATTTGATTTATTGAATTTTATTATCGAATTAAAAACTATATAAAAAAAAAGGGGGGGGGGGCGTCTATTTACTTTTGTCAACACTTCGTACATTATACGTCAAACTCTGAGAACAAAAGATTTTCTCATATATATATATATATATATATATATATATATATACATATACATTCCTTAACACGTGTAATTATAACGAGCAAAGGTTTTCTAAATATAGTATATTTATTGCTCTTCTACCCTGTTAGTGTATATATATATTAATAACTTTAATAACTAAAGCTGAATCTTGTTTCAGAAGTAAAGTGTCATAATTCAGCATCTACAACTTGCTAAAATAAAGAACATTTGCATGCTAAAAACGAGAGTGCTAAATGCGAAAAATAGCGGAATTTTTAAATAATAGAAATTAGCCTTTGAAATTGGAGGTAATTTCCTTCGAAATGAGAATTTGCTAAATTTGTAGTGAAATATGCACGCAAATGGCTGTAGGAAATTTTTAAGAGAGATAAAGTTATATATATATATATATATATATATATATATATATCATTAGTAGTACAGATATACAAAAACAGGCGTTCTTAAGTGACCCCTGAATTGCGGATTTAATTACGGTAAGTAGGTTTAAGTATGTTACTTAAAGGTTAGATTTTTAAAGTTCAATTCAGTCGAATAGGAAACCTGACAGAACAGAAAATGTTACGAACAAATGTAGTGTGGGGGTTCATTCAGTATGTAAACAGGGTGGCCCAAAATTACCTGCCAGATTTAGAGAAATTTTTACTCGGTAATTTTGGAACACATAATATATATATATATATATAATATATATATATATATATATTTGTTTGTGTGTGTGTGTGTGTGTGTGTGGTGTGTGTGTGTGTGTGTGTACATTTCATACTTTGAAAAGAAATGGAGATTGTCTCGTTGCAGGACAATATACCTTTGGGCGAAGCTGTTCAAACTTTGATTAAGTTTATTCGAGTTAATAATTAATTTTGTAGGATTTTAACGATTGCTTCTTCTAAGAATAGAAGAACGTATGAAAATATACTCAGGAAACACTATTGGTGGGACAATAAGTTAATTCAATATTGACAACGTTGATGTCAGGTTGGTAGCGAACGCGAGAAGATTAATCAGTGTTGCGTCAACAGTGATTTTCAAAAGTTGATTAGGCGTTATGGTAATATTCACGAAAACGTCAAAAATGAGATTCAAACTAAATAAAACGTCTTGAAATTACATTGATACATCGGAACACTTTCATTGTTGATTATTAAAGTCAGCTTAATATGTTTCGTTTTAACGTTTTAATCAGAAGCTGAAAACATTGATCGTGTCTCAGTGTTGTCTTGAAACGTTGTTTCAAAGCCAAAAAAAATTTTAAGTAATGAATCGAAAATCCAATGAAGAGTTAATATTAATAAAAAAACACCCCCCCCCCAAAAAAAACCCGACTTTAATTCACGTAACATCTTTCTAATAAATAATAACCAATCACGTTTGTATCATTGTTATTGGTTAAAGTCTTGAAAAATCCGTCAGTATCTAATCAAGGTTAACAAGACGTTAATCAAAATTAAAACTTAAATTAGTGCCACCTAATTAGTGCCAAACATGAAACAATTGCAATTTGAAACTGCTACATCGAAAAATTGTATCACTCTTGATTTGATTTATGAACTTCAAGTTAATGTTTGTTTACAATGGGGATTTAATTATATATATATATATAATATATATATATATATATATATATATATATATATATATATAAAAACAACTAATATGCAATTCAGTGTTACACGAACTTTGTTATAAAATATGATGTGCAAAATAGTATTGGAAAAACTATAGAAAAACTATGCACAAAACTCACGCGAGCACACACACACACATATATATATATATATTATATAAAAATTAGATCTAATACACAAAATAGAATTAAAATGTTAATATTAAGTACACATTACACATTATAGATACACATTCACAACACCGTATTTTCATAGCATAACCCGTGTGACATTCACAACCAAGTAGGATACGAGATAACCTGAAAATGTGCAATCATTAACTTACGAGATACAATCTCATAAGAATATTTTTGTGTATTGTAGCATGTTGCATATTAATATCGTTTACTGATACTTTTTTTGCTTTAAATATCTCTCTATTTATCTATTTATCTATATACTCGTATATATATCTATATATCTGCATCTATATATCTATCTACGTATACGTTATATTAGTTAGTTAACTAAAGAAAGTTAAGAAAATTTATTCGATTTTTTTTAAATAAGAATATTATGGTGGATTTCTGTCTCTCTCTCTCTCTCTGTCTCTGTCTCTGTCTCTCCCTGTCTTTCTCTGTCTCTCTCTGTCTCTCTTTGTCCCTGTCTCTCCCTGTCTTTCTCTGTCTCTCTGTCTCTCTTTGTCTCTGTCTCTCCCTGTCTTTCTCTGTCTCTCTGTCTCTCTTTGTCCCTGTCTCTCCCTGTCTTTCTCTGTCTCTCTTTCTGTCTCCATCCAGCTATCTATTTATCTTTCTATCACTCTTTCCCATTTTGTCTCCCGTGCAGTGAAGAGACGTGATAGACTGTGATTGCATGACACGAGGGCGCGAGAGCGCCAAGTGAGGGGAAATGTGGCGAAATTGGAGGCTCTTCGCAAACAAGACGAATTTCCCTTATTCTCTCTCTCTCTCTCTCACACACACACACACACACACACACACACACACATACACACACACACACACACACACACACATATATATATATACATACAGTACAGTATATGACCCCTTATATATAAAATGCTTCTTATATTTAATATTAAAAAAGACTGTCGAGTGACAATTTCAAAATAGGTCAAATAATACTCTGTCTTTTATCCTTAATTTGGGAACATGCAGAGTACATTCAAAATACATCGGAATAAGACTGGAATAAGATAGGTATAAAACTGGTATAAAACTGGTATAATAATATAACAATAGGAAACGTCTCACTTTGGGGGAATAAGGAAGGATGGATTTTATGCATTATTATTATTATTATTATTATTATTATTATTATTATTATTATTAGTTTGTTTGTTTGTTTGTTGTCATACACTGGTTCCAAGCTTTACTTCTGTCTAACTACATCTATCTAATCTACCTCTTTTACTTAGCTATGTCTATCTACTTATCACTGTTTGCATGTACGTGTATATGTATGCACGTCTTTATGCGAGTTTATCTATCTCTGAGCTATAGTCAAGACATAATTGAATAAGTAATTCATTTTCTCCTAATTAATTGTCTATCGTAATTCATTAATGAAAGGTATTTGCTATATAATTAAATTAATTATTAATTAAAACACAAAAAATATTCACCATAATTTCTGCAAAGAGTAAATCAAAATATCTTTTAGGGTTAGCTTACCTAGTCTGTTTTCTAGCAAGCCAACTGTCGATTTTGTTTTAATTACTTGCTTTACGGCTGACTGAAACTTGGCCATTTTCATATGCTACAAATTCTTTCCGATTAAACTGTCTTCAGTGAATATCTAATTCAGATATTTAAAAAAAAATGGAATTGTTAAAATTTAAATAGCTTGATTTACAGTGAATTTTGTTTGATGCTTTAAGATATGATATCCTGTCCTGTAAGCCAATAAATACGAGAAAAATGTATGTATATTTTTCTTAGATCGGATAAATAAAAATATGTATGATAAAATATTATCTTACTCGAAAGAATTAAATATAACCTATAATACAATTAAGATAATTTGCATATTTTTAATGTATAACTTTAAAAAAATTTATAATTCCATACAGCTTATTCGTCTTTATTCACTGTATCAAAGAACCTATTTTACAACACCACTGTAACATGTCTGTTCCGCTCCAACCGTGCTTCCCTTCTGACTAGCGAAGTTAGCCCTAAATGTAAACATTCTTACTTTTTTTTTGGCTTCGGTTTTCTATGATGTCATGCGCAAACTAAATTATAATGGCTGGAACTGTGCGTGTTTCTGATAATTATTGTGTGGTTGGGGAGGTATTTTAACGTTGACTATTCGCGTTGTCTATAACAAAAGATAAGAGAAGAATTAACCTTAGCACTAAGAAATTTATGTTCGGGAAATATCCTGAGTTCACCTCTCAGAACATAAAATGGCCATAATTATTACCAATAATTCATTTTATGCCAAAACCATATATTTAAACGTCGGACAAAATTATACAAACTAGACGAATTTATTGATCCTTTTGTAAAATCTTTGTTATTTTTAAGAAAATTTTGGGTTATCCCTTTTTTTTAACAGATTTTTATACGTGAATATCTGTTTTTAACGTAGCATGACATGAATTGGTGTAATAAACTTAATTGTGAACCATAATGCTGGACTTGTCGACTCAGTAACATATCATCAGAATAAATGCAAAAAACTTCACTTTTTTCTACGTGAAGGTCAAAATATGAAAATAAAAACCCATTCTAATAGACAGAGTTTATTTCCACGACAGTTTCGACGCCCACTGGCATCCTCCTCGGGTGGATACAGAAACACTTAGTGTTTCTGTATCTACCCGAGGAGGATGCCAGTGGGCGTCGAAACTGTCGTGGAAATAAACTCTGTCTATTAGAGTGGGTTTTTTTTTCATATCATCAGACATTAAATGTTTTTATAATATAATTAAATAAATACGAAATTTAATATATATATATATATATATATATATATATATATGAAAAATTATTTCACGAAAGTGACACGTGAAAAATATTTATGATGAATAAAACCACGAAGGGAAAAGAAACACAAAGGGGTGCTCAAGCGCTTTCGTCTAATGACATCCTCAGGAACACTCAGTGTTCCTGAGGATGTCATTAGACGAAAGCGCTTGAGCACCCCTTTGTGTTTCTTTTCCCTTCGTGGTTTTATTCATCATATATATATAATATATATATTAAATTTCATATTTATTTTATATATATATATATATATATATATATATATATATATATATATATATATAAAGAACACGAGTGGTGTTGCGGTGCACATCTTCAAAAGAAGATTAGACACCTGGCTCAGAACAATCCCCGATGAGCCGGGCGTACCTGGCTATGTGAGGTGGAGAGTACAAGAAACCAACTCATTACTTCACCAGGCCAACTCGAGAGGAGGGACGACAAGCTTGACCTTCGTGAAATGAAGAATCATCGCACGGAACATTTGAAAGGTTGAAAGGTATATACATACAGTAATATCATCAGCATTCCTGGCTCGTTTTCACTGATGCGATCCCCTATTATAATTAATAAAAAGTTGTCAGACTTTTTTATTTTATACGTTAATAAAGATAATTTAAATGTATAATGAGTACCTCAATATACAGTGTGTATATATATATATAATATATATATATATATATATATATATATATATATATATATATATACAAAATGCAAATACCCCGTTAGGACAATAGGTAAAGATGATTATTCAGAATAAAATAGTCAGTTTCACAGAATTAGGATTGAATACCAAATTACCAAGTTACTCTCTCCGAGTATCTCAAACGGTTGGGCATGCCATTACAATTAAATTACCATAGTGAACCCATACAAATAGATCCTGAAATGTTTAATTAGCCTTTTTCCATATACCATGTGTGTGTGTTCATTTGACGGGAATTAAATAGCTGCTACTGATCCCAGAAGGAACTGACCTCCAGTACACTTGGTCTTTTTACTGTGTCCTAGCTTCATGTTAATTTTCACTTTTCGCCAGCGACTGTAAGCAAGGTTTAACGAGACACATGTCCGCTGTAGCCCAATTTATGCTAATAACCTCTTTTCTTGCATTGTGACAAACCGTCATGTTTGCAAGCCCTGATTTTGAGATACTGCATCTTAATTGAACAGCAGTCTGACTGTTGAATTACCCTGCCGCAGTGGCTGAATAGTTTAAAAAGCAATGTCAATGAAATGTTCTCCCGATAGCACAAATGAGGTCCTCCTAGGAAGAAGTAGCTAAGCGACAAACGGAAAAAAACGCCATAAAACGCAGTAAAAATTTTCACCAATTGAAAACTTTTGAACGTTTGGAAATATCTCGACGAAATATCTTCAAAAGTTCAAAAGTTATGTCACTTTCAAATATGGTACAACTTAACTGCGTTTTTCTGGCGTTTTTTTACGCTTGTCGCTTAGCCACTTCTTCTAGGAGGGCTTTAACACGTTGGCTCCCGAGCCTCATTTCTCGTTTTGTCCCAGGGTCCCAATACGATATCTTAATTAATTTTGATATGAGCCCATAATATTTTTACACTATATCATATGTGAGGCAAGGATCACATAGATAGTGATGATCGGGTCGATTGGTCGATTGTCGTGTGGCCTCGCTGGAGGTAGAGATCTTTTCTCTTCCGTCTCCGAGAAGGTGTCGGTGGTTCTGCTATCGGCATCTGTTGTCACTTTTTTAGGGGGCCTGCTTCCTCCTTGTGAGGTTAGTAGGCCTCGGGTTCGGATCCCCCAAATCTACAAAAGAGCCGCTCTTAACGCCTGCGCGTGCCTGGTTGAGCCCGGGCGTCTGTCTTCTTCTACTCACGCTCTCGTTTCTGTTCCACTCTTTCTCTATTTCTTTCCCATTTCTTCGTCTGTTCCAGTTTCTCTTCTTCACTATCTCTTTCTTGGTCACATCGACCTCGACCATAGATAGTGTTTTTGACGCCACGACCCACCCGTGGGACGTTTTTTTAAAATTTTAGAGTCCCATACGACCCACCCGTGGGACGTTTTAAAATTTTAGAGATATAACTATTACATTCATACTAACTCTTGTTTCTTTCTTTTCAGGTTTCTTTGATAATGCTTATAAAAGAATTAGCAATATTCTAAATATAAATGCAAATTAGCAATAAAATAAATTAGCAATACTAAATTAGTAAATTAGCATAATACTAAATTAGCAATATTCTAAATCTAAATAAAAATAGCAAACACCATAATGAGTGCTAATCCAAGCAAAGTGCCAGTAAATCTATTTTACTGTATACTTCTAAGAAAAGAAAACAGTTGTAGATAGTTCCAGCAGTGAAGATGAAGATGATAATCTCCAATGTGATGTGTCTTCAGAAGATTCTCTTTATGATCCTTCTAGTACTTATAGCACCGATACAGAGATTTCTGAAGCAGAAGTTGAATCGGATTCTGAAAGTGACACTGAAAATGCAAATAATAATCAAGATGATACTTCAGGGAATGGGTGGCACCCAGTGGATGGTTCCCTGCAACACACTTTTCCATTTATCGATCCAGGTTTGGGGTCAGCTACTGTTGTCACTCCTTATGATGCATATAAACTTATGGTAACTGATGAAATACTTGAACTGATAGTTGAGGAAACAAATCGCAATTATCACCAAAATACGACTGCTGGAAATACTAGGCTAACTAAATGGACAGACACCAACTGTGATGAAATAAAGAAGTTCTTGGGCATCATTATGTACATGGGAGTTATAAAATATCCAAAGATATCAAATTATTGGCAAAAAGATCCCTTCTTCAAAAATTCTTATATACCTCAAATAATGTCCCGAAACAGGTTTCAGGCACTGTTGCGATTTGTGCACTTTGCAGATAACCAAACCGCTGGAACAGACCGCTTACTGAAAATTAGGAACGTTCTAGAAATCCTTGAAAAAAATTTCACTTCTGCTAATACTCCGGGTGAATACATTGCTGTTGACGAAACAATGGTGCCATGGCGTGGACGGTTAGTTTTTCGTCAATACAATCCTGGGAAAGCACATAAATACGGCATAAAAATTTATAAAGTATGTGATCCCCACGGTTACACATACACCAGTTGTGTCTATGCTGGGAAAGAAGGAAACATAAGACAACGAGGGCAAGCCACAGATGAACATACTCATGTAACCAAAATAGTATTAGATCTCACTAAAGATTATCTGGGGGCAGGCAGGATAATAGCCACAGATAACTTCTATACGTCCATTGCTTTAGCAAAAGAATTGCTAAAACATCAAACCCACCTTGTGGGCACACTAAGATCAAATAGAAAGGGCAACCCAAAAGATGTTACAAGCGCAAGGCTCCAAAAAGGACAAATTATTGGCAGGCAACAAAATGGTGGAATTGTAGTGGCAAAGTGGAAGGATAGGCGTGATGTGCTAATGTTATCTACGAAACACGACCTTAGCTTCAAGGAAACAGGGCGAAGAGTGAATGATGTGGAAGTAAAGAAGCCAGAAATGATTCTCAGCTACAATGCGATGAAACAGGGAATAGATATCTTTGATCAAATGGCGAGTTACTTCACACCTCTTACAAAAAGCATCAGATGGTAAGATGGTATCACAAGATTGCTTTTGAATACCTGCTCAACACAGCCGTAGTAAATGCTTTAGTGATATTTCGAAAGAATAATCAAAAGAAAGTGCAAATTGCCGGGTTTAGAAAATTCATTATTGAATCACTCTGTGATGTGGACAATCAAACGCCAACAACACCGAGAGCTGTAGGAGGACGAAGCACTAGTACCCGTCATAGCTTGAAAAGTTGCAGCGAAAGGGACAAATCGAACAGAATACGTCGTAAAAGATGTGTAGGCTGTTACAGCGAAATGAGAAAAACAATGAGCGCAAAGGAAGCAGATACAAAAACCAAAAAAGTAAATACATATTGTGCTGCATGTGAAGGTAATCCTTCCCTTTGCCTTGAGTGTTTCAATAACAGACATTAGGAATATTGGTCAATTCAGATTTTTGGGTATTTTCTAGTGGTGTAGGCACATGTGTTTGTTTCATATCTTTTCAAAAAATCAGACATTAGGAATATAGGTAAATTCAAATTTTGGGTATTTTCTACTGGTGTAGGCACATCTATTTTCTCCAAATATTTCAAAAACCCATTTTGGTTCCATGGTAAATAAAATATTTTTCGTTCCCTTCTGTTTTGCTAATTATATTTTCTGTTTACTCAGTCTTTTATTTTACCTCATTACATGGTGAAACTCGGGTATGATATAAATGTGAAATCAAAAGAAAAACGAAAAAAAATTTATAAAATATAGAAAAAAAATGTGAAAATCAAAAGAAAAACGAAAAAAAATTTATAAAATATAGAAAAAAAATGTTGTTCTAGTGTACCATAATCACATACTTAAGCAATCGTAGCGTCCCAGCTCTCAAAAGGCTCATTGAAAAGAAATAATGAGACGACACACCGGAGGGTCGTGTGGTTCTTGCATACATACCACCACGACCCTCCGTGTGGTCGTGTGGGAGCCAACGTGTTAAATATGATTTCGTTGTACGTTGCCCGGAATATCCATCTACGCTCAGTTATAAATCATGACAGATAAAAATCACACATATTTTCAAGAAAAGAACAATTTTTTTTTGCTAAAATATTCATCGAACGTCATACATTGTTTTGTTACAACATATAAAAAGTTATAAAAAATGATAAGAGATAAAGTAACGCCCCTGGACGTGAATGTATCCTCATAACTCGAATTTAAATTGACAAAATAATATCCCTCTCTTTTATTAACTTTTATTACGAGACCCTTAGAAAGTAATAGTAACGGGGGAAAGTCGAGCAATGAGCCACGCCTACTGTGAACCTGAGCCCTGCCGCGATATGATGCTCGACGAAGTCCTACTTAACGATAGACAGACAGACGGGAAAGGTACCACTTAACCTTTCACTTCAGAAAATAAATTAATATTATCAACAAAATTTTGCAAATTCCACGCACGGCATATCGTTAACGTCAATTTAAAAAAATGGAGCGAAAGAGGTAGTTTCAAAATAGAAACTGTTAACACGGCCATTCCTTGTGTGCTGAAATAAACGAATACAAATAAAATACTGTAATTCGTAAGCAAGGATAGAATCTTACTGAAAAAAATCCTGAAAGAAAAATTATGGTAATTTCGTCTTATTCTTTATTAACAATAGCAAAATCTTCAAACATTAAGACAAAAAATGTACAAAAAATAGTGTCATTATGCGAAAAGAAATGAATAATTAACAGCACGTTTTGAGACAGAAATTGTAGCTGTAAATCTATTTTCTAATAATAATAATAATAATAATAATAATAATAATAATTATTGAGACTTTAAAACCCATTATAAAATCATTATTGTCGAAGAGAGAGAGAGAGAGAGAGAGAGAGAGAGAGAGAGAGAGAGAGAGAATTATAAAAAGTTATACTATACCCGGAAAGGTACACGGAATAAAATACGGAATAAAACATAAACGAAAATGAAATAAACCAAATCGTGAGAGTGGAAATACGCAAGATACTAAATCTAATTATAAACAAAGCAATGCCTCGAAATGGAAAGGGATTCGAAGGAGTGGTGTTACAACGTCAGGGGAAATAAAATCCACTCAATCAAATGTCGAAAGAAAAATTCTCGCAACACAAAAATGATCGAAACTTAATCTAACCTAGCCCTAAATTAACCTAACCAAATCCACCCTAAATTAAGGTAATATAACCTCTTAAGTTACATCAAACTGAGTGCTTTCTAAAATAGGGTGTTCCGACGAATTCTCATTTCGAGAAGATAGTATTTTGCTCAATTCTGAGAAAAATTGTCCATAAAAGAATGAAGCCACGTAAAAGTTAACAATTTAACATTTTCGCGAAGGAAAAATATTGACTTTGCTTCTTTTCTATATTTAAAATTCGATAATAAAAAAATAATGTTTGAGACAGAGCCATTGGACACACACACACACACACACACACACACACACACACACATATATATAGATATAGTGTGTGTGTATATGATGGTGATGCACGATTTTACATAATGCAAAATTACCCCCCACCAAAATTCACACGCAAGACCTCTTGAATTGAAGTCGCGAGCGCTAACCACTATGCTACCACAAAGTAAAAGCTAATACAACTTGACTTAAAACGCTGTTTAGCGCCCACGACTTCTATTTAAGAGGTCCTGGATTCGAATCCTACTGGAGATAATTTTCATATATATATACGTATATATATATATATATATGCACACACACACACACACACACACACAGTATATAAGAGATAAAAAAGTGAAAGAAAAAGTGAAAGATAATGCGTACCTCGTATCTCCTTCCAAAGCAAGAACACGAAACATTTCATACTGTTATTATTAGTGTATGATAAAATATGTTTAGAATTTCAAACTTTTATAGCAGTGAGCACGCGAACTTCACCAACAGATCACGCATCACTTCCACCGAACCGCCATATATATATATATATTATATATATATATATATATATATATATATATATATATACACATCGCTAAAAGTTACGTTCGCTCGTATTCGGTGCTATTTTTTATATTGCTCTTCTTCTACACGGAAAATAGCTACTACTTTGTTGTAGATGTTTTTTTTGGGGGGGGGGGTTCAATTTAGATTAGTTTAGGTTAGGTTTAGTTAGGTTAGGTTAGGTTAACCTAGCCTAACCAAATCTAACCTAATCTAAAGTAAAATAAAATAAACCAAAAACTGGGTATGTAAAATCATAAAGTAGTAGTAATTTGATCTCGAGATTTTTAATTAAAATCCTAACGCGAATAAAATTATAAAAAAATAAATAATCATTATATACGATAAAAAAGCGCATTCTCTAAACTTTTTAATAGAACTCCTCCGTACCTAAATGTAAGTAATTAAAATTTTTAAAAATAAAAGACATGACATGTAAGAGTTAATGTAACTTCAATGACCACCGACCAAAATATTATATATATATATTCTGTCGTTCGAAACTATCATATACTGTATAGTGTTTCTACTTCGTGGGAATTAGAAACATTGTTTCTCTCACTATGTTAATATATAAAAATAACAAGGAAATAACAGAATGCTAAATTTTATCTGTACTCAAGTGTTCGTAAGGTATCAATGAATCCGTGTTTCAACAAATCAAAGTCCAATGAATACAGTTCTAATTGAGGTCAAACCGGGAAAAAGGTCATAAACCAAGATCATTTGGACTCCAATTCCATTCAAATGGAAGAAGCATCGTTTGTTAATGACTACCATGACAATGAGTGCGCATTCCCAACATCTTTATAATTTATGTAATTTGGCATCTAATGAAAGGGAAGCCATTAGATGCGATTTCTGTCAACAGCTGCATGACTTTAACTCTATGAATTTAAGCACAGTAAATAAATAAATAGACAAATGGATAAATTTAAAGCAATGAACGACATGAATACGATAGAAAAAGATGACCTGAATGTTTTCACGGAGAACAATGTGGAAACGGTAGAAATAGAAGTAAAACCAACACGAGAAGAAGAAGAAGAAGAAGAAGAAGAAGAAGAAGAGAAAAATAAAAGTAAAAACAGCACGAGGAAAAGAAATAACTGACAAAATAAAAGAAATAAGCACGAACCTTGATACGGTGAAAACTGAGGTCCATTTTTTGATAAAAATGTTTTCAATATCTCGATTAGAATTCCAGTCTCATTGGTGTGTAATTAACAAGAAGTATGAAAGGGAAAATTCTCAACAATTTAATACTCGTAAGGATTTTGGTAGAAAGGTTAAACGCTTGACCAAAAGTGCCAAACGCAAATTTGAAATCCAAGTAGTTGGTGAATGTAAAGCAAATCTTAAAAATAATTTACGAGTATATAGGGTGTCTCAGAAGTCGCGCACCACAAATTCAAGTCATCCGCACCTATAAATATGGTGCTTGATTTTTGAGACACCCTGTATTAGTAATGGGAATCTGTTGGGAGACAATATTGGACCATTCATAAACTCGAGCGGTAATCTAAACAATAACTAGAAGATAGCTGTAATTCTTAATAACCTTTCTTACATCGTTTTAGGCTAGTAACGTTCAATCACGTAAATGTGGTTCCATTGCTTACTGGCATAACTGTTTACAGAGAAGAGATTGCACACAACAGAGATAGATTAAAAATCTCCGGGTCCAGACATGTTTTTCAACCAAAGCATTTAAAAAGAGTTAAAAAAATTAAATATTTTATCCTACCTGATGAGGATTAATAAGCCCTTCCGTGAAAAGTCTGGATCATCTTATAAAAATTTGTAAATCATATTCACGGAACCATGACATTAAGTTTAATGTTATTAAGCCTAAGGTTATGCAGTTCCGTCCTAAAAGCTCAAACCAAACAACTATTATTATTTTCGAAATGAGAAATGAACCAATAGAGCAGGTACAAGAATGTAAATATTTAGGGCAAACTCCCACCAGCTCCTTGAGTGAGACTCACACATAAGGAAACAATATCGAAGTTACTGTGCCAGGGCAAACATGATTATAAGGAACTTCAAATTCTGTACAAGCGAAGTTAAAGACACTCTTTTTCGTACTTTCTGCACTAATATTTATGGGCAGCAACTCTGGGTTAATTATAAAAAAGGGTCCTGTAGAACTCTAAATTTACTTTACAACATATCCTATAGACTGCTACTTAAGTTACCTCCAAGATACTCAGCTCTCAAATATTCGCTAATCGCAACGTTCCGAGCGCCCCTGAGGTAACAAGACGTACTCAATACAGTCTACTGCAAAGAATTAAAAACTCAGACAATCCAATTGTCCAAGCTATTCATCAGTCCTGCTTTATGTCTTCTAGACTGTGAACCTCTTCGTATGAAAGTGTTTGTCTATAGCTCTACTTAACTCGTGCATTAGCCATTCCATTACACGTACTTTTTATTTTTATGAAGCTGTTATTACTAATGTTATTATTTCTCGTTTCTTTACATCTATTATTGCTATTTCTTTAAAGATTATCGTTCTTTTTTTTTAAATTTTCTGTTTAATTACGTAGTTGTAGCGTTGATGACCTGTTGTAGCTTTGATTACTTATGGTTCGGAACCCACGTAAAATTGTAGGTCCCCTTCGCCACCACGGAGGACATGCGCAATACACAACTACAACCACAGTTAGGTAGATCAGCCATGAGTGGATCCTAGGGTCTTTGTTGATCTGAAACATTATAACAATACTATACATTTCTATTTTATGGGATCTGCTTCCCGCCAATAAACATTATCATTGTCATTATCATAATTAGCATTATTATTGCCATATATATATATATATATATATATATTATATATATATATATATATATATAAAGCATTTAAAAAGAGTTAAAAAATTAAATATTTTATCCTACCTGATGAGGATTAATAAGCCCTTCCGTGAAAAGTCTGGATCATCTTACAAAAATTTGTAAATCATATTCACGGAACCATGACATTAAGTTTAATGTTATTAAGCCTAAGGTTATGCAGTTCCGTCCTAAAAGCTCAAACCAAACAACTATTATTATTTTCGAAATGAGAAATGAACCAATAGAGCAGGTACAAGAATGTATATATTTAGGGCAAACTCCCACCAGCTCCTTGAGTGAGACTCACACATAAGGAAACAATATCGAAGTTACTGTGCTAGGGCAAACATGATTATAAGGAACTTCAAATTCTGTACAAGCGAAGTTAAAGACACTCTTTTTCGTACTTTCTGCACTAATATTTATGGGCAGCAACTCTGGGTTAGTTATAAAAAAGGGTCCTGTATAACCCTAAATTTACTTTACAACAGATCCTATAGACTGCTACTTAAGTTACCTCCAAGATACTCAGCTCTCAAATATTCGCTAATCGCAACGTTCCGAGCGCCCTGTCGCTACGTGTACATTTTATTTATATTTCCATTGTTTCTTTTTTAATCTTAGCTGTGGATAGTTTTTACTATTACTTGGTTCATAACGTGTCTTATTTTTATTATTTCTATTTTAGTTATAATTTTTAAATTTTTAAATTTATTATTATTTAATGTATCTTATCGTTTATTACCTTCAACGATATTGCCCTTATTGGCATTTATATCCTACCAATAAAGCTCATTATTTCATTATCGTTATTATCATTATCAGTTATTATCATTATAATGAAATTATCCGATTTTCGTGTTTTCAAAAACTGAAGGTTTTTGATGAAACTCTTTTTGAAAAACGAAATTTTAATGTCAAAGGATCTATTATTATTAAACCAATTTATTGGCATTTTGATACGTTCAACGTTTTTCAAAAACGAAAAATTTCAGTCACATTTTCGTGATGTAGAGGTCAATTATATATATATATATATATATATATATATATATATATATATATACAGTATATATATGTATATACTGTATATATATATATATTTCCTTTCCTTATTTAATACACTTAACATGTTCATCCTTCCTACACACACACACACACACACACACACACACACACACACACACACACACACATAAGAAAGCAAGCCTTAATAAGTGTTATTAAAACTTTGAAAATATGCTCCACCTCATTTGAATTTAGTACACAAATTTGACAACTTAATTGCAGATAAGGCGAAGCTTTGGGTAATAATAAATAAGAAAAGGAAGGTTGATTGTATAGGCGTATTTTCTTTCCTAAAATTAGTTCTTCTGAATAGAATCTTTGACTGTATCTTTATTTGGACTTGCACGATTGAGGTTGTTATTAGTCTAATGTGTATATTTGATTTTTATTCCCCAAGCTTATATATCATGCAGTTAATGCAACTCTCTAGACCAGGTCGTGGTTCACACCGAGGATACGTGCAACACCTCGCGTGCTTGCGCTTGGATTGTCCTCAAATCGCCGTAGGATTTCTTCTTCCATGTCAGGAGTGCGCACGTTTCTCTCCCGACCAGTGTCATGCATGTTTGCATGGAATGTTCCAGTTTCTCGCAGTCACCGATGCAAATGCGCAAACGTTTGGTGGTTTGGCACACGTCTGTTTGGGAAGCGCTGTCGGTACAACCTCACAGCAGCTCTTCCGTTTCCATTGGCAGCCCCATACACCATATGCATGTCAGCCATCTCAGCAGTCGTGAAGCGCTCCATGTTACGCGTACTACGTCCGATTTAAGAATGCCTGCGGCAAGCGCGAGTCTAGCCCACTTCACCTTTTAGCCAATTGCAGCGGCGCCCTCTCGCGCCGAATGGTGACGTCAGCGGACATACACTTATAGACGAAAAGGGTTTGTCTTGGTGTTGCCTATCCCCCATTACAATTTGTACAGAAAGTTTTCAAACACCCTGTATATATATATACAGTATATATATATATATATATATATATATATATATATATATACCATATGTCCCACAAAAAAGTACACCCAACTTTAGACTGTACTAACTCCTCCAAAAATGAGATATTTTGGATCTGTTTGTTTGATTTAATATAGCAAATTATTCTTTGTTAACGTTCAAATTTATTCATGTTTAAACGATTTAGTGTTTAAGCATCTGCTTTTAACTGAAGGGTACAACAAAATGGATTGCGCAAAATTGGTCAATGAAAAAATAATGTGTGTGCTATCGATGTAATGAAAAGACAAATACATAATAATAGATACTTTAACATAATTTTAATAAGATACAAAGCAGATTTTTCTTTATTCCTTATTGCAAAAGTTATGCTTAGTTTCGTTTTCTTTCAACATGACCGCCATTCCTATCGATACAAATCTGGAGTCGAGCTCTCATCTTCCCCATCACTCTTTTGATAAGATCTGGATTGTCTTTTAACAAGTTGATTTCAGCTGTGATGCGAGTCCTCAAATCATCTAAATTGATAGGTTGTGATGCAAACACTCTATTTTTCAAATGACCCCATAAAAAGTAATCACACGGGGTCAAGTCAGGGCTTCTGGGAGGCCATTCAATGTCATGGCCTGTAGCAATTACTCTTTGGTGGAAGACTTCCTGCAAGCGTTCCTTCACAATAACTCTCCTGTGAGCAGGAGCTCCGTCTTGCACCCACCAAATACGATTAAATCGGTTTCCATAAGTAATACGTATTTGTGGAAGGATTTCTCGGTCTATCATTTCTAGGTAAGCTTCACCATTTAGATTACCATCGTAAAAGACCGGGCCAATTACCGCTCCATTACCGCACAGTCCTACCCAGAGAGACAGTTTTTGTCTAGAGTTATTCTTTTCGTAGATATGATTGTCAGGTGGATGATTTTTGGTACATACTGACGGCAGATTTGTCTGTTCACTAGACCATTCATAAAAAAGGCCGCCTCATCTCCAACCACTAATTGTTCCGTGAATCTTTCTGGTTTCTCAAGAAACCACTGGGCAAATCTTAGGCGGCGAGGTAGATCTCCTTCAATGAGTTGATGTCGAATTTCCATTCTGTATGGGTACAAATTCAAATCCTCACGAACTATTCGATGAAATGACATGCGTGAGAGTTCTGTGCCATTTCGCCTGGTGGACACTTTTGGATGTCTCTCTAATAAATGCCGAACATGCTGAATGTTCTCGTCTGTTTTTGCCGTCTTCGGATGGCCTGAACGTCCTTTGTTCAAATTGAGGACCGTTCCTTCTTCTTTGTGTTTCCGAACATTCTTCAAAATTGTATGTTTAGTTGGAGAGCTCTATCGGGAAATTGCAGTTCGAAGGTATTCTGAACTTGTTTTAAGCTTTTAGTTTGCAGATAAGTTGTGACCATGAGAACGCGCTGCCTTCGTGTAAACTGCATGATAAGTAAGGGTTTCAAAGTTATTTATAAATTTAGTAATTCAGATTCTTCATTTATATGTATGACTCGTATCTTAGATACAAAAGTTCGAATTATTTAAAAAAAATATTTGCAATATCTTTCGACGTAAAAAGTAGCACATTGGTTAAAGCAAGAGGAGCTATCTGGCTGGGAGAAATGATCATTCCGCGCAACCCATTTGCTGTACCCTTCAGTTAAAAGCAGATGCTTAAACACTAAATCGTTTAAACATGAATAAATTTGAACGTTAACAAAGAATAATTTGCTATATTAAATCAAACAAACAGATCCAAAATATCTCAATTTTTGGAGGTTAGTACAATCTAAAGTTGGGTGTACTTTTTTGTGGGACATATGTATATACAGGGTGTCCGAGAATTATCTGTACAAGTTTTGGCTGTTATGAAAAGTCAACCATGAAGTGTAGAAATTCCAGTGTTGTCCCATTTTACAGAGAATCTCATTAAGTTTTTTCTGATACCAAGTTTTGACAAGTTTTTTAGAAATTCCGGTGTGTCCGAAAATTACCTGTACAATTTCATCTCTTAATAAAATTCTTGATAACACACGTAAAATTCTTAAACAAGATTATTTAGAATCTGTATTTTCAAAAGTTTCTTTTATTAAAGTAACGTTGTTACAAACATTCGATATGTGCACCATCAGTGATTCGCAAAACATCCAATCGATAATCCAAATGTTGCCATGTACGCTGCAGCATACCCACATCAATTCGCTCAATAGCAGCTGTGATTCTTGCTTTTAAATCATCAATGTCTGTCACCCGCGTACAAAAAAGAAAAAACTTGTCAAAACTTGTTATCAGAAAAAACATAATGAGTTTCTCTGTAAAATGGGACAAACTGGAATTTCTACACTTCATGGTTGACTTTTAATAACAGCCAAAAATTGTACAGATAATTCTCGGACACCCGGTATATACAGTATGTTACAGGGAATGTGTGTAATTTGGGATTTCATGAAATCCCTAAAAGTCATAATATTTTCATTAGTTTTAACGAAAATATCACGACTTAACCAATCGTCAAGGACTTACATTTGACTTAATCGGGCATTCAACTATCCTAACCGGCCATTCAGTTAACCGGGCATTCAATTAACCAGACATTCAGTTAACCGTGCATTCAGTTAACCGGGCATTCAATTAACCGGGCATTTAATTAACCGGGCATTCAGTTAACCGGGCATTCAGTTAACCGGGCATTCAACTAACCTAACCGTGCATTCAGTTAACAGGCATTCAATTAACCTGGCATTCAGTTAACCAGGCATTCAATTAACTGGGCACTCAGTTAACCGGGCATTCAATTAACCGGGCATTCAACTAATCTAACCGGACATGCAATAATTTTCCTGTACGTTTAACGAAAATATCACGACTTAACTTTACATGAAATCCCTGAACATTTTAGGGATTTCATGAAATCCCTAGATACACAGATTCCCTGTAGCATATACAACACCTCGTCAGGGGATAAATCATGAACAATTTTGGAACAGCTTTTTATTTTTCGCAGTGGGTGTGTAACATTTATTAAATTTACGTGTTTAATTGTGAAATTCATTATCATTATTATATATTATTATTATTATTATTATTATTATTATTATTATTCATTCATAGTTTAGATTCAGGTGAAATTACAGATAAATTAATAAAATAAAAGAATGGTCTAAATCAGCGGTTCTCAAACTTTTTCTTCTTTTGTACCTTTGAATTCTTTCAAGGGATTTTCTGGATTTTCGAGAGAGAGAGAAGATTTTTACTTCCTTTACGACCGTGTGACTCGTGGACGTTTGTTAATCGTATATAAAATTAAAAGGGTTATATTTTCAGGACCCCTTCGCGTACCCACTAAGATTCCCTCGCGTACCCGAGTTTGAGAACCACTGGTCTAAATTATTTTAGTTCACAGTACTTTGAAAAATTAGAAAATGCTTTATTTCTGATACCTCTTTCGGTACCCGAACTGAAAAAGACTTGGATCCTTTCGAGAACTTTGAGTACTTACATCGAGTTCATATTTTGGAAGGACTACAATGTAGGTGTACTACCATTTCCAATAGTCAGAATACACGGTCCACACCTACACTTATAGACCAAGCATTATTAAATAGACACAGTATAACAATACTTTTCCAGGTATATTTGCACATCCCAGTAATAATGCTGCTAACTTTTTAAAGTACAGTCATTTATAATTTCCTTTAAAGAGTACAGTTTCTGTTTCATGGCGTTATCATTGTCATTGAAGGTGCGAAAATGAAAATTCTTGCAGTCAGAATTAGGTTTAGTTTCAACTTAACCTCATAAAATTTAATCTCACCAAACTTAAACTTAGTAAATAGTTATAGTGGTTGTATTACTAGTTATATTAGTTATATTAAGTACAGTTAATAGTTATGTATATATACAGTAACTTCTAAATGGAAGTTATATATACTGCAGTGCCACACTAGTGTTTACAATAAACATTTCTTCTATAGTGACCTTTCAAAATGTAATGTATAATACGAATGAATTGTAAATAAGTTCAAATATAAAAATATCTACATACAAATCTATGTTGTATGCATACATGGGCATACAATACCAAAACCCCATTTCGTATTCTCTGTTTGATCGGGCGCAGCGCTTGAGAACAGAAGCGGATATACTGTATGCAATCCACTGGATGCCAGATACAAAGTCTATGAGTCATCATAGAAAGAAAAAAGTATTACCCCCATTTTATCTTATAATAATAATAATAATAATAATAATAATAATAATAATAATTAATAATAATGAACGTGTAGCTATGATCATCACGTATTCTTCTCCTAATCAAGGACGTCCTTCGGCTGCTCCCACAATAAAGAACAAACGAACAAACAAACCTCCGATATATTTTGGCGGTTTCACATAAAACGGCGCCTTCCACACGAATTCTCCATCTGTGTCTTTCGCGAAATCCTCTTCCCTACAGCTGCCACTCCGCCGTAACTCTGAGCATGATTTCTTCCTGCGTAAGGACCACCTGTGTTTGGAGTCTCTTCTGTACATATACCTGGAAGAGGAGCCGGAGAACAAGTTTGTATTGTATTTATAATATATGTATTTATTTTGTATTACTTATTTAGAATTCAATTTTCACTATACAGAGTGTTATCAAATTATGTTTCATAAATTATATATATATATATATATATATATATATATATATATATATATATTTAGGGTGATTCAAATATGGGGGTAAAAAAAAAAAATTATATTTTAATGTGTTCAACCCTTTAAATGGTTCATTTCAGCATAAAAATAACTATCCTAAAATATTTTAGCAAATTTTTAATTTTTAAGGGTTGCTACCAGCAATTAAAAATTGACAGAACGACTCAAGCTTTTTTTTAATGTGGAAAGCTCCCCCGTAGGTCCTACCATAACCACAAGCATGCATAATTAAACTAGCATGATATTTGAGACATTAGCTGTCCTTACTTCATCAATGTTTCTTTTTTTCTATCAGGGTAAACAGCCCTGTAGTTTTCCACTACTTGTAGCAAGAATTGTTTTTGATCTTCGTCATGTGTTAGTATTTTATTATATTCATCCATTAATTTTACTCCTCTTTCCGCTATATCATTCACGACTTTCCACTGTTTGATAGATTTCTTAGCGGAGTTAAACTCTTCATCATTATGCCATTCTTTAGCATCTTTGAAAAGAATCTTTGAGTATTTGATGTGACAAAATCTTCTAATTTCTTCGTTAGAATAAATGCAGGATCTAGAAAAGCCCGTTTTGCAGGAAGAGTTTCTGTTGTATTTTGCAAGGCCTTTACCATTTTGTTTTTTGTTTCAGTAGGCACTTCATCATCATAAAAGGCCAACGCTACCAGTTCTTCTGATAGGTACCAGAGGTGACCTAACAGTTTTTTAATAGCAACAAATGCAATTGTGTCATTTATTTGTTTGTAGACTACAAGATTCTGTAATAATTCCAGATCAAGACGAGGAGCGCAAGATGGCACAGGAGCTGTAAACCATGCCTTTACATATAACCGAGTAGCAAATAGACAGATGTCTTTTAGTCCTTTTTTGTCTTTTACTGAAATTTTGAACTGAGATTTGAACAAAAAATTTTAATGAATATGTAATTTTGGCCATCCACCTAGCCCGATGAAGTCCCGTTGGATGTTTAAATTTGATTCCACCTTTTGGTTCACCTCCCAAAAAAATAATTGTTAACTGCAATAGTTCTAAGTAATCGTCTCTTGGTTGGAATGTGTCTAGTTGATTTGCTGTAAATATAATTATGTCATCTTTGATGTCATGAATATTTTCATAGATATCTGGATCTGATAATACTGTTTCGTAGTCCTCCTTATTAATGCTTGACCATTTTTCTCTGAACTTCTTAAAAAGGACTATATCTGGGCCAGAAGATGGTGATAAAGACTTTGAAACAACAGCTTCCAGCATAATTTCAAATATGTGGTGTCGACATGCCAGCCACAATAAATTGTTGTCGAATTTTTGTTCTAGAAGAATAGCTGCACCATTTCTAGGACCAGTATTGGCTGCCGTTGTATCGAAACACGCATTTTATTTGTTCGCAGATGCCCCATTCAAGCGATGTCTGATTGTTGGCATTAAAACTAGAGACGCATTTCTGTCACTCAATTTTGCAACATCAAGACTTCCTAATAATTTATCATCAAACAATTTTCTACGTTTGCCTACCTTACTTTTCCATGTTGAAGGTTGTGCAGTACAGAAACCAGATTCATCACTTTTACTCTCCTCTGATTCTGATGATGTACTGGTGAGTATGACAGCCTCTTCATTCTTCTTTCTTTTGATCTCTTCTTCTGCTTTCCTCTTTTCATAATGTTGCTTTTCTGCTGCTCTTTCCTCTTTTTTTAGCAACAGCCTTATCAATGGTACCCATTTTTCCATGACGTCCTTTCTCACGTTGCATTTTCAAGAATTTCTTATCATCTTCTATTTTTATAAGCTGCATAGCATTCTCATGAGCAATGTCAAATAAGTTTTCCAGTTTATCTTTCCATTTTTCTTCTTTATTATTTAAATTTTGTGATCTTTTCAATTTGTTTGCTTTGTTTTTCTTAAGCAGCTGCCATTCCTTCAGTATTCCTTGAATTTTATCTACTACATGTAGGGGACGGTGGAACCCCCCCCCTCTAAACCCAAGCAGAAAGGGCGAGGTTCAGATATTGGTTGCTAGATGTCCTTCACGTCACCAAACAAAAGCATGACACAAAAGAAAAAAGCAAAGCAAGCGAAAGCTGGGCCATCCTGGGCTCATGACAGTGACAGTGAGGATGGAGATTCAACCAAGTGCTTGTATTGCAATGACACGTTTGGTAATTCTGTGCGAGGGGAAGGGTGAGTTTGTTGCGCCATTTGCAAGAGATGGGCACATGAGGAATGTGCAGGGGTAGAGGATGATGAGGAAGAGGTTTTTGTGTGAGTTGTGCCAGTAAGGATGGACCCCTGGGGTCCATCTTACCCCGTGATTCGTTTTTGGTACAATAAAAATATTGATTTGGTAAAATCTCGTGTTTCAGTCTTTTCCTCTAAAAACCGTGACCAGGGTGTGGACTTTAAATATAACACCCCAAAGCACCACCACAACCCCTAAAAACCCACAAAAATTATATAAATGTGGTTTCTAGACTCATTTTTGTGTTAAGTAGTCCGTCGTACCCCACCTTCCCCTACTCTGTTTTGCTGGTATTCCTGTTTTTTCCCAAACTGCTACCACATCATCTGCAGTAGAGTAGCATGATTCTCTAATGCCTCGCTTTTTAATATTTCTGTAGTGCATGAAGAGGGCCATCATTTCCTTCTCTGATGGTAATACGGATGTTTTAGTACTGCAGAGGGCTGCCCAATTAGCCATACTTCATTTTCTTTTCTTGTAGAACTTCTCCCAACTGAGCAACTAGGTGATGGTGAGTTAGGCCTAGCTTCCATAATCGATTAATTGGTATCAAAATTACGAGTTCCAAACAACAATTAAAAGCAAGCTAGTATAAAAACCATTAATTAAAAATTCTGAAATTCAAACAATTAAACATAAAATCATAAGTTGTAAAAACAAACAAATTGAAAAAAGGGAAACTTTGACGCCTGGTAGCACATAGTAAATTTTATTTAAAATTCTCCAAATTTGACACACTACTTTTTTGTCATAGGGAACAAAAATACAGGTTGAACAATTAAAAAAAAAAACTTTGATTTTTTTGAATCACCCTAAATTATTTATATATATATATATAATACTCACAGACCGTGCATGGAACAAGGAACTCTTCTGGGATAATTAAATCCACTATAGTCCAAATAAGTAATGGTAAATGACAAATACCATAGTTTTTCTTATTCATGATGCTATGGTACTATGGTATTTGTCATTTACCATTACTTATTCGGACTATAGTGGATTTAATTATCCCAGAAGAGTTCCTTGTTCCATGCACGGTCTGTGTGTATCATAAAAAACTCAGGGAACCATTCTGAGTTCATTCCCATATATATACTATATATATATATATATATATATTTTTTTTTTAAAGTTCGGGAAGAACCGATTCGCCTCTATTAAAAGGGCATATCTCGGCGGAAAAAAACAAGAAAAAGTGAGAGGAAAGACAGAGGAAAAAGAAAGGGTGGAGGGGACAGTCGAAGTGGAAAAAGACCAAGGATGACAAGGACTGCAGGGTCGAACCACATGATCCTTGGGTGCTAGGGCCGGGAGGACGCACGTGAAACCTCCAGGAACAAGCACGTACAAACGAGCACAAAGAGCACTCAAGAGCACGAGCTTAGAACCCTCTTGCGGGGGTATATATATATATATGTGTTTATCAAATTATGTTTTCATAAATTAGTATACATATTCAGGACGTTAAAGTGGACAAAAAGTTCCTATGAACATATCCGCAATCGCTTCGTTTCCGAGATACATTGCCCATGACGATGCTATTCTCTGTACACCTATTGTATGCTTCTCAGATATTCAGAGAACAATAAAATTATTATTATTATTATTATTATTATTATTATTATTATTATTATTTTTTCTTTAGTATTATGACAGGATTTTCATCTCTATTATAACGAGCACGAGCCACTTCATTTCCAACGCATTACATACAAGAAAAGATAGAAGCAATACTCTTCATAACTTAAAAATAATAATAATAATAATAATTTTATTGTTCTCTGATATACCTAGAAAGCATGCAATAGGTCTACAGAGAATAGCATCGTCCTCGGCAAAAAACCAAATGTATCTCGGAAACGAAGCGATTGCGGATTCATGTTCATAGGGACTTTTTTGTTCACTTTGACGTCCTGATACGTATACTAATTTATAAAAACATAATTTGGTAACACCCTCTATGTATATATAATATATATATATATATATATATATATATATATATATATATAATATATATATATATATATATATATATACACACACACTGTATATATATAATTTTTCTGCCCCATTAAAATAAAATACGATAATAAATCCTTAAAATAGAATACGCTAACATTAAACCAATATTAAAATATAATAGTACAATTAATATAATTACATATTCGTGATAAAAAAATATTTCAATGAAACAATTTCGGAAACGGTGACAAGTGAATTAACAAAAAAAAAAAAAAGAAAATATTATTTTAATAAACAATTATATACTCCGTTTTATATAATTGCAGTTAATAATTTCCAGTTAAAAATTAGTGGAGAATACCTGACAAAACTCTATAATTGTAATTAAGTTACGTAACACGATCTACAGGGTGTCCCGTAAGTCTGGACCCATAGGAAAATAATAAATTACAAAATAGGCCAAAATTTATTTATATATTTTTTTATTATTTTCATTATTATTTTTATTATTTTTTTATTATGATCTTACTCCGCTGGAGTTTTATTTGTGGGGCCACTTGAAAGCCAAAGTGTACGAGTCAAACTTCAAAACATTTTCCACCTTAAAGCACGCATTGTGGAGGCGTGTCAAGAAATTTTCTGCGACTGTGATTCAGAAAGTGCTGTCGCAGTGGAGATTGCGTCTTCAACTATGTGTGCGACACAACGGCGGACACTTTGAACAAGATTATGTAATAAATTTTTGGACTATTTTGTAATTTTATTATTTTTCCCTATGGGTCCAGACTTACGGGACACCCTGTATGTTATTATATTCAAAACTGTAGAAATTTTATATCATTGATTCGATCTGTATATATTATAAAATGTAAGAATTTTACATCATTGATTCGATCTGTTATTATTTCAAAACTGTAAGAATTTTACAGCATTGATTCGAACTGTTATTTTCAAAACGTACAATTTACATCATTGATTCGATCTGTTTTATTTTCAACTATAAGAATTTTACATCATTGATTCGATCTGTTATATATTAAAAAATGTAAGAATTTTACATCATTGATTCGATCTGTTATTATATTAAAAACGGTAGGAATTTACATCATTGATTCGATCTGGTTATTATTTCAAAACTGTAGAATTTACATCATTGATTCGATCTGTTATATTCAAAACTGTAGGAATTTTACATCAGTGATTCTAGTTTTAGAAAATCCAGTTTAGGCTAAAGGATCTTTTCTTCATCGTATAAAATTTTATGGTATGAAAAGATATTATCGCGCAGTGTGACTTACTGATTTTGTTCTGGCTAACGCCAGATTTTATCAGGCTCGGAAAGACCTCTGTGCAGTAAAGGGTTTAAGAGACGTTGCTTAATCCTTTACTGCACAGAGGTCTTTCCGAGACTAAATAAAATCGTCTGCATTAGCCAGAACCAAATCAGTAAGTCACACTGCCCGATAAAGAGTTAAAATAAATTACTATGAATATTATGGAGATATTTTGAGGGGCTGATAATGTAGTAACATTTGGCTACGTCTTTTTTGTACGTAGAGCAATCCGACAATAAAGTGTTTACTATTTAATGTCATCTACTTATTCATAAATATCAATTTTATTCCCCTTTGTCCGACTTTCAATCTTTTTGATAATATTAAAGATGGAATAAAATTTCCTTCTTGTCTTACTGATTCACTATTAAACTCAAAAGCAGTGAGGATAGTCTAGTTTTAAAGTCGGACAAAGGAGGATAAATTAATATAATCTACTTTATTATGAATATTAATACGTTATTAATATGAATACTTTATTGATTTACATACAAAAACCTTACTATAAATCCTTTAAAATACTCTTAACAAGTTTTTAATATGGATCTTTAAACCATCCTTGTGAATTCTCAGATCTTAAAAGGAAATTTAATTCGTATTTTGCCCCTTATTATCTTACATCTACGGGTTACCAAAAATCAATAAGTTGGGAGGTCGTCCTCTTCGACCCATCATCTCCGATTCCGGGTGTATTACGTATAAATTGGCTTCTTGGCTGGCAAAATACCTTAATATGCCTGTTGGAACTATTAATAAAGCTCGCTATGGTCCTCGGAAGAGATTTTATAATTATAATAACGAAAATACCTTCAAAAGGAAAAATATTCTCATGCTTTGTGTTCCAATCAAGGCAGAAATTAATGACCTTCTACCTAAAGAAATAAATGTAGCCATTGGAAATAACAATACAATTAAAAATATACTTCGATTACATATTACTAAAAGTATTAAATCCCAAGATGCAGTAGTTTATGCAATTCCTTGCAATGATTGTCCTAAAATATATATTTCAGAAATTACTGACATTCATAGAGGGATTTACCAGCGTATGGCTGAAGTTGATAGTCCAGTATTTAATCATGTTCACAACATAATATTAATTTTAATGATTGCTCATATTAATGACAATGATAATAGAAAAATAATGGATTTTGTGCTTAATATTTTAAAGTTTGTTTCCTTGGCTGAAGAGTAACAACCAGCCACCTTAGTCTGTTGGTTGTTTTTTAGAATTTGTATCGTTTTTATAGTTACTTCATTCAGTTTTAGTTCGACCAGCAACCACTTAGGTGGTCCTGTTTTCTTCCAAATTGGAAAAGGGGCCAGATGGGCTGAAAAACGTTATTCGGATCTTATTTTTTTATTTTCTTGTTTTTCTAAAATTCTCTGTCTCTCTCTCTCTCTCTCTCTCTCTTCTCTCTCTCCTCTCTCTCTCTCTCTCTCTATATATAATATATTATATATATATATATATATAATATATATATATATAGATATATATATAATATAATAAGGTCTCTAAAAAAAACGGGTTTATTAGGTTTATTCATATGTTACAAAGTAACATTATTATTTTCACGGAAATTTCAAATGTTTTTCATTGTCAACTAGGGTGGGCTAACAGGCTACACTGTTACAGAGTTTCAGAACTAAAGCAGAAATCACATCGGTCTTGGATAACATGAACCAGGAAATAACTTGGCAGGATTATGGAAATCTCCAAAGGATTCCTGAATTCTAAGTATGTCGGGAAACTTACGGTGTGTCGCAGAAATTTATATGTCAAATACACCTGATTATAACCAAATATAAGTGGTTGGGTTTACTTGGTATACTCTTAGACGGAGTTTTCGCAGAGACTTTACAATATAATTGCCATAAATGAAAAGTTGCAATTCTAAAAGATGAGAAGAGAAAATCAAGGATACAACCCTATATCGATTATATTCCAAATGAACAAGTGAACGGCTACGTTGTAGAAAATGTCGTAACCACTTGCTGTCGATCAGCGAAGTTAAGTCTGGGTCTGGGTAGTAACTGGATGGGAGACACTTCTGCGTCCAGATTATGTATCAACCCGTGATTCGGATCCACGTAAAGCCGTAGGTCCCCTCCGCATACGACTTAAATGTTGCGAAGGGGTCAACAAACAACCACATCAAACTGAGCAAACAAACTGAGTTTAATTTGATATATTTGTATGATAAGTAGGCCGATATATATAAAATCCACATACAAATTAATAAAAAAAAAAATTGTATCAACCGTATTGCCACATTTTTAGAATTGAACAGCGATGTTATTCAAATTACTCTTATATAAAACGCAGAAGCGCGATCTAACCTCGTTTTCGTGATAAAAAAGAAAAAAACCGCAATGTAATTATTGAAAATACGTTCAACAGATTCCTTATACATATTACCAAAACTTTTACACAGTCAAAATACTGTATAAAACTTAAATATTTGACGTTCTACTCACTTAAAATTTGTGGGGTTCGAAGAATTTATAGGGAAATTAGACCATATAAAAAGAATAACATGGAAAAGAGCCGAAAATTAGTTCAGTATTCCCCGCAGTTTTTTTTTACATGAATAATAATCACATAAAAATGTAGTTATATATTTTGTACCATAATTACCGTACGTATGCTGTAATTTTTATTAAGCACGTTTGATATTTATATTTAAACTACGGGGTGTCCACAATATCTTGTCACCCCAGTGAAATACTATACGATTAAACAACTCATATTGGCTAGTACCTGGGTCCATAAGCGACCACGTAATGGCAACACCATTGAAAATATTCGTGCAGACTTCCAGAACCGATTCAATCGTGCAGCACCTCCAAAATGAACTCTGTTGAAATGGAAAAAAGAACTGTTCACAATAGGAACTATAAAAGATAAATCAAAAACTGGCAGGCCATCTAAGTGATAAATGGGTTTGAAAAAAAACAAACGAAAATCAAGTTAGTATTTTACTGAGTGATAAGACATTGTGGACACACCCTTCTAATAATTTTTTAATATATATATATATATAGATATATAATATATAGATTATATAATATAGTTTCATGCCGATGCATGGGCATCTCTGCTAATGTTTGAAAATGTTTCAACTGAGATGCATTCAGAGAAATATAAAGGCCCAAACATAATATTTATAAACGTATCATAATGTGTTTATAAATATAAGGAGTAAAGTGAAATTGACAACACATAAACATATATAATGATGTTTATATTTCCCGAAACTACAACACAAAAGTTTAAGTACTCCTGTCGGGTACCGATTCTGGGGAATCGCGTCGCGGTCGCTGCAGTGTGCCGGGTTCTCATTCTATTATTCTGTTAATGCAAAATCACACGCGACTCATGTAGTCACAACCCAAATCGTCAGTCGTCAGTCGCAAGACAATCCTGTGTGCGGCTGGCCTAACTCGTAGAACCTCCTAATGCTGCGAATACTTCCAACAGACGCTTCCTATATAATGTTATAATGTTTCAGACCAACAAAGACCCTAGGATCCACTCATGGCTGGTCTACCTAACTGTGTTCGTAATCGTGTATTGTGTATGTCCTCCGTGGTGGCGGAGGGGACCTACAATTTTACGTGGGTTCCGAACCACAAGAACATAAGAAATTTATGTAAAAACTGCCAGTAATTTGGCAACGACCAATTTTTACGAAACTAAATAATTATCAATTTAAAACTAATTAATTATCGATTTAAAACTAAAGATAGAATCTCTGGATCCAGAGGATCAAGTCATAATAGAC
Organism: Bathynomus jamesi; assembly: GCA_023014485.1. NCBI lineage: Eukaryota > Metazoa > Arthropoda > Malacostraca > Isopoda > Cirolanidae > Bathynomus > Bathynomus jamesi. The sequence continues at coordinate 49,259 of JAJOZX010005677.1, read as the reverse complement.
TACTATCCACAAATGTTACACTCTATATCTATTTATAACGGACATGCAAATATATCAGATCCAAAGAATCCAGTCATTTCATTACGGTATCCATCAAGTCACGGTCCATATCGATTGCGGACCAAGTCAAAATTTACAACCACATACATTACAATATAACATTACGAGGAAAAGTGTAGGTGTGGCTGTAAAGACTGTACAGTAATGTAGAAATGTGTGTGCACCCATTATGGGTCTCCCATTTAAAGTGTGTTTGTGGGGCAAGTGAAGATCATGAGTTTTTCAATACCTCACAGTACTATGGGGGCACCGCTCGGCAGAGGAATCTCTTTAAATGGGGTGTGTAAGGACAGAGAGTATCCCCTAACCCAAGACGCTGCCTCCCTATATCCACAACACTTGTGTTGAGCTGTGGGATCTATCCCACAAAGCCTAATTTTACTACCTTAAACTATACCCTTTCTATCAACATGCGCGTCTAATCGATTTTTAAACATGTTTATAGACGTGCTACTAATTACTTCTACCGGCAAACTATTCCGCTATTTACTATTCTATGCCTAAAAAAGTTTTTTCGCAACTGCTGTCTCGAACCTTCTATTTGTCAACTTACACCCGTTATTTCTAGTCCAATTATATTGAGAATATTCGAAAAAGCTATCTCTATCTACGTTATCGAACCCATTCATAATTTTGAAAACCTGGATTAGATCACCCTTAACCTCCTAGTCTCGAGAGTAGTCAATTTTAACTCCTTAAGCCTATCCTCGTACGACTTTGACCTAAGAGACGGATCATCTTAGTTGCTCGTCTTTGAACTCTTTCAATTTTGTCTATATCTTGCGCATATGCGGATTCCAAATTGGACCGCGTACTCAAATGGGGTCTAACTAATGATTTATAAAGAGGAACTATAATATCGCGCGATATGTATATATATATATATATATATATATATATATATATCCTCGTACCATCTTCTAGACTCGTTCCATCGGTGGCCGTGAAACATTCTTGACAAAAGGCCTTCAATTCGATAAGATTCTTTGGGTATTTTGCATGGACCACTCGTTTCAAATCTCTCCAAAGAAGTTCGTGATAGTGAAGTCCGGGAAATGTAAAGACCACTACAGAACTTTGATTTTCTTCTGTCCCAACCATTTTACTATACTTGAATAACCTTTATTAATCTTTATTAATAATAATAATTAATAATAAAATAAATACAACGGTCTCACAATTCACAGTGACATAAATAATTGCGAAGCTGGACTATTTATTTTATTTAATTTGGTCTTTAAGCCAATTTTGAACGTACGCTTCGGATTATTATCCTGTTGTAATATCTAACCACGACATTTATCTATAAATAAAAAACTTTGCTCGGTTTTGAGTGGAATTGAGCGGAGTAACAAATCTCTCTTTCGCTCAGTTGCCTGTTACGACTGGCTGACTCACTTAAAGTGGGTGGAGCTAATGTCTCTCGCTCAGTTGCCCGTTAGGGTCGGATCTATCAAGATGAGCGGCGTTAAAGATCACGAAGTGATCATAAGCCTTATTCGTAGGGTAAGGAGCCGAAGGCGCGGCTTGTATATTTAATTTCTTCATCGAAGGCATAAGGTTTTCATTCAAACTTTGATGAATTCATTGCTCCGTCAATTTGAGCTAAATTGTCAGTACTTGTAGATAACAGCCTCAGAATATGATTGAATCGCCACCGTCCTCCACTATCGGGATAGTGCTCTTTTGATCAAATGTCTTATTCTTTTTCCTCCAACAAAATTCTCCTGATTGTATTTAGAAAGTTCGAGTTTTGTCTCATCAGACCAAAGAATCCGTGTTCCAAGACACTTGAAAATCATCGCGATGTACCTTTGCACACATGAAACATCAACCTTTTGTGATGAGGATGTAGAAATGGCTGCTCCTTTACAACCCTCTCATCAAGATTATTCTTGTGAAGTGTTCTCTGAACTGTTGAAATTTGCTCTGAGGTATCAGTTTTTTTTTTACAGCTCTGGGAGGATTTTGGCGGCCTTCCCGAACTTCATAAGGATTTAACAACACCAAACTGTGTCCATTTTTATAAGAATCCAGATTGTAGTAAAAGGTATATTGAGACGCTTGGAAATTTTCTTGTAGTCTTCTTAAGACTTGTCGACGCCGACAATGTTCTGCGTCAGGTCTTCCGAAAGTTATCTTGAAAAACTCATCTTTGGTTTGACAGTGGATTAGAAAATCAAAGCTTTCATACCTGAAAAATAAATATGTATTAGATTAAATGTAGTGTATATTTTTTAGTTTAAACTTTGCATGGAAGTGTAGCCGAATAAATTCTGATTATGAGTGCCTGTTCTTAAGAATCATTCGTGCTTACAGGAAGTTTTAGAGTTACTAAATTGAAGAGTACCTTAACTTTTGTATTGCAGTCTTGAGAAATAGGCATCATTATCCATTTTTATGTGTTGTCAATTTTCTTTTACTCATTATCTTTTATAATTATAAATATTTCTAAATATTTATATTTATATTCTCTGAATGCACCATAGTTCATACTTTTTAAATTTTATATATATATAATATATATATATATATATATATATATATATATATATATATATATATATATATATATATATATATATATATATAACTACTTACTAAAACTGTAAAATAGATGATTCAAGAGTGTTTCCTGTCTCTGGACGCTGAAAACCTAAAGTTATCCTAAAGAATGTCTTTGAAAATGAAAATATTCACCCACCAACAATCAAAAAGTCAATACGTGAACAATTACTAATTAACCGCGCCACTGAAACACCTTTTAAATTTAACGACGCCATTCATATTCAGACGGATGGAGTCTCAATGACTTCGCCCTTTAGAAGCAATTGAAAAACACAGTTTGAACTCCAATTTATATATATATATATATATATATATATATATATATATATATATATATATATATATTATATATATATATATATATATATACACGATATATTGACGATACACACGATACATTCGTTCTTGTTAAAAGGAGAAATGACATACTTTTATTTACTGAAAAAATGGAAAATATTTATGAACTAAAATTCACTTTCGAAAAGGCAACAACTAATGAATTTCAATTTTTGGATGTTAAATTTCAATTAATGGAAAATGAATCAATAGAAAAGTGTGTAAAGGGAGAGTCAACAGATAAAGTTGTTAACAAAAACTATGGCTCATACATTCCAACTTACTATAAAACATAGATAATCAAGACTTTAATACATAGCTCATCGAAAATAAGATGACTGGAAACTAATCAACATCGAAGTTAAAGAACAACAAAAAAAACATTAATAAATAATGTCTATCCCAAATATACGATAGAGGAAATAAATAAAATAAATTTTTAAATAAATTACTGACTAAATAAAACAAAAATAATACAGAAACGAACATATAATAATAATAATAATAATAATAATAATAATAATAATAATAATAATTTTAATAATAATAATTTATTATATTTATAAATCCGAAACGTTAGATGGAATGAAAAGTAAAAAAATAAAAATTTGAACGCATAATGCTATCAAAATCAAAAGCTATTACCCCCCCCCCCCCAGCCCCTAAATAATGTTTTCACAATTCTCTGTTAAAGAAAAGCTTTCTGATAATGAAGTGAGTAACGTCGTATTCTAATTTAACTGTTCCGAAGAAGGCTGTAACTCCTCCTACATTGGTTATACGACGTTTAAAAACGCAACAACACAAATACAAACCAATCAAAATATACAAACACGAACAAACTGAACAAGAAAATGACCAACCAATGAAATCTTAAATAATTTCAAAATTCTTCTACAACGAACTGAGCGATTCTACGATCTACGAATAGATGGATCACTTTTAATTAAGAAATTTAAACTAAAAATTAATATTAAATGTACTGAAATGCTAAACTTTCTAAACATCTTCTATTAAAATACAATTAAAATGTAAGTTCAATATCCAAAATCATACAAGTGCCATAACTTTTGAACTTTTGAAGATATTTCGTTGAAATATCTTCAGAAGTTCAAAAGTTATGGCACTTTAAATGGCACTCTAACTTTAACTGCGTTTTCTGGCGTTTTTTTAAAACTTTTGTCGCTTAGCCACTTCTTCCTAGGAGGGCCTCATATACCATAATGAAATTTACTTCAGTGGGTACGAATGAAATGTGGACTGGATGAAGAATGATGAAGATAAGTTGGGAAGAACATCGCAGCAACGAAAACGTTTTACGTAAGGTGAAAGAGGGGAGGAGCTACTCGAGACAATAGCGCGAAGACAAAAGAACTGGAGAGAGGACATATATTGCGAGGAGGAAGTCTGCTGAAAGATGCAACAAAGGGAAGATATGAGTGTAAAAGACCACGAGGAAGAAAAAGGAAATCGATGTTTGAAGACATGAGGGCTGGGAAAAGTTATTGCAACATGAATAAGATGGCTGAAGACATAGTAGTATGGTAAGAGTAAATCTATGAAATTGGACCTGCTTTCAAGCAGAATACCAAAGAAGAAGAGAAGGTACAAAGATAAGAAATGGCTAGCTGAAAACAAAATATATGACATGATACGGGTAGGACGTTGGTCCTTGATAACGTCATATATTAGGTCCCGAAGTCTGACGTTTTCTATTTGCACCCCTTTACCGTATAAACCGTTGAACAAGTCGCACCCGCGTATAATTAGCAGGTAGGTCTTTTGCTTGGGATTGTCCAATTTGCATAAATTTGTATAAGACGCACCCTAATTTTGAGTGTGGGCAAAAAGCTGATTCATTCTCATTTCTTATATTTTGACAACGCTTCAATCACAATGGGGACTTTTGAAAGAGAATGACCTTTGTTTGCAGCAAAACTTGAAAAGGTTTCTGGTTTTCTCCAAACAACCCTTAAAAGCTGTGGCAAAGAAAGAGCACCATCAAATTTCTATAAGTCGTACCTTAGTTTTTGGACCCAAATACATATTTGGAAAAACGTGCTTTGCCAGTTTATACGGCAGTTAATATATTCATTCTGGACTGTAGTGGAGTTTTCCTTCTTTACAAAGAATAAAACAACTCCTTTTTTATTTACTGACGGAGAGTTTATGCCGTAAATATTTTGCGTATAAGAAAAATTTTAGTTTTCACATTTGTGTCATATATGTACCGGTATATATAAATATAACCTTGGTTAACATTGGTTTTGCTTCCGCCCGAATTGTTCATTCTGACGAAGGTCAAGTTTGTCACTCCACCTTAATATATATATATATACAGTATATACAGTATATATATATATATATATATATGTATGTGTGTGTGTGTACGTATATGTGTATGTGTGTGTGTATGTGGTGTTGAAGCAGTTTTTTTTGAAAAAAATGAAGTTAGTAACAGTTTAGTCTGTGAACTCTAAATACATTTTGTATTGATTTTAAAGTCTACCATTAAAGCCGTTTTCTTTTCGTTCAAAACTTGACTTGACTTGGAAGTCACATTCTTTCATAGATTTGTGGTCGAAAAGAACGCTGAAATTTGAGTTTGTGACGTCACATGTAAACAAAACTCTGTAAGACCCACTCTTGGCTAGACCTACTTCGGAGTTCATGGGCTAAAAGGCTGAGTCATTCGTCTGGACACTTAACACGGAGCAGCAGGGTTCTAACTTCAGGTTTTTATCATGAATTCAGGCCAAAGTAAGAAGACTGAATGAGGCATAGACTGTAGCCTAGGTTTGAGCTCGCCATAACGACACTAGCCTAGGCCAATATAGACCCAAAATTGCAATAAATAAAGGCAAATTATTTACTTAAGACTCGTAAACGCTTAAACTTAATCTAACATAGCTTTCTAATATCAATAAAGTATTTTTTCTTTTATACATGGATCTAAATAATGCAATGAATTCTCGAAATACCTTCGATTCTGCAGACAATAAATTGTTTGTTTACAAAAGAGTAACTCGAGTTTACTCTAGCCACCTCCGGAACTGGTTTTGGCAAAATTCGAGTGAAGTCCAGTTGGATCTTGATTTTTAGACGGAAAGAACGCGGAAGATTTGAGTTGACCTAACTTGACTTCAAGTCAGTTGGACAAAAAAAACCCAGCTTAATCCATCTAGAGAAGTGGGGTTCGCGGACCCCTTAGGTGTCCGTGAATGAGTTTCAGGGATCCGCAGAAGACAAGGGGTATATTCTAATTCACACAAAATTAGAATATACAAATTATTTTCGCTAAGGGGTCCTTATAAATAATCCATATTCTTCTATGGGTCCACAAGTGAGAAAAAGGTTACGGACCACTGATCTAAAGCAGAACCTTCAATACCCTCAATACGTGTCGTGAGAATCGAACCAATACCCTCCCAATTAGGGATTGTTAAGTAAATGCCTTGAAATATCCATACAGTGGAACATCTCAACTTGTACCACAGTCCGAGTTTCACAACTAAAGTAAATAACAGTTTACTTAACGATGTTCAAATAAATGTTCATTTGGTATGCCTTTGAAGTAACGACACATTTAATGAAGAATTTAGGCAAGGTGAATTTTCAGTGCCACTTCTATGTGGCACTGTGCAGTGTCACAGTTCACTATCGATTTGGAAAGTAAAGTTTGCCCCCAACTTGCTCACGAAATGAAGCACAAATCTGTTATTTGCAAATTATGATAATTTGCTAATCAAAATACTCTTGTTTCATCTACGTTCATGTTATGTACGAGTATACCTATATAATTATATACAGGGTGTCTATAAATTACCTTTAGAAATTCAAAGAAAATTTAATTAAATTTGTAAATATAATTTATGAACAATGTATATATACTCGTGTATATATATATATATATATACCATATGTCCCACAAAAAAGTACACCCAACTTTAGATTGTACCAACTCCTCCAAAAATTGAGATATTTTGGATCTGTTTGTTTGATTTAATATAGCAAATTATTCTTTGTTAACGTTCAAAATTTATTCATGTTTAAACGATTTAGTGTTTAAGCATCTGCTTTTAACTGAAGGGTACAGCAAAATGGGTTGCGCGGAATGATCATTTCTCCCAGCCAGATAGCTCCTCTTGCTTTAACCAATGTGCTACTTTTTACGTCGAAGGATATTGCAAATATTTTTTTAAATAATTCGAACTTTTGTATCTAAGATACGAGTCATACATATAAATGAAGAATCTGAATTACTAAATTTATAAATAACTTTGAAACCCTTATGCAGTTTTACACGAAGGCAGCGCGTTCTCATGGTCACAACTTATCTGCAAACTAAAAGCTTAAAACAAGTTCAGAATACCTTCGAACTGCAATTTCCCGATAGAGCTTCTCCAACTAAACATACAGTTTTGAAGAATGTTCGAAAATACAAAGAAGAAGGAACGGTCCTCAATTTGAACAAAGGACGTTCAGGCCATCCGAAGACGGCAAGAACAGAGGAGAACATTCAGCATTCAGCCCTGACTTGACCCCGTGTGATTACTTTTTATGGGGTCATTTGAAAAATAGAGTATTTGCATCACAACCTATCAATTTAGATGATTTGAGGACTCGCATCACAGCTGAAATCAACTTGTTAAAAGACAATCCAGATCTTATCAAAAGAGTGATGGGGAAGATGAGAGCTCGACTCCAGATTTGTATCGATAGGAATGGCGGTCATGTTGAAAGAAAACGAAACTATGCAACTTTTGCAATAAGGAATAAAGAAAAATCTGCTTTGTATCTTATTAAAATTATGTTAAAGTATCTATTATTATGCATTTGTCTTTTCATTACATCGATAGCACACACATTATTTTTTCATTGACCAATTTTGCGCAATCCATTTTGTTGTACCCTTCAGTTAAAAGCAGATGCTTAAACACTAAATCGTTTAAACATGAATAAATTTTGAACGTTAACAAAGAATAATTTGCTATATTAAATCAAACAAACAGATCCAAAATATCTCAATTTTTGGAGGAGTTAGTACAATCTAAATTTGGGTGTACTTTTTTGTGGGACATATGATATATATATAATATATATATATATATATATATCATATGTCCCACAAAAAAGTACACCCAAATTTAGATTGTACTAACTCCTCCAAAAATTGAGATATTTTGGATCTGTTTGTTTGATTTAATATAGCAAATTATTCTTTGTTAACGTTCAAAATTTATTCATGTTTAAACGATTTAGTGTTTAAGCATCTGCTTTTAACTGAAGGGTACAACAAAATGGATTGCGCAAAATTGGTCAATGAAAAAATAATGTGTGTGCTATCGATGTAATGAAAAGACAAATGCATAATAATAGATACTTTAACATAATTTTAATAAGATACAAAGCAGATTTGCTATATATATATATATATATATAACATGCATGCTTTTGCTTGTTGTTCCATATACAGCTATGGCCAAAACATTTGAAAAACCTTAAAATTTTTTGTAATTAAAAATATATAAACAGAAATGACTTATAACATCACTGATATATTTTCATTACTGATAATGAATTTAGTAACACTTGTCAACATTTGTGAACTTCCTCAGAAACATTTGGTGTAATTATTATTACTTGCTATATTATCATAGTGTTTATACATCATAATTTTTCAGTGTTTTGCAGTTTATTGGTAATTATATTTAAACTAGAAAGTGGTATGAAATTCAATACATTAATGGCACATCTTTACTCAGAAGTAGGATGCGGGTTTTATTTGACTTTATCAAACTTAAACACTTGCATCACCTTAGAACTTTTTAAAAATTTAGCTGACTGATAAAGTCAAATGAAATCTGCATGCATACTAATATATATATATATATATATGAATGAATAAGAGAAAACCGCAATCTTGTGGTAACTTATACATAAGCATGGGGCGCTGTCGGACCTTCTCTCTCTCTCTTCCCCACATATATATATATATATATATATATATATGAAAATTATTTCACGAAAGTAACACGTGAAAAATATTTATGATGAATAAAACCACGAAGGAAAGGAAACACAGAGTGGTGCACAAGCGCTTTCGTCTAATGACATCCTCAGGAACATTCAGTGTTCCTGAGGATGTCATTAGACGAAAGCGCTTGAGCACCACTCTGTGTTTCCTTTCCTTCGTGGTATTATTCATCATATATATATACAGTATATACAGGGCGTCCCAAAAAAATGTATACACACTTTAAATAATTATAAAGGCAGTGTTTATTAAAATACATTTCATTTTCAAAATGTAATAGAATCTACAGACATTATTTAATTGTTTTGTCAACGCCTGTTTTCAAACTGACGTCCGTTCTGGTCCAGGCACTGCTGATAACGCGAAGCAATGGAATCGCAAACATCACGAAACATTTCGTTTGGTATTTGTGTGCATTCTCGTTCAATGGCTGCTCTCAATTCAGCGACTGTTGCAGGTTTTATAGCGTAGACTTTGTCTTTTAAGTATCCCCATAAAAAAAAGTCTAGTGGTGTGAGGTCTGGTGAACGCGGAGGGTATTCTACGAAACCCCTTCGTCCAGTCCACATCCACATCGTGCCAAGTACCACTCGCAATACTCCACTCTTCGGTCCGGATCATCTTCATTAATAGCATGGACGAATCTTGGAATGTAACTTTTCCATTGACAGCGCTTCAAATGCGTTGGACAGACGATTCTGAAATTCCTACCTCACGACTCGCTTGCCGCACAGATTTTCTTGGACTTTGGTGATACGTTTCCAGTACTCTTTCTTGCTTTGTGAGGCTGGTCGATGTCCGTGGTCTTCCGGAACGCTTCTTGTGGACATTCTGAACAGTTCCATCGGCTTCAAACTTATCTCTAATTCGAGTGATGGTAAGTCGCGTTGGTGGATCTGTTTGAAACTCCCTCCTAAACTGTCTTTGCACTTCAACTGCGTTTTCACACTTCCAGTAGCATTTTAGAATGAATTTCCTTTGTTCAAAGCTTAGTCTGACTGCCATTATTAATTCTAATGGGTTTAACTTGGAAAGAAAGAAACATCAATTGAGCTATCAGCTGTTAAAGTGTGTATACATTTTTTTGGGACGCCCTGTATATATATATATATATATGAAAATTATTTCACGAAGGTAACACGTGAAAAATATTTATGATGAATAAAACCACGAAGGAAAGGAAACACAAAATGGTGCTCAAGCGCTTTCGTCTAATGACATCCTCAGGAACACTGAAGTACATAAAAAGGTTAAGCCTATATATAGGTTACAGAAAGAAAAAAAGAAAAAATAAATAACATACATACACACACACACACATATATATATATATATATATATACATACATATCTATATATACAAATACATACATACATACATACATATATATACAATAAACAGAGAAGTAAAAATAATAAAAAATTAAAAATTAAAACCTTAAAGGATTACCAGTGAGGCGTACAGATTTGTAAGGAAAAATATCGATTTTTAGCACAAGATCAAATGGATTATAAAAATACAAAATTATACTGGAACTCTGCCGGTTTTAACACAATGCTGCCTATGGTCAGGTTTCGATATATATAAAAAAAAAAATAAATAAAATGCAAATTAAAAGTTAATCGATTTTTAGCACAAGATCAAATGGATTATAAAAATACAAATTTATACTGGAACTCTGTCCGGGTTTTAACACACTGCTACCTATGGTCAGGTTTTGATATATATATAAAAATAAAATGCAAATTAAAAGTTAATAAAGTAGAAGACAAGTTTACCAAAGATTTAATGTTTTACCCTTCTTATTTAAATCTGTTTTAAAGGAATTCAACGTAACAGGATCGAGTTGAAAAAGACCTTTGCTTATGTTGAAGTTATTTGAAAGTTGGATAATGGCAGACTCAAGAATATTTCTATTAACAATGTTGCTTGAATGGAATAAAACTGAAGCATTATTCCAATCAATACAGTGGGCTAACTCTGACAAATGGACAAAAAGGGCACTGGACAACTGTCCTGTTCTAACGGAATATTGATGCTGTTTTATACGTGCATTTGCATTTTATTTTTTTATATATATCAAAACCTGACCATAGGCAGCAGTGTGTTAAAACCCGGACAGAGTTCCAGTATAAATTTGTATTTTTATAATCCATTTGATTTGTGCTAAAAATCGATTAACTTTTAATTTGCATTTTATTTATTTATTTTTTTTTTATATATATCGAAACCTGACCATAGGCAGCATTGTGTTAAAACCCGGCAGAGTTCCAGTATAATTTTGTATTTTTATAATCCATTTGATCTTGTGCTAAAAATCGATATTTTTCCTTACAAATCTGTACGCCTCACTGGTAATCCTTTAAGGTTTTAATTTTTAATTTTTTATTATTTTTACTTCTCTGTTTATTGTATATATATGTATGTATGTATGTATGTATGTATTTGTATATATAGATATGTATGTATATATATTATATATATATGTGTGTGTGTGTGTGTATGTATGTTATTTATTTTTTCTTTTTTTCTTTCTGTAACCTATATATAGGCTTAACCTTTTTATGTACTTCAGTGTTCCTGAGGATGTCATTAGACGAAAGCGCTTGAGCACCAATTTTGGTTTCCTTTCCTTCGTGGTTTTATTCATCATATATATATATATATATATATATATATATATATATATATATATATATATATATATATATATATATATATATTAAAACAATAAAAAACAATAAAATCCCCAAAGTTAAAAGAATAAAACACTAAAAAAAAACGGCGAAGCTTTTAGATAGAAACTTCCCTCATCATTCAGGTGGTGTGTCAGGGGATTTTAATTTATATATATATATTATATATATATATATATATATATATATATATATATATATATTATATAATTCTTTAGTAAAATGAAATTTGGTTAGGCCTTTTGTCCTAAACACATAAATAAGAGCAATTAAATTCTTACCTGTAATTATCCCTGAAAGATTTCATAATTGATTTACGTTTTTGTTGAACATTTTCGGTTTAAATATTAAATAATATTCAAATACTTTCGAAATAACAAAATAAATTAATCGTCCAATTATTTAAAAATGATGAGCTAGACGAACACTGTATCATAAAATCATATTATTTTTAATTGATTTCTGTTTATGATGCACCCTGTTTACGAAAGTCGTTCAAAGAAAGCTTCTTATGAAAATTATTTTCTTATCTTTGGATTATGGATAATATATATATATGAAATAGAGTTTTCATATTTTTTTTTCCAAAGAGAAAACCAATTAAAAAACGAAGTTTTTATTTAACTTAATCGAATATTAGTTTTAGTTTGGCTTAGTTTTCTCACGCACTCAAACTTTATTTTAGGTTTCATGAAGGAATTCTCTTTTACCTGAAAAAGAAGAATATATATATATATATATATATATATATATATATATATGGGATGAATTTCACACTTAAACACGTGAAATGAATGGGTTATGCAAAACCACAAAGAAAAAGAGAAACAATGATTCAAAGGTCTTTGGTGTATTCAGCAGTACACCTCGTCAGGGAATGACGAAGTGTACTGCTGAATAAACGAAAGGACTTAACATAATATATGAGTATATGCGCTGAACCTTAGTTTGCCCAGACAACCAGAAAACCAATATATTTCGGTTTAATATATGAAATAATTCTATCCAGTGCCAACGAGTGCCACACTCAAATCCCACATCGACCTCTACTTCCGCCAAATGAATCACTCACTGCGTAGCGCCATCTAGCGGAATTATCCCTGCGGAGTAATATAATATCATGCACGCATGATACAAACCAGTGCCACACTGGCACCAACCGGAATCGAGAGGATGAAATTTTTATGAGGGTGAATTGTAAGTCCGGTTAAATTCCGGTCTGAATAAACGACCAGAACGTCGGAAATACACACATTTTATATATACTTTTGACCTTGAAGGGTCAACTTGCAACTTTTAGTAGCACCATATACCGTCCGTGGGAGAGTATGTTTTACAAACACGACAAAAAGCTTATCCGCAATGAATCATTCATATCATATATCAATTGGTATAAGATTCCTCACGAGTGGACCAAACACACGCACACACTGAACCCCAGATAGAGGGTACAAACCACTGTATAGAATACACATTTTTATTCAAAATCACTAAATTTCGGAAATTAATTATTAGTAATTATTTAATTTAGTTATACGTTTTCAATGCAGTTATCAGTTCCTTATATATATATATATATATATATATATAATATATATATATATACATATATATATATATAAAATGGAACGCAGAAATCTGTCACGGGTAACTTTTCCTTCCATACTCAACCCTGTTTGAACTCACATTGCAAACGCATGAAGAAGGTAAAAACATTGTACTCTAGAATTGAAAATTTGTCTGCGCATGCGCAAAGCTTGCGTCTTTATTGTTATTATTATTATTATTATTATTATTATTACACATACATGGACAAGATAATAAATAAATAGAAGAAATTATATATATATATATATATATATATATATATATATATATATATATATATATATATATGCAGAAGTTACGCAATGTCATACGTGTTTGGAGGTGATCGATATTATTTTATGATGAAGAGAAAATTGTGGACTTAATCTTTGTTGAAAGAGAGAGAGAGAGAGAGAGAGAAGAGAGAGAGAGAAGAGAAGGGGGGGGGGGGGTTGTATACCTGAAAATTATAGGTTAAGAATGGAATCGGAGGTTTTATATTTGAAAACCAAACCTCTTATTTTCCCTCAGAGAACAAATAACGTTAATTCACTCTCGAGATCTCGAACCCACGAAATCACGAAACCACGAAACCACGAAATCCTGAAATCATGAAACAAACTAATCCATATAGAAATCTATTTATGAAAAATAGCGAAATCATGCGGGCAATTTTAATATAGATATGAACTCGACGGATGATGGACGTGTGACGGGATGAGAGTGAAAAATCATTGGATAAAAAGAGAGAGTTTAAAAGGTTGAATGTTTTGGATGAATGTGTGAATGAATGAATGAATAAATGAATGAATGAATATATCAGTGAATCAGTGAATCAGTGAGGGGGTGAAGTTGGATATTCGCATATATGCATACAGAGAAGTGGATACAAGCAAAAAATTACCTTATTTATGTAAATATATTTTAGTTAAAATTAGATATGAACATTTGGATAGCTTTTATATACATATATATATTATATATATATATGTGTGTGTGTGTGTGTGTGTGTGTGTGAGGCATACATAACTATAACCATAGTATTCACATAAAGAACATCAAACAAAATTTACCCAGAAGTAGAGAACCTTGCATGTTTGTACAGTCAGCGTCTGAGGTCACCAGGAATGACCACGCAGAAAGTCTTACTCGTCTTCGCGTGAGTTCTGAGAGGCGATTACGCATAAGAATTGCCCTCTGTAGGGCTTCATTAAAGGGCACCTGATGGAGGCTTCACTTTATTCGGGATTTAGTGTCTTTGGGAGTTGGGGGTTAAAGAGATTGTATAGAGTTATTCATTTTCTTTTGCTTTGAAACAGTGAGAATATATAAAAATTAATAATTTCTTTGAGTCAGGAAGGAGGGGCCAAGGGCAAGTTAGTGTAACGTAAGGTGCAGAGTTTTTCTTTTATCTAATACTTTCGATGTATTTGTCATTCACTGATATAGAAGTTTTATGTGAAGCTTTAGTGACATGTGTATTCTACACACACACACATACACACACACACACACACATGTCTAACGAAATATAAGTGCAAATTCCAGAGAAAACCAAATAATAATAATTTTTTTCCATTCCGAAAGGAGGGACCAAGAGTGAACACCCACAAAAATGTCCCCTCCCCCAAAGAAGGAGAAGATTACTCACTTAAACATTAAATTCATTTTATTTACCTAAAAGAGTTGGAAATTTTTTAAATTTTTTGTGAATTCTTGGAAAAATATTTAATTTCTTGTAAATTGTTGGAAATTTTTTTAATTTCTTGTAAATTGTTGGAAAAATATTTAATTTCTTGTAAATTGTTGAAAAAAAAATTTAATTTCTTGTAAATTGTTGAAAAAATATTTAATTTCTTGTAAATTGTTGGGAAAATATTTAATTTTTTGTAAATTGTTGGAATTTTTTGTAAACTGAAATGATAAAGTCGAGAAACAAAAGGAAAAAATTCGTAAGTGTGAACCTTAGAGCGAGTTTCGTGACACGTAAAAGAGATTCTTTGTAACGTAACTAAATTACTAATCAATATATTCATAAAAGATGTACGCGAAACTCGTCCCTTAGAAGCGTCTTTTGAAATTACGGGTTCTTTATTGTACTTCTTCTTTAGTGAAGCTTCTGAAAGTCTGAAATATCGTTCTGGTCTCTTAAAGATTATTTACTTACGGAATGTTGACGAAATTAAATAGACACTACGATGCTTGTCTTTGAAAACAAACGGCAGAGCTCATCAATGGGGTACCAGAACGTGTGTGTGTGTGTGTGCGTGCGTGTGTGTGTGTGTGTGTGTGTGTGTCAGCTTTACATAATGCAAAGGGGAAAGCAACACCATTCTAAATATATTGATTTAACAAATTCGTTAGTATTTATTTACTTTTATTACCAAATCTAAAACTATGGAAAAAAACGTAGGTATTTATTTACTCTTGTCAACCCTCTGTACCTATTGATGCCTCTCTGACTCTCTGACTATCTCTCCCTTCGAGTATGTTATAAATATTTTTTAGCTAATGACGTGGGAAAGACTTCCGAAGGGTTTCTTTTAGGAAATATATCATTTTGTTTAAATTGCTGTACGTAAAACTGTCATTTATCATCTATATTGATAACCTTGCTTTTTCTATTTACCACTTATGTCAAAGTATATGGAGATACGAGTCTCTATTGTATCCTGCTTTTTCTATCTACTTTTTATGTCAAAGTATATGGAGATAAGAGCCTCTATGTACTCTGACATTCTTTTATGTCACCGCTTTACAAAACCTGCGTGATAGGGCTGCTGGACACGTCTTTATTTAAGTATTATGCCAGGATTCATGAATTTTAAACAAATAGATTCATATTGAATCTTTCCTTGAGAAAGAAAATTTGCTTAAGTTGACTGTTTTTGTCTGGTGAAAAGCTTGGTATGAAATGTGGTTGTAACATTATTGTAGTCACAGTGACCGTGACCAGTAAAACATTAACAACAGTATAATGACTAACTAACCATCATAATATATACATAGTATAGTCATATTTTATACCTAAAACTAATTAATGGTGTAGTCAGTAGGACACATAGTTAAGTTATTAAGTTTATCCAGTTAATAAACAGTAATTGTTAAATTTATTCAATATCTCTGGACTTAAGTTTGTTACAGTCGGTTTTTTGCAGTTAACGTTGTAGAACAGTGAATAAATGTTGCGTCAATTAACATTAACTCAATTAACATTAACATTAACAGTAACTCAATTAACATTAACATTAACAATAACAGTAACTCAATTAAGATTAACATTAACATTAACAGTAACTCAATTAAGATTAACATTAACAGTAACTTAATTAAGATTAACATTAACATTAACAGTAACTCAACATTAACATTAAGAGTTAAGATTCATGGATTCCCACCAAGAAATGGGACATTTAGTAGACGTTTAGTAAACGTTTTTCTAAAAGTTTATGATGTTTCTTATTGGGTTTGTTCCACTGATGAGGTACATCAGTATTTAGATTACTTTAGAATATACCGTAGAAGTCCTACAAAATATATCACAAATGAAACGAGCTATAAGCACTGTGTTCAAACTAAATGCATCAAACTAGTCACTTCGACAATGACTACTTCTTCAGTGTGGTTTGTCTTACATGTTCACGTGACATAGTCTCTTCGCATGAAAATGTTCTCTGTTATTCTGAAATTAATGAAGTTGTACCTTCAGCTACCAAAGTCCTGATTTACAGGGGGCCGCAAAGTAGGTGCCCTCAGCGTATGCTAACGTTATTTGTTATTTTTGATTGGGGGATTGTTCAGTCTCCTTCGTAAAGGTAGAGTGCAAATGAAAGAGGGGACCTACGGTTTTACGTGGGATCCGAACCACAGCTCGCTACATCATCTGAATGTACCCATTGCTCTAACTCCTGCATTATTCGAGATTCGAACCCTTGCCCTCAGTTTCTTCACTTCGCTTATATAAGGAAATATTGTCACCCACTGAGCAAGTGACGCGCCCATCTAAAACGTAACTTCTGAGGACTGTTTCTTATTTTACTTAGCCATTATAACAAATGAGTCATAAAACACATCAAATAAAATAGTTATGCCTTGTGAATCTATTTTAAGAACCATTAATTATTTGGTATTCGACATAAACAGGAGTAACTGAGGAAAATCTGAGGGAAATGCGAGGGAAGCCAATACTGTATGCTCGTAAACACATATGAAACACGATACATTTCATAATGCAAAAGGGAGTTTATACAGATATGAAACAAAGATTATAATGCCGTGACATTAAGCTACATTGCTTACACTAAGAATAAGACGACATTCAGTCTGTCTGTGAGTTTAGTATGTATAAAATGTATAAAATGATGCTTTCTCACTGCCAACTGGACTAGTATTGATTCAGTTGCTTCTATGAGTCAAATTTAATGATACAAATTAATTACATTATTTATGAGTAAAGGAAATGAGTTAATGAAGTACATTTAAATGATATTAGCTAGATGCCTAAAGATACGTAGATAAATAGATAGATAGATAGATAGATAAATACAGATAGAGAGACAGACCGACATAGAAAGACAGAAGAGAGAGAATAAAAATATTTCGAATCAGCGCTTTTACATTATGTCATTCACTGTTATTATTATTAAAAATTATTATTATTATTATTATTATTATTATTATTATCGTTATTATAATTATTATTATTATTATTATTATTCCGTAAGAATACCGCATCAAAACTGTTACCGGTTCGGATGTACCACCGGTGTTGGCTAATCCTCGTTTGTAAACTTTACTAGTTTGGACAATATAAACTAATTACAAACTTTGCAATTAACTGAATACAGTAAACACAAAAATGTGCTATAAATACTGTTTTAATTGAAATATTTTCAACTGTATTATTATATCTGAATGCAGAATTAAATATGTCTTTCTAATTTCCTTAGTAGATAAAGCACCTGAGCAAAATCCCTGATAAAGTAAAATTAAATTTTTGTTTAACTTCTTTTTTCAGTGATTTATTCTGCATGAACCACTCATATCGTTTCCTCTTATTAGTCTCAGAAAGTAATAGCTTCCGTCTAGCTACAGGTTCTCTGTACCCAGCTCTATGTAGGAGGGTCTTGGCAGAACGCTCTCTGAGCCTAATAATAGGAAACAATGTAAGTGGTCCATGCAGATGAAGGACAAGTCTGATCAGTTTTGGCGTTCATTTGTCTTCTAAAATGAATCAATATTCCATCACTTTGCTTCAAGAGGACGGAGTTGGGTATGGAGAATCTGTGGTAATATGTTCTATCCAAAATTGGTGCAACCCAATGTGAAATTCGGTGGTTGCGCTGTTATGGTGTGGGCAGGCATTTGACACTCTGTAAAAACTGACCGTGTGCTCGTAGAAGGACATTTTAATTCACAAGATTACATAACCATCTTAGATGAGAATCTCACGCCTTTGTTTCAGAATGGAAACTTCACCTGGAGAACATCATGAATGATGAACTGTAGAGGGTGTTCATTTTGACGTTATAATTCACTCAAACTTTGATATTTTATATTTATAAAGGTTACCTCTCTATTACCTAGTTTTCTTTCTCAGCTGTTGAAGCTAATTTAAAATTAAGGATAACTACTTTAATTGTTCACAATTAAAATTTCGTAAATTATGAATTATTATTATTTTCAATGGGACACGTTTGGCTGAGGTGATTTAAGAACATAGAGATGAAGATATGTGAAAACGTTTATCATTAATTAGAAAATTAATTAATTTATTATAAACTATTAATTAAGAGCAATTACATACATAAAAGAGTACATCTCAACGATGTATGACTTAGCATTATTAAATTAGGACTAAATCAATAAATTTAACTTTTGCATGATTTTGAATTAGATTAAATAAATGGGATATATTTAAGACAGGAACTTTCGCACGTGAATTCTTAAGACCAAAGGATTACACACTAAAATGAATCTAACTAATAGTCTTTCAGACATTCTTTACAACCGAAATAATTCTAACTGAGGAACACAAGTATAAGCTTACAATAGAGAAACCAAAAAAAGTAGGCTACTGACTAAAAAGCCATAGCTAATAATACTATTATTGCAAAGTAGAACTATATATATATATATATATATATATATATATATATATATATCACGCAGAAAAAGAGTATATTTAGATGTTAAGGTTAAGATCAACATAAAAAAACACAAAAGCGGCTAACGTAGTTTTAAAAAGCAGAGATTAAAAAATACCTGTATATTAATTAAAAGTTTCTGGAATGAAATGTAACAAATATGCAAGGCCTACTGTCAGTAATTAAAATTTAAATTCTTTTAGTAAAATAAATTAAAATCCAAACAAACAAATAGAATATATAACACGAAGTTTAATTCTGGGTATTAAAACTGTCAGAAAGATACAATTAAATACATATATATTTAAAAAATTCCTCCTAACTTTAAAACTGATTTCTAACTTTATTTTGGTTCGTGAAATCCAAAAATGTCACAAAACAAATTGAGCATTTTACGAAATTACTTAATAATAGTTCAACGGAAGTCTTCGTTCCATAAAGAGAAAACTCCCATTAATTTCTCCATTTAATTCACTCTCCCCTTTAAAGCAAAGAAAATGGTTAAAGGGAAAGTTGTTTGTACTGTGTTTACATTTCATTCAGCCTTTGAGACAGGATGACTTACATCTACTTCAGTGATTACAGACTCCGTTACTATTAGAATTATTATACCATATAACGTAAAAGGTGAATTACAGTACTTGTGTTTTATATTACTGTATCAAATTACAGTATATTTTGTATATAACGTAAAGTATTAAGAGTAATTATATAGAGTTCTTACGTATCAGAATTTCTCTCGTGGTAAATAAACTATTGGTTAAGTGTGTACCTCTTAAGAGACCACTTATATATAAGAGTGTTGTCCAACATTACCTAATGTGAAAGTTTCGAAAGTTAGGTCGTGTTGTAAATGTGTAAAATTGCACATTTTATATATATATAATATATTATATATATGATAAGTATTAATTAAACAATATAACGCATATGCCTATTTAATTATAAGCCCTATATTTTTAACTAACACGTAAGCAGTGTTAAGAATTTAACGTTATTTGTATACAGACTAAAAAAAGTTTAAAAAATTATCTGAAATGTGAAAATCCAGTGACGATATCAATACCGTTATCTAATTTTAATTTGTATCTTAATACAAACTACGATAAAGGAATACTTATACGTAAAGTACTCTATAATACAGTGCATTTAAAAAATCCTCATATATAATAAATTTTAATAATCCACTACTACAAATGTGAAGGCGTTATTACTGTTTTTAATATATTTTGAGTAATTAACGAGGTCATATCCCGTGAATTACACTTTAGGCAGAACTTTGGATCGGCCATCTCGTAAGTAAAGTTACCCACATGTTGAAATGTTGCGCACAACACACACACACACACACACACATACACACACACACACACATATCACAAACAGTAACAAGTAACAAATTAGAATAAGTAGGGCACAAACCATTCTACATAAATATTCTAAAGGAAGGTTCTAAAGGACGTCTCGCGCCCTTGTCCTTTTGTGTGTGTTTAGAATTGAGGTTCCTAACACCCTGTGTAGGAACAAACAGAAGCGAACAGGAAACTATGTATTGAAAATCGTGAATAAATATAGTTAAAACGTATCTGTAATTTAAAAAAATTACTATTTACATTATTATTATTATTATTATTATTATTATTTATTTATTTATTTATTTATTCACTTATTTTTATACATTTGTGTCATGAAAGTATATATATATATACTGTATACAAAATAAGGTTCATATACATATATATATACTTTAGTAATTATGAGGTTCAAGTTAACTACAAATATTAACGAAATAACTATCCTCTAAAAAGATATAGGCCTAAGGCAAATTTTCTTATCCTGATAAATTCAAACGCTGCATTACACCTTAGACATTTTATATCCAGTTCCTAAAAGTGTTAAAACTTATTTTTCACTATTACAGTTTGCGGTATTCCAAAAGTGGTTAGAAAAAATTAAGCCGAGAATTATTGGAGGCATTAATGCCATATCAGGAGAATGGCCCTGGCAGGTGGCACTGTTGCAAGTGGATCCCTCGACAGGTGTGATTTTGTCTCACCATTGTGGGGGAGTTCTCATTAGTCAAAATTGGGTTCTCACGGCAGCTCATTGTTTGGTAGAGTAAGTATTTTATATTTACGCTATAATATGATTCATTAATGACAAATAACTAGTAACTACTACCTAACAAGTTACTAACAACTATCTAATACAGTTCTATTCGATCATAACCAATCCACTATCGGAACAAGGAATTTAACATTAATGTCTATTATCTACTTCACATATTGTCTCTATAAATATAATTATTTTTATTAATTATCAATTATTTTATTAATACCTTTATTATAACGAAGATAATGAGTTTTCTTTATTTTTTATTTTATTTTTTTCAGCCCTTTTTTAAAGTTTGTTCTTCCTCCGCCATTTGGAGAGGAAGAATCGGAGAGATACGATTAAAAACCAAAAGAGAAAATATTTTGAAAGTAAATTCAGATAAGAAGGATTACGTCTCGGATTTAGATTATGATCTGGATCAAGAAATAATGTCGGAGTTTACTGGACACAAGGAAAAATATGATCTACTTTCAAAGTTAAATTCGATAAACAAATTGAATCTCAATCATCAACAACTTCCAAGTTGAGAGAATTATTTTGCATAAGGTAATATACAGTGTATGAAAATTATTTCACGGAATAACACGGAAAATATTTATGATGAATAAAACCACAAGAAAGGAAACACAAAATGGTGCTCAAGCGCTTTCGTCTAATGGACATCCTCAGGAACACTGAAGTACATAAACGGTTAAGCCTATATATAGGTTACAGAAAGAAAAAAAGAAAAAAATAAATAACATACATACACACACACATATACATATATATATATATATATACATACATATCTATATATACAAATACATACATACTACATACATATATATACAATAAACAGAGAAGTAAAATAAAAATTAAAATTAAAACCTTAAAGGATTACCAGTGAGGCGTACAGATTTGTAAGGAAAAATATCGATTTTTAGGACAAGATCAAATGGATTATAAAAAATACAAATTTATACTGGAACTCTGCCCGGGTTTTTAACACTGCTGCTGCCTATGGTCAGGTTTCGATATATATAAAAAAATAAAATGCAAATTAAAAGTTAATCGATTTTTAGCACAAGATCAAATGGATTATAAAATACAAATTTATACTGGAACTTCTGCCCGGGTTTTTAACACACTGCTGCCTATGTCAGGTTTCGATATATATAAAAAAATAAAATGTCAAATTAAAAGTTAATAAAGTAAAACAAGTTTACCAAAGATTTAATGTTTTACCCTTCTTATCTAAATCTGTTTTAAAGGAATTCAAAATAACAGGATCGAGTTGAAAAAGACCTTTGCTTATGTGAAGTTATTTGAAAGTTGATAATGGCAGACTCAAGAATATTTCTATTAACAATGTTGCTTGAATGGAATAAACTGAAGCATTATTCCAATCAATACAGTGGGCTAACTCTGACAAATGGACAAAAAGGGCACTGGACAACTGTCCTGTTCTAACGGAATATTGATGCTGTTTTGATTGGAATAATGCTTCAGTTTTATTCCATTCAAGCAACATTGTTAATAGAAATATTCTTGAGTCTGCCATTATCCAACTTTCAAATAACTTCAACATAAGCAAAGTTCTTTTTCAACTCGATCCTGTTATTTTGAATTCCTTTAAAACAGATTTAGATAAGAAGGGTAAAACATTAAATCTTTGGTAAACTTGTCTTCTACTTTATTAACTTTTAATTTGCATTTTATTTTTTTTATATATATCG
Organism: Bathynomus jamesi; assembly: GCA_023014485.1. Taxonomy (NCBI): domain Eukaryota; kingdom Metazoa; phylum Arthropoda; class Malacostraca; order Isopoda; family Cirolanidae; genus Bathynomus; species Bathynomus jamesi. Next base: position 25,995 of record JAJOZX010005677.1, on the reverse strand, counting down.
AAACCTGACATAGGCAGCAGTGTGTTTTTAAAAACCCGGGCAGAGTCCAGTATAAATTTGTATTTTTATAATCCATTGATCTTGTGCTAAAAATCGATTAACTTTTAATTTGCATTTTATTTTTTTATATATATCGAAACCTGACCATAGGCAGCAGTGTGTTAAAACGCCGGGCAGAGTTCCAGTATAAATTTTATTTTTTTATAATCCATTGATCTTGTGCTAAAATCGATATTTTTCCTTTACAAATCTGTACGCCTCACTGGTAATCCTTTAAGGTTTTAATTTTTATTTTTTTATTTTTACTTCTCTGTTTATTGTATATATATGTATGTATGTATGTATGTATTTGTATATATAGATATGGTATGTGTATATATATATATATATGTATATTATATGTGGTGTGTGTATGTATGTTATTTATTTTTTCTTTTTTTCTTTCTGTAACCTATATATAGGCTTAACCTTTTTATGTACTTCAGTGTTCCTGAGGATGTCATTAGACGAAAGCGCTGAGCACCATTTTGTTTCCTTTCCTTCGTGGTTTTATTCATCATACAGTATATATATTATATATATATATATATATATATATATATATATATATATATTATATATTACATGGTGTGGGCGAAAGTAGCTCCCTATTTTGGATTGGTAAAAAATATACGTATATTATCCATTTATTTCAGAAGAAATAATATGAAAAGGTAGGCATACATGGTAGGTTTTCTCTAAAATTCAATGTGGGCTCCAACTCTTTCCACCAGCTTCTGGAGCCGCCCAGGAATGGCGTCCACTGACTTTAGCAGGAACTCCGGCGGGATGGAGGACATGACTTCCCGAATTCGGTCCTCCAGTTCTTCCAATGTCCTCGTTTGGTGCGGTAGACTTCTTCCTTTACCCACCCCCAAAGAAAGAAGTCGCACGGTGTCAAGTCGGGGCTCTTGGCTGGCCATTGATGTGGACCACGACGACCCATCCAACGCCCAGGGAAGTGGGCATCCAGCCACTCACGGACAACAGAGCGAAGTGCGGAGGGGCGCCATCTTGCATAAATATCAGATCGTCGATGTTCTCCATGTGCTGACAACCGGCCAGACCGTCGTTTCGCAACATAGCAGGTACCGCTCAGCATTCATGGTGTTGCGCAGAAGGAACGGGCCCACAACCTGATCTGAGGTCATACCACACCACACCGTTACACTGAACCGATTCTGCCGTTTTCAGCGGTAACCATGGGATCCTCTCGTCTGCCCAGTAGTGGCAATTGTGGCGGTTGACAAAGCCTCCGACGTGGAACACCGCCTCGTCGCTCCAGAGGATGTTGCGGAAGAGATGGGGCCAGTCTTCATGCCAAGCCAGCATGATTTCCCCGAACTCCATGCGAATGTCGCAGTCCTCGTCCGAGAGAGATTGGCAGTAATGCGGCTTCCACGCCGCCAGTTCAGCTCCCTTCTTCAGCACAGTTTCACACTGAGTAGCGGGAGAGTCCTTTCCGAGCTGCCTGGCGAGTTGACTTTCGTGGACTCCGTGCGAACATTCCTGAACTGCCTGCACCGTCTCCTGGGCCCGGATGTCGAAGGCGACCACATCTTCGAACATCTGCCACAGACCCCGTGGTCATGAGCTTCGAGTGGCAGTTCTTGATTGTTTTTGGGTCCACTTGGGCACGTGGTCCGTGAATGGGCCCGCCACCATCTTTGAACTCGAACGACAGATTGCCAAACTTCTACCGTTACAATTGTACCACTTTAGAGAACACACCATAACAATATAACAATACAATCACAATTTATACATAATTTATATGTAATTTAAATTAGGGAGCTACTTTCCGCCCACCCTGTGTATATATATATATATATATAATATATATATATATATATATATATATCAGTGTTTACATCAACTCTCATCATCCATATTTGATAACTGATCCAGATGGTGAATTGTTATTTAAAGTTGCTACCGAGAAAATTTAGCATGGTTAGCGCAGTCATCGCATGGGGTTGAATTAACCAATTTATTGGATGGTGGTGTGAAAATACTCATAACCATCCATGTATTTTGGTTGTTGAAACCCATGTTTTGTTTTTTCTTTTTAACCATAGTTAAATATTCCTTATTGGAAATAACTCTTTACCAATAATTTATTGCATATACAGGGTGATTCGAAAGTCCGCCCTAAAAAAATAATTATACAGTAAATACCTTTGAGACATAATTTTTTGAATAACCCTGTATAAGGACTTACTGCATTTGATGAAGATTAATTCTTTTCAGGATTTCAATCAAAACGTTTGGACTCATGATTTAGCTCTGTTTAAAAATTTTGAAACCTGAACTGGCAAAACACCGATTCATCCCAATCTGTCTTCCGCCTCCGAATACAAACTTAATCGGTACCGAATTTCGGTATCGGGATGGGGAAAAACTAGCTTTAGTAAGTAATGCGTTTTTTATTTGTGTTAATTTGTGAAGTTTGGCCAGTTTGTGAAGTTTGTGAAGGTGGCCAGCCCGCTGCTTCCCCGTGACGTAAGATACAGAAAAGACAACCGCCCAGCTCTAGGCAGCATTGGTGTTTGAAACCACAAATTGGTAACTCTTGAAATATATGCATTCATAAACCCTACAAAACATCCCGTCGTTAAAGGGTTAACACGTAAAGTAGACAATGTAAGTTCAAGGAGGAAAATATATGAATGAGAAAATAGGACAGTGTCATTGTGTTTATTTGTATGTTATTTTATAAATAATGGTGATATTCTTCCAATACTGACGGTGAATACTAAAGGGAAGCAATATCTTTCTTTGGCAGAGGTCATGGTGACGCGTGGGGCGGGGGGACGATGACACCAGTACTAATAATCTAGGAGTTAGAACAATAGGCCACATTAGTTGGCCTGAATGCTGTGTGCCAATTTCTGTCTCTTCTGACTGATTATATTATTAATACTCACCATGTGTTGGGCTATTTTTTCATGGTTTTATGTGGAGGAAAATTTACTTATTTCGACTTGTTTTATGTACCTGTGGAGGTGAGATATGGCTTTTCCTTAGTAGTAGAAGGACATCACCGCTATTTATAGCAAACTACAAGATTTCCTACTTTTTACAATTCATTTTCAGATGGTTCTTTTTCCAGTGTTTTGCAAACCATTTCAGTTCCGGTTCTGAGCGATGATCGGTGTAAGGAATTATACAAAAATATAGACACGTTCTCTAATGGAATGATTTGTGCTGGCGACTTGCATGGAAATTCAGGACCATGTGTGGTATGTTTACTTTTAATTTAACTATATATATATATATATATATATATATATATATATATATATATATATATATACACACAGGGCCTATTAGAGGGGGGGGCTAGGAGGGCCATTTGGCCTGGGCCTCAAGCTTAAGAGGGGCCTCAAATTTAGAAACTTTCAGGTTTGAATATAATGTTTTGCAGTGGAAGTAATAACTGGGTTTAGCTATGGGCCTCAAAAGCTGGAAGTGGCCCCGGGCCTCTCTGGACCTCTGAAAGGGCCTGTGTGTGTATATATATATATATATATATATATACGCACTAGCAACGGTATTGGGACAACATAAATAAAACAAAAGATAATTGCTTAGAATGTATTATTATTATTATTATTATTATTATTATTATTATTTGGAGGACGAGATTCAAACACCAATCGACCAGGGAAGTACTCCTGGTGGGGGAAGACGTTGGGCAGGAGACAGGGAGTGCTGGAATTTCCGTTTCTCTTGCCACTGTCCTCCTCAGCTGATCTTTTTCCGTATCTCACCTACCCTATGAGCAGTCCAGTAGGCTCTCAAACACACTTCTCCCTTTATTTCTCACTACACGTACATGCATCTTACACACTACACACTCTTTTCAAAATTTAAAAAAATTATTAAAATATTTGTATTTTGACTCTCTTCTTCTGTTTCTTTGGGGGGGGGGGGGGGCCTTCTCCTTCCTACATAATTTTTTTTAATATGGTGTAGACCCATCCTTAGTCTTGATGACAGTTTCAATGCTCTCAAGATCACTGTCCACCAACTTTTCATATGTTTCAAGGAGGATATTAGGCCATTCCTCCTGCAGTAGTTTCTAATGCCTCGGGAGTGCAGACTATAAGAAACATACCCACACAATCACGCTACTACCTCCACACTTAACGATCGAGAGAGTGAACTGAAGATCGAGGCATCCTCCGTGCTCTCGCCTCGTCCAGACTCCCCCATCGGATGCAAAGTGTGTAGCGAGACTCTTCACTTTATAGGGGGCATTTCATCTATTTTGAAACAATTACGATGAAACTTAAATCGACAGTTATCCTCAACAGCCGTTGGACAGCAGGAAGCATGGTTGATTCTAGAATGTTCATGTACTGGAAACAATCCAAATTCCTATAGATTCGATGGACCCGTCCTGAATCTGCAACAGTAAAAGAAGCCCAAACCATGACTGAATTTTCATCCACTTTTATAGCCTTCAGTAAGCAGTTAGAGACGCCTCACTTGGACGACGAAGAGCAAGGACCTGACCACCACTTCTGATGTGACTGGACTCTGATTCATCAGTCCAGAGGACCCTTGATTATTGCTGAAATGTCTAATTCTTTTCCTGATTTGCAGACATTTCTTTCTATCCTTCTCTGAAATTACCGGTTTCCGAGTATAGCAATTCGTCAGTGGTTTCTTTTCCATTAAGGTATTCTTCACAGTGCAGGCAGAAACAGATTCCGTGGTTTTATTCCAGTTCAATCCGAAGTCGGCCGGAAGACTTCTAATGACCACTCAAGTGAAATTCGCTCCACCAATCTTTTATCTCTTTTACCTACATTATATTTCTTGGCTTCCCAGAAGTTATTGACTACGAAAATGTCCTGTTTCTAAAGCTCTGGCAATGTTTTGTACTACTCTATGCGACACGTTCATCCTCAGACATGCGAACATCCTTCATGTAACACAAAAATTCCGATAACTTCCAATTTGTAGGTTTTAGAACCATTTTTCTTACCCAAATTAATTATTTGAATATAACAAGTTTCGTATCTAAATTACCTTAATTATTATTACAACTTAAAATGGCGTTCCTTTAAAAAATTATACTTAATTTCACATTTTCTACATTACGTAACCTACCATAATTAAATAAATCCTTACTATATTACTATAAAACTGTATAATAATTAAAACAAAAACCATTGTCTATATTGTATCAACTGTATTTAACTGACAATGTTCATTAAACATATTTGTAGACACTGATAGACATTTACTCACCATCATTTGTGCAAACATTCTCGAGGAGTCCAGGTGAAATGACAACAACCTACAAGTGATTACAAACGATTCCCCATACAAACAATACTGTCCAAATGTTAAAAATGCGCCGATTATGCAATGTATATTGAAGGACACTAAAATTAAACTTTCTCTCCCTTTCATAGACTAGCATTCATTACTGAGAAATGAAGATATCTTTCTTATCATCTTCATAAAATATAGTCTTTAGATGACATTCCTGCAGATGAAATCGAAAGAATAAGTTTAGTCACACGTGACAGAATTTATGATATACTAAGAAAGAACTTGTGTAGGATGGAACAATTTCCATCAGCTTGATAGAAATTGTGATCTCACGGCATTGTTACAGTACTGCTTAAATGTATTTACAACTACTTAACATAGTTTTCATACTCTTTCTTCCTTAGGGGGATAGTGGGAGCCCTTTGCAATGCTTGGAACCAAATACGGACCGTTGGATCTTGGCAGGAATAACATCTTGGGGTTATGGATGCGCCACGATCAATTATCCGGCAGTATATATGGCGGTTGATTCATACCTAGAATGGATAATTAATCATATAAACTAGTAAAGTTCCTATATTTTAATCTGGGTTTCTGTTATGCCTTTAATATATATATATATATATATATATATATATATATATATATATATATATATATATATATATATATATATATATATATCGGGTAAATACATAGTTAAACATCTTACATTTACACAACATCTTACGTCTTACATCTTACACAAGGTTTGTATTTTTTTAATTGAGATAAAAGCATGAAATTTTTACTATACTTTCTCTACACATTGGAATTAGTTCCCTTATGCAAAACATGCTCTATGCCAGGGCTTCTCAAACTTTTTTCACTTGCGACCCCTTTGGATCAGACAAATTTTTTCGCGACCCTTCACTCAATGTCATAAAAGCAATAGGTACTAACACTGTATATAAATAGTCCTTAGTCGTAATTATTTATGAAAAACATAATATTTTCAAATGTTTCTGCGACCCCCAATAATATTTACGCGACCCCCTGAGGGGTCGCGACCCCTAGTTTGAGAAGCCCTGTTCTATGCGATGTCCTTTCAGCTCCCTAACTTTTTGCAGACGAATAACAAAATTTTGCATAATCTGGACAGAGTATCTCTTGAAATCTGAGAAATTTCTTGTTCAATTGATGCTTTCATTTCTTCTATTGTGTGTGGATTCTGTTTAAACGCTCTATCTTTTAAATAATCTCACAGATAAAAGTCACAGGGGTTTACATCTGGTGATGTTGGTGGCCATGATATTCTTTTAACATAAACTCCAAGAAATCTGTTGGACAGGACTCTTCCGTCGAACGTATCGTGAGCTGAGAGGACATCACATAGAGCATGTTTTACATTAGCGGACTACTACTACTACTATTACTACTACTACTAGTAATAATAGTAATAATAGTAATAATAATAATAATAATAATAATAATTATTATTATTATTATTATTATTATTATTAATATTAATATTTTCCTTAAAAAATTCCAAGTTGAAAAATCTGAATGAAGTTTTTTACTAAAAATCCAAGTCGCAAATTGTACCATGCATAAATCCGATTATAAATCCGCTTTTACTGTACGTTGAAAGAAGGTTAAATATTTTTCTCTCTTGCGAATGTCACTTTAGTTAAACTCGACTAAACTTTTCGTTATACGAAATTCGACTCACTTTTGTAACATTTCAAATGTTTAATATTTCGACATTTCGTTAGGCATTTTTTTTATTTGATTCAGTTAAATATTTCAGACGTATTAACGGTCCGAATTTCTTTTATATACTTCAGCTGACGTATATATATATATATATATATATATATATATATAGATATATATATAGAAAGATTTGTGTATATAAAAATATATAAAAATAAATTATTATTATAGAAAAGTAAAACTGCTGCATTAAAAATATAAATTATATAATAGTGGAAAAGAAAATAATATTAAGGAATATACGCGTCACTTCTTCGTTATGCCAAACTTCTCATACTGGTAACATCCCATTCACCGTGTCACCTCACGTCTTAGTATCCAGCCCTTCAGGTAAAAGACATCAATATCCAACCTATGGTGAGGTGGCTAAGTTTGAATGCAGTATTCTAAGTGAGGCCTATAATTATACAATCTACAGATGAATTTTTGAGCCTACTTCTGTAACTAACAATTCACTGCTCTCAGCTTATTCAGACAAACATAGTTAAGTCTAAATAACTATTAAAATAACCTAATAACTATTAGAAAAGCAGGCAGAAGTCAACCAAACAACTCTGTGTCAATATCGATGCTTGGTAAATTCTCTTCGAGCTCTCTGACCATGTTTCTATTGAATTTCGGTCTTAGCCTCTTTGAATATTGCGGCTCGTTTGACAATTGCGCCCCGATTTTTGGACAGATTTAAATCGGTGAGATTCCAAACAGGTTTAACTTATCAAAAGTTGCTACATTGATGGCATCTGTCAAAACTACAGAAAAATCACCAAAAATCCGGTAAAGCATTTTGTTACATCAGTTATTGACTTTTAATATACAAATGAAACACTGAAACTTTATATACATTCACACACTAAACATTCAATCTAAAACCTTAACATACAATACATGTACTGAGTCTTTACATAAGTTCACTGATCATTTGATCTATTTAATCTTATGCTTAGATGTCCAACAGACGTTTGAAATGCATAACCAAATGACGGTAGGTTTACAGTGTGTACGCAAGACTTTCGTGACTCTATCTCTCTCTCTCTCTATCTATCTATATTACAACAGTATTATAGAAGTTACGGGCGACCAAAGACCCGATGATCCATTCTAGGATAGCCAAAGAAGGAAGTAAATTAGGAAAGATAAGAAAAAGACAGTAAAATTGCAAGTAAACCTCTCATATTATATTCACACTTATGCGGATGTAAACCTTTACTCAGAAACAATAATTTTCACACCATACATAAACATTGCCTCGTGTACAAAAACCAGTGTTGTACCAAGTAGAATTTTTACTACTTTCTAGAAAGTAGAAGCGGTTGATGAAAAATCTACTTTCTTAAAAGTAGAAAATATTGGGAAAAATATACTTTTTAAAAGTAGAAAGTACAACGTAAAAGTTCTACTTAAGTAGAAAGTAA
>JAJOZX010005677.1:0-12500 GCA_023014485.1 Bathynomus jamesi | reverse complement strand
ATTTAAACAAAAAGGGCAGGTTGTTAAATCTTTGGTAAAAAATTTGTTTTTGTCGGTTGTTTCCCTTACAATTTTATTTTTCAATTTTTTGCTGTATGAGTGTATGTGTATGTATGTATGTGTATGTGTGTGTGTGTGGTCATTGCAGTTAAATGTGTTTGTATGTATATGTGTGTATATGTATGTATGTATGTGTGTATATGTATGTATGTATGTATGTATGCAGTTAAATATATATATATAATATGTATATGTGTATGTACCTTACCTTACCTTACAACCTCACAAAGGTTCTGCGGGATGATTTCTCATTTCGTGAAGGTCAAGCTTGATATATATATATATATATATATATGGTGGTGTGTGTGTGTGTGTGTTGTATATATGTGTATATGTATATATATATTTGGGTATGCGGGTATATATGTGTACGTGTATTATTGTAATTTTTTCAAGTTATATTTATTTTTATTTCTTTATTCTTTTGCGACCTACCGTTTTCTCAGACAATAATTATAAAAACAAATTTGGTAATTTTTTTTCCCTTATGCATATATATATATATATATATATTCTGTATATATTGCGTTTATATTTCGTATATATACCGTAAATAGGTTGTATATATATTTTATTGTTCTTTATATATCATCTAGGGATCATTTTGTTTTCCAATTTATATTATTGTACTTTTGTATTCGTTTGTGACTATAATATGCATATGTGGTAATTTTTTCCCTTATAAATTGGTGTGCCTCTCTTAAAATTTATCTTTCAATTTTTATTTTTTAATAATGTGACATATATCATTTTTGGCAGCATCTATTAAATCGATTGTAAAAACCTCCCTCTTGAGCTTGAATTGGTAGACTCTACTTACAATATTTATATTTATTTTATTTCTTTATTCTTTTGTGACCTGTTCCATAAAAAAGCCATTTGAATTTATATGGAAGGTCGGCCAAAGTGCTAAAAGTGTCTTTATATATATATATATATATATATATATGTGTGTATATATAGTGTATATATATATATATATGTATGTATATGTATTTATGGGTTTTTTTATTTGCCTGTTTATTTCTTTATGATTATTTAGGCTGTGACATATATATCACTAAGGCACTATTTTGTAATTAATTTTTTCTCAATTTATATTTATATTTATTTTTATTTCTTTATTCTTCTGTGACCATATAAATGTTGGCTCCTCCCACAATTTTTTTTTCTATGCTATATATATGTATATTTATATATATATATATATATGTATATATATATAATATGTATATATATGTGAATGTGTATGTATGTATGTTTATTTTTGTAACCTATATATTGCCTTGATCTGTCCTTTCACTCCAGTGTTCCTGAGGATGTCATTAGACGAAAGCGCTTGAGCACCCTTTGTGTTTCTTTTTCCTTCGTGGTTTTATTCATCATATATATATATATATATATTGGTCAAACAGCAAAATCTTTCGAAAGGATATAAAAATTCGATTGTGGTAAAAAACTATACTAACAAAAAATCAACCAAGATTAACAGAAAAACTGTAATTAACATGTTATTAACAACATTAACAACTTTAAATTCGCTGACATATACAGTATATATATATATATATATATATATGTGTGTGTGTGTGTATGTGTGTGTTTTAATTTTGTTTTACTTTACATATGTAAGTACAATTTGATTGATTGGTGGTTGTCTGTTCCTCTCTGTAATTGTATATTAATACTAATACTAATACTAATAGTGATAATAATAATAATAATAATAATAATAATAATAATAATATCACGTGATCATATCTGTCGGCAGATGGTTGTAAATCAGACGTAAATTTTAAGATGGACTTATTAATTTTTAAATTTATTATATACATTTTCTATTTATATCATTTGTACAAAGAGAAAACACAATACAGATTAAATTATATGGATCACCTGAAGATCCGTCACCCCAGCCTTTTTTAGTTAGCTTATAAAGCCAACTAACGAAAATATCACGACCTAAACTAACCAATCGTAAAGGGCGTACAATTGACTAACGATTGGTTAGGTTAGGTCGTGATATTTTCGTTAGTTAGCCTTATAAAGCTAACTAAAAAAGGCTGAGGGTGACGGATCTTCAGGTGATCCAATTTTATATATATATATATATATATATATATATATATATATATATATAATATATATATAGGGTGAACCAAATGTAGGTGGACAGTAAATGATAACGTTTATTTTGAGAATACATATTTAATTTTTTGTATACTATAATACAAAATAAATTTAAATAAATTTAGTTATATATTTAATATAATAAAACACAAACACCATAGTTATAATGAACACCATAGTTATAATATAATATAACACAAACCGTATTCAACCTACTGTCCACCTACTTTTGGTTCACCGTGTATATATATATAATATATATATATATATATATAATATATATATATATATATATATATATATATATAATATTATATTTTATAAGTATTTATAATTAATAATTAATTATTTATAATAAATAATTACTTATAACAACTTTGAACTATAAGTTCATATTATCTTTAATCCAATTAGCAAAGAATGCAATTCTTGTGTAGACTCCGGGCAAATTGTTTCTGGCGCATCCGATGCCCCAGCTGACCAGCCCTATTAGATGTCTTCTGCCCCCAATAGATAAGGTCAAAGGACTTCCCGAATCACCCTGAAAATATGGATTAACTTAATTAACAAAAGTCGAATTGATTATAAACATTTGTCACAACACAAACACACACACACACACACATATATATATATATATATATATATATATATATATATATATATATATATATATTGTCAGAATGCATCTTGTCGGTGGTTGGATCAAGTAAATTTTAACTCTTTCGGAGGTTAAAAACTTTTCCTTACTATTTTTAACAAATTTTATTCAATATTTTTATTAAAATATTAAGTATTTAAGAGATTTTAATTTACAGTAGTTATTAGCAATGAATAACTGTAATTGTATTACTTCAACATTGTGCATGACTGTAAACTCTCGAAATGTTATTTGAAACAAAACTGTGAACCTAAATCTCTTTCTCTGACTGATAAAGTGTCTGTCTGTCCATGTTCTTTATATTAAACTGTCAAAAAGGAATATGAAATTAAATTTTATTTTTTTAATGGTTTGAACTCTTTAATTAAAGCAAATGAAACTTAAGAATAAAGAATATTGAAAACTTATACCATACTTACACTTATAGATATGTAATTTTCTACAAAGGAATAGTAGTAATAGAAAAGTATAGAATACACACTGCCAGTCACTGCTGACGGAAAAAGTTGTGAAAGAAGATTTATAGGAAAGTAGGAAAAACCTATAATGAAAAAAATAGCTACAGAGTTCATTCACACCAAACGTACACTTATGTCGTGTACTCAATTACGGATTACAGGACAATGGAAAATAAAGGATAGCATGAACACTAAACTACTTAATCTAATCTACACCATACACTTTTTTTAGGTATTTTTTATTTATTTATTATATACAAAAAGTCATCATTTCATCGTTGCATCATTTCTTCGTTAAATACCAAAGAAAGCCACTTTACCGATAGACTTGCTTTTAAAATTTTACTAATTTCCTTACCATTTTTCGCACTGGAATTACTTAGATAAGGGAGCACTAATCCAGAGGCACCTCTAAATGGTCAACACACACCAATTTAAGAATAATTCCTACGAAAGTACACACTAAGAAAATGATTTCTCCATTTTCCAAGAAAGATTTATCATATCGTAATTTCCATTGCGTCCTTCGCACAGGAATTACTTACATAAGGGAGCACTGATCCAGAGGTACTTCCAGCTGACCAGCACCCCCTCAGTTTATGAATTCCCCCGGTAGTGTACATATGTGTAATATTTATAGGTATTTTTTTCTTTTACAAAATTCTATTACGCCATATTTTAAATTAAAGTTCTACTCTAGCGAAGTAGCTTCCCTGAAAATGAGTATGTCCATTCAGGGGTTTTGACTCGCGAGAATTCCCATCAAGATTCCCGTCTCTACCAATCAGGTATCATCTGAGAACTCCCAGTGATCTGCAACCAGACCCGATCAGCACTTCCTACTACATTTAAAACAAAAATGAGAAATGTGGTATTTCCTACACTAACTAAAACACACAACCCCAATTTACCAACCCTTTAATGCAAATTTATGCTACTAAAATACCTCATCAATCTATTCTTAAAAAATATTAACCGAAGTGTTCGCTACTACCCCCGCGGGAAGGCTATTCCACCTCTTGACCTTTCCTCCTCCTGAGCGGCTAGTATAAAATCTTCTGCTAATGATTCTCAACAATTCCATTACATTTAAAAGCTTGAGACTAAAGGTGAATTCTTTTGGAGTGTCAACTTGGCAAAAAGCACACAATTCTTTGAATAAAAGCATAAATTATACATTGCATCCAACCATTTATCTGAGCAAAGTTTAGTCCCACTAAATGAAAAGAAATATGCAGTTGACTATATTTGACTTTATAATCAGACTGTAAATGAAAAGGTATTCCCACTTTTAAATATAAAGTCATGATCCGTTTTCTCATTGTATCAGTTGCTCGGGGACACTAGCACCAAACAGGACCTCACTGCTCATGATAAAGTACTGTACAAAATTATGATGTCATAATATGTAAGAAGAAGAGTTCATAAAAAGTAATGTGATTTTAAATTATAATTACCTTTAATTCTTTAATCAAATTACTAATAAAATTACTACATTTACGAAGTAACTGAAATATACATATACAGTATATACTTTACATCAAATTAACATTGATTAAACTTAAAATAAAAGTCTTAGCTACGAAACTATTTTCTTCCACTAGATTTATAAAAATGAAAGAAAACGAAAACTCTAACTTAATTTTATGGGATACTAAATTTTTTCTCTAATTTCTTTCATGAAAAACTTTCATGACAGTCCAGAAACAAGAATTTGTAAAGATAAATTTAATTTAGATATTGTGTTTTGTATGATATCAGCTTGTTAAAATTCAACTATATATATATATATATATATATATATATATATATATATATATATATATATATATATATAGGAGGAGAGGAGGGGCGACAAGCTTGACCTTCGTGAAATGAGGAATCATCGCGCGGAACATTTGAAAGATTGAAAGATATATATATATATATATAATTTATATATATATATATATATATATATTATAACTGCAAACACGCAGTATAATTAACATAAAGAACGACGCTTTGTATAGGAGATATTCCGCGCAAGATGAGAGCGAAAGAACGAAACAAATGAAAAAATGAGGTAACCACCCGGGATCTTCCGATTGCCGGTCAGATATGATAACCATTACACCACGGGCCTCACTCAAACAAATGTCGTAATTCCTCTACATACGCGCAGAAACCAATGCCCCAAAGGGGCACCTCCCGCATGCCGTAACATTATATACATTATAACTGCAAACACGCAGTATAATTAACGTAAAGAACGACGCTTTGTATAGGAGAATATTCCGCGCAAGATGAGAGCGAAAGAACGAAACAAATGAAAAAATGAGGTAACCACCCGTATGTAGAGGAATTACGACATTTGTTTGAGTGAGGCCCGTGGTGTAATGGGTATCATATCTGACCGGCAATCGGAAGATTCCGGGTTCGATTCCCGGGTGGTTACCTCATTTTTTCATTTGTTTCGTTCTTTCGCTCTCATCTTGCGCGGAATATTCTCCTATACAAAGCGTCGTTCTTTACGATATATATATATATATATAATATATATATATATAAGTAATTAATTACAAATAACTGAATTGCCAATAATTACTTACTAATTACACTTACTTCATAAATGTAGTAACTTTACTGTTAATTTAATTACAGTTTAAAGGTAATTGTAATTGAAAATCAAATCACTTTTCATTAATTCCTCTCTTATAATATGCCATTATAATTGTGTACAGTAATTTATCCTGCCTTTACATTTAAAAGTAGGAATACCTTTGATTTCCATTTTCTGATCATAATATCAAACGTATCGGACTACCTCGGTTAACCTTGGTTTTGCTTCCCCCGAATTGTTCATTCCGACGAAGGTCAAGTTTGTTGCTCCACCTTAGATGTACAGTTTAACGTGGAATCCGAACCACGCCCCACCCGTAGCCCATTGTATTAACCACTAGGCTACCCAGGGTACCCATTTATCTACCAACCAATTTTTTTTTATTGTGTGGAAGGATGCGCAGCTGGGTTTTGCTGCGCGCTGCCTGCTGTCACCAGGTCTCGATCCCGGGGTGGATAGCTTCGTAGTCAGCGACGCTAACCACTACACCACCGAGGCGTGTGTATATATATATAATATATATACACAAACATATATATATATACACACACACCTCACAGTATTAGAAATATATATACATATATATATATATATATATATATATATATATATATATATATATATATATATATATACCTCACAGTATTAGAAAATAAAAGTAGTTAATACCATTTAACTTAATTGTATAGCCTTTAAATTTTGTAGCTGTAATTGTAATATATTATTATATTACAATAAGTCACGCAATGACATTACTTACTTAACCTTTAGTAGCAATAAGTAATGTTAGTAATGAGTAAACACAGCAAGAAATAGAACATTTAGGAAACGTCATAAACGTTTTATAAACGTTTTATTGACGTTTTATTAACGCTTTATTAACGTTTTATTGACTTTTTATTAAAGTGTTATTGGCGTTTTATAAACGTTTTATTGACGTTTTTTAAACGCTTTGTAAACCTTTTATTGACGTTTTATTGACATTTTATGAACGTTTTATTAACGTTTTATTGACGTTTTATGAACGTTTTATGAACGTTTTTTTGACGTTTTATAAATGGAAATGGGAAAAAATAGGAAAGAAATGGGAAAAATATAAGCATATTATTAAATGATAACTTAGTTGTATACCTTGTAAAAAACAGGGACCTTTTCCAGTTTGTGTACCGTTTTTCATATAATTTATTTTTGATTGGTCATACAACCGCCGTCGATTATAACAACTTTTTAAGAGAGGTAAGTTCTTGATAACCTAACCTAACCTAACCTAACGTAACCTAACCTAACCTAACCTTCTGTTTTACTCTATGCTGTGCCTAACAGAAGCAAAGAAACACTAGAAAGTTGCATAAAAGCCAACATTCTGCCTGGATCTACTATTATTAGTGATATGTGGAAATCTTACGATCAAATTGATAAAATCCCACATTATAACTTTCGTCACTACACTATAAATCACAGTGAAAATTTTGTCGATCCAGCGACCGGTGCCCACACTCAGCAGATAGAAAACGGTACATAAACTGGAAAACGTCCAAAAACAGTTTCGTCATTAAATTTAATATATGAATAATTATAAATTATAAATTATGTGAAGAAATTATAAATAAATCATAAACAAACGTTTAATACCAATTGTCTCCGATATGTTTTTAAAATTATCCAACTTAAAAGGGAGTTATCGCATGCCATGCCATGAAAGTAGAAGGTATGGAAAGTGGGATGTACTGTATGGATGGTATGTAAAATACGTATGAACACTGCCAATGAACAATGAGTTACTCACTCATTTCATGGTAGTTATACAATGTATGAGTATACATTATAAAACAATTGCCTAAAGTCGATCTACAAATGGTCATAAGAATTCAATCTCGTGTTCGTTAAAACCAAACTTGAGAAGAGGTTAAAATGATATGATTGAAGTCGACAATGGTTCAAACTTGAGAGATAAATGTTGGAAGTTCTGTAAGTGAACCATTAAATACGAAACTAAATGAAAATAATGCAGTCATTTCATTATTTTCACGTGGGATCAAATGTAGAATTCGGACCCCAGCCTTCTTTAGTTAGCTTTATAAGGCTAACTAACGAAAATATCACGACCTAACCTAACCAATCGTTAGGTTAACTGTACGCCCTTGACGATTGGTTAGGTTAGGTCATGATATTTTCGTTAGTTAGCCTCATAAAGCTAACTAAAAAAGGCTGGGGTCCGAATTCTACATTTGATCCTTCACGTGTTGTGGTAGAACATTTGTCTTGTAGAATACAGAAATACACCAAGAAAAGAAAAGTCATTTTAAGTCAAACCTTACTCTATAGTTGTCACGTGGTTTAAAGTCAAGTGTAATGAGTGAAATCACAGTTGTTTCTTAATCCATGCTGTCTTTTTTTGTATGTTTGTGTATATGCCTGGCAAATTTTTACGTCCACAGGAGATACCCCAAGAGACAAGACCGATAAGAACGTGTTTTCCATCTTGATTGACAGTCAGTGGTCCACCAGAGTCTCCCTGCAACGTGATTAGTCGATAGGCTAAGTTTATGTTTAGGTCACAGACATGCTCTATTTAAGTATAGTCAGTTCCGGTTTGTAGATACAAGTGAAGATACGGTTCATTGCATTATATTACATTTTAGTTACAATACAGGGTGAGTTAAAAGTCTCCATACATAGGCAAAATGGTCATGATAAATAAATGATTATTTATTTTTTTTTTTTGCAGGTGATGTGCTGAGATTCCTTTGTATGTGCCATCTGTATGTGCATTCAGTGTAATGGTGCCCACATAGAACATATTTTGTGACTTACAAGTGATTGCATAATAAAGTGACCATTTTGCCTATGTATGGAGACTTTTGACTCACCCTGTACTTTGTCGCTTTAAATGTAATATCTTGGATTACCTGAAGATCAGGGCCCCCAGCCTTCGTTAGTTAGCCTTATAACGCTAACTAACGAAAATATCGCGACTTAACCTAACCAATCGTTAGGTCAACTGTACGCCCTTGAAAATTGGTTAGGTTAAGTCGTAATATTTTCGTTAGTTAGCCTTATAAGGCTAACTAAAGAAAGCTGGGGGCCCTGATCTTCAGGTAATCCAATATCTTTACTATTACTGGTAACTTTTAACCATAGATAAGAATTCTTATGTAAAGAAGTAACAGTGAATGATCTGTACGACAAAATTACAAATAAAAAAATACGAAATAACGAGAAAAAATCTATATATTTTAGTTTACAAAAAGTTACATAAGAAATTCTAAACTTATTTGTAAAGTTTAACTTGAAAACCAACAATCCCTCCTGCCTGCCTTCCTTCCTTTCACCTGTTGTGCAAAAGACAGCGTGAAGACATCGTAAACACATCGTAAAGACAATTTGCAAATAGCTAATTTGCTTCAATAGTTTATTCCTCTACTTTTACTTTCATTTATATTTAACTAAATTACTTTTATTTATGAAGGCCTAAAAATTCTAACATTCTATTTACTATTTTTCACTAAGAATTCTCAAGTGTTTAAGAATACAGATTTAAGATTACCATGCGTAGAAAAAATGTGCTTTTCTGAATTCTGTAATCGTAAACCTGGGGTTAAAATAGTTATATTATTTTAAATGCCATTTGTTAAGTCAAATTAAGTCGGATTAATTAATTATAAAGAAGTTACACCTTTAAAAAATCATAAAAACTTGGTAAAAAGGTATTATTATTATTATTATTATTATTATTAGCTGAAAATAAAATAATTAAAAGGTTTTAATATCATTTGTTATTAATTATATAGTTTTTAGTTTTTGTTTTATTAATTAGTTTTAGCAAACTTTTAATTGAATGAATAAAATAAATGAATGAAAAGGCTAAAAGATAATGACTCATAACTCTCTCTTCCTCTCTCTCTCTCTCTCTAAGTAAATGTAAGATAATTTAGTTAAGAAAGAGACTGAACCATTCAACTACACATTTTTACTCGTATTAAACAAATAAATACGCTTACCAAAACATTATTTCTTTCCTTCAGAACTTTTCTACGCTCAATGGATGTTATTACGCAATATTTTCTATTATCATCATTAACGCATAATTTTCTGCCCAACATTTTAAATATTATAAGTGTTTACCTGACAGCTGTCACGCTTCCCATGTTTGTACCCTGCACATAAAAATACATCGTAAATTTTTTCTTTTCGACCAGCTTCCCTGAACCAATTTTGACATTCTTCATTGGTGATGACTCTCACTTCCACCTCTTGTAAAATTTCGGGAGTAGACGATATCCCTGAGTAGGATAATAAAATTCAATGAAATGAAAGACTAATGATGATAATGATGATAAATCAGTAAAAGAATGTTAACGAGAATGAGGTGGAATGTTAGAATTCCACATATCAGTGGAATTTGTATCAGTATTCGATACAAAATGTCAAACTGTAATAAATTACTTACAAAATTGAATAAAATATTATTTAGATTCTTATTCTATGGAATGACTGTTTGAATCGCAAAATTTTAAACAATATGTACAGTAGTATTTCACTTTAAAGGAGGTTAGAGGTTTCGTTAGATATTTTATTGTCTTAAGTTTGTTGTGCTTCATTCATTTAACATCTTAGATAGTTCAGTTAGATTCTGGAAACGTTTAAACTCTTCCAAGTTTTTAGATGTCTGAAAATACTGTGTGAAACATTTCAGAAATCATCTAATGAAACATTTAATTGAAACATTTAATAACATTCCTGGATGAATGTACAAAAATCCAGGAACCTGTATGAAGAGGAGGTTTAAACAATATTAGGTAAAAAGTATATTAGCATTTCCAAGATTACCTGTATAGCTTAATTCACTAACTAGACTAGACCTGTTAAGCTACTCTGAAGTTAAAATATTAGAATAGACCTAGTCTTGACCTAAATGAAGTTTTGTAGTAGGGAAATTTAACTTGACCAGAAGGATAAGACTCTAGAGAAAATTCAATGTTGGTTATATCTTTAAAATAATGACTCAAAATATGAAATAATTATTCGTTAGTTCAAACAATAGTGACATTTGTGAAATCGCCACATGATAAATCATTCATTTAACCTCCAGCTTTTAAATTTTTCATTGAACAACTATGAAATATTCAACATTTTGTAAATATAACTTCAACTTCATCATCCAAAGCAGTATAGGACATTTGGAGAGGTCTTGTATCTGCCTTTGAATTGTAACCGTCTAGTGGGAAATAAGTCATTCCTGATTCTAATTAAGTACAGTCACAGGCCTTCATTGTATGATATCGTATTATCATGAATGCGTATCACCTTTACTGAAAAATCAGGCTAAGGTATGGCCTACATCTAGAATATATTGGCTTTAGGTTAAGTTAGCTTTTCCCTACATAGAGGACCTTAGTTAGACTTAGGCTAGAGCTATTATAATATTTTAATTTCAGATTATCTTAATTGACTTGAGTTCAAGGGTCTAGTCTAATTAATTCACTAGGCCCTGCAGGTTGTCTCGGAAAGGGTGATATGTTTTTCATATAATAACGGTTAATTTTCCTATTTGTTTAGATTTCTGGATTTGCACATTCTTTCAGGAATCCCAGTAGATGATTTATTAAATGTTTCAAACAGTAATGGCAGACATTTGAAGACTTTGTAAAAATTTAAACGTTTCTAGACTTTAAATGAAATATCTAATATATTAGATGGCTGAAACCACAAATCTGGGACACTAAATCACCTAACGAAACATCGAACCTTTTTTAGACTGTTCAGTCTCCATATTAATACCAATCTACAGTTATTCTATAGGTGAGCGAAAAGTCCCTATGCACCTGCAAGAAGTGTAGTGAACCTGTGCACCTGCAAGAAGTGTAGTGAACCTGTACCTGCACTGTTTTGGAAGTGGAAGGTGCACATGGACTTTTCGCCACCCGGTAGTTTCCTATAAATATAATTGTATACGTTGTTCGGGCAACCAATATAAAGTATTATCAAGAGATGGGAAAACATATTATTGAAGATTATGTATAAACTCACTATTACTATTTGCTGTTCAAATACAATTACTATTACTATTTGCTGCTCACATAAAATTACTATTACTATTTGCTGTTCACATAAATTTACTATTTTTCCTTGTTGTACAATGTTTCATTTTCGTTGATATTTCATTATTAAAACAACAGAACAGTATTAAAAAAGGACATTTACAGACTTCTATAACCTTTCTATACAAAGCTACAAAAGTACAACGGATATAAAATATCGGATAACAAATTATACTGTTATTCATCATATGTTAAAAAAAAGAGTGTTTACTTCTATGTAATTATAATTCCATAAACATACCATGTTGTAGTCTTCCCCAGCCAGTAACAGTTCCTATATCTCCAACGAAATCATCTCCAACGCTGGGTAAACAAACAGGTAGAATATGTTCCCTGTAAGTGACGTCTCGAACCATTCTGACGAGGGCGACGTCATTTTGAAAGTCAGCGGCTTTAAATCGAGGATGAACGACCTTGCTGACGATTCCGTAGTCCTCGTGAGGCAATCTTTCATTTTGCTGTCTGACGTTCCATTCTCCCAGGACGAA
>JAJOZX010005676.1:222500-295888 GCA_023014485.1 Bathynomus jamesi | reverse complement strand
GGGGGTGTCATGTCCCGAGTAAAAGCGTACGTAGGACAAATTGTTTGTTGTTTTCCGATAGATCTAACTTAAAAATGGGCTTCCCTATGTACACGCACATCCAAAAATGGGATTGAATTGTCTTGTTCCACTTCTAAAGTAAACTTAATGGAGGGGACTTGATCATTTAACTGAAGGAGGAAGTTATCCAGGTCACGATTCATGGGCCAGATACACAAAATATCGTCGACGTACCGCAACCACGGGATGCCAACCCCCAGGATACTAGGAATATAAGTAATTTCGAAAAACTCCATATAAATATTGGAGAGGAGGGGCGATAAGGGGTTGCCCATGGCCATCCCAAAAACTTGTTGATAATACTCGTTATTGAAAGTGAATTTACAGTCTTTGATGCAAAGCTTAATAAGTTCCAAAACTATGTGTGAAGGTAGTGGCAGGTCATACTTATGTAATTCTTGGGAGAGAAAGTCAAGCATATCGTCTGTCGGCACTTTTGTAAACAATGAACAAACATCAAAACTGATCAATCTATCGTTAGTTACAGTACGTGCATTATTCAATTTTTCAGTAAGATCCATGGAATTTTTTACATGTGAATCAGAGATAGTTCCGAGAATGGGGGACAAGACTTTGACAAGCCTTTGGAGTTTATAAGTAATAGAGCCCACCGAGCTAATAATAGGGCGCATAGGGTTGCCAGGTTTGTGGGTTTTAATAAGACCGTAAAGGTAGGGCAGAGCAGGTGAAGTGGACATGAAAAGCGGAATTAAGTCCTTATGATCTTTGAGAATGCGTTTCAAGCCACTATTAAATGATTTGATGACGTCATCCTGCCGGTTCTTCCTAAGTTTGCTGTATGTGGCGGGGTCCTGGAGAAGCTCGTTCATCTTTCCGATGTAGTCCACTTTGTCCATAATAACTATGGTGTTAGCCTTGTCTGCTTTAGTAATATGGAGCTCCCCATCTTTTTTTAATTGTGAGAGGCTATTGCGAAAACGTTTAGGAAAGTTATCTTCGTAATTACCATTCGCTGCACTATAAACGAGGCCTTTAACGATGTTAAACAAATACTGAGGGAGATTACACTGTTTTTCAAAACACGCGAGACTGTAACAAATTTGTAAAGCCGAAGGTTTCTTAACAATAAAAAAGGACATACCATATCCAAGGGCACTTTTTGCATCGTCACTAATGTTTTTCGAAGAAAGGTTCAAAACACACTTTGAGCTTGCTTTTTTACTCCACTGACTATCTCGAATGAGACTTTTAATTTTTCGATCCAAAATGTTACGAAGTGAAGTAGTTCTCCGACGCAACTCGTTGTAAATTTCATCAAACAAAGGTTGGATCCACGGTTGGGGAATAACGGTTACAAAATTATGTTTGGCGATGTTTAAATTTTTGAAGGTGGACCACTCATTTTGTCTGGTGACTTCAATATGTTTCTTTAAAATTAATCTGCTGAAGTTGTTGAACGGATGGTCGTCAATTTGTCTGAGGCGCATCGGAAGCAGGGATTTCGGAAGAACTTGCTCCTCTAGACACTTAGTAAGAAACTTCCGTCGGATACGAATTGCATGCCCCTTCATTAATGTAGAAGAAAACACGGACACCAACGGAGACAAGAGAGGGAACAGCAAGCCGAAGGAACGCGTGGTGTTCATTATATGAAAATTATTTCACGAAAGTAACACGTGAAAAATATTTATGATGAATAAAACCACGAAGGAAAGGAAACACAAAATGGTGCTCAAGCGCTTTCGTCTAATGACATCCTCAGGAACACTGAAGTACATAAAAGGGTAACAGCCTATATGACGCGTTCGGTGGAGAAGGGGCGAACGCAACATTTTCGAATTATGCCACAAAATGCAGTTAAAGTTTGTAAACTTTAAACCTTTGTATTTTTCCGGTTTATTGAAATGTTCTATGAATTTGAACACATATTTGAGTAAAATATTGTTGTGTAATATGTCGATATAATAAAACGCCAAGAAATTTTACAATATTATTTATTGATAGCTTCTGATGTTAACTGGTGTAATCCATTATTTGGTCCTCTTCGTCGAATGTTGTATTACCTGCTTCAACTGTTTCGGTTTCTTCCAGTTCCTTTAACAATCTTGCATAATAGTTCACTGCAGTTGCAGGCATTAGGTCTGATAATTCTTTGAGATCTTTTATTTTTTCCTTAGTTATTGGCAGCAATTGGAATACTTTGGTTGCAGTGTCTGCTGGGCTAGATTGAATAAACTGACACTGTAGGATTTTTTCCTTTCTGCAGTCTGACGGGGTGGCTATTATCTGGGGTTGTGCGGTATGCAGTAGATATTACGTAGCCTTCTTTGTGTTGAAAGTCAAATATTAACTTTTTTGCATCTGTAAATTTAGTAGTTGTTGATTTCCTAATGACAATGCACGTTTTTAGGACGTCAAAATCGAGAAAATCAGCCTGTTTCATTTCTACAACTAGGAAGCGCTGCGAAACGGCTGTAGTTATGGCCGTAACATAATCTTTTTGGTGTAAATAATATTGCTGTAATTATTTTTTATATTTTGTTCAATTTGGCCAAATTGAGCATCACAGGGCATTGTCGAGTGACCAGAAAGTAGATAGATGTGTTCAGAAAGTAGATAGATGTGTTCAATGTGAAGCAATGATGCAGAGTGAATTTCTCTGAGATACATTAAAAACCTAAATTTTACGTGAAAGATGGCAGACTAACATCTAATTTTTTGCATAGGTAAAGCAAAGGTTTTAAAGGATAATATACGACAAAAACTCATTTTAGAATTTGGTGGCGTTCGCCCCTTCTCCACCGAACGCGTCATATATAGGTACAGAAAGAAAAAAAAAAAAAAAATAAATAAATAACATACACAACACACACACACATATATATACATACATATATATATACATATACATATATATATATATATATATATATATATATAATATATATATATATATATGCAATAAACGGAGAAGTAAAAATAAAAATTAAAAATTAAAATTAAGGATTACAGAGGCATACAGATTTGTAAGGAAAAATATCGATTTTTAGCACAAGATCAAATGAATTATAAAAATACAAATTTATACTGGAAATCTGCCCGGGTTTTAACACTTTGCCTTTTAGAGTCAAGTTTCGATATATAAAAATAAAATGAAGATTAAAAGTTAATAAAGTAGCATACAAGTTTACCAAAGATTTAGCGTCCTACCCTTTTTATCTAAATCTGTTTTGAAGGAATTCAAAACAACAGGATCGAGTTGAAAAAGACCTTTGCTTATGTTGAAGTTATTTGAAAGTTGGATAATGGCAGACTCAAGAATATTTCTATTAACAATGTTGCTAGAATGAATAAAACTGAAGCATTATTCCAATCAATACAGTGGGATAACTCTGACAAATGGACAAAAAGAGCACTGGACAACTGTCCTGTTCTAACGGAATATTGATGCTGTTTTATACGTGTGTGCAAATCCTTTCCCGTCTGACCTATGTAAAAGGAATCACATTGTTTACACCAATTTTATAGATAATGCCTGAATTATTGGTAGGGCTATTTTTTACTATGATATTTTTCACAATATTGTTATATGAAAATACTACATTAATATCCAAAAGTTTAAGTACATTAGCAATGCCTAAAAAGCCCGGGAAAAATGGAAGTACTAAAATATTTTTTGACAAAGTACGAGTGTTATTATTGACACGATAGAAAGTTCGTTTTGCCTTGTTGAGACAAGATTCCATAAACGCAGATGGATAACACAGATCACTTCCAATACCGTTGATTTTTTCCAATTCGGCATCGATGTATTCCGGACTGGCGATCCTAAGGGCGCGGAGAAACATTGATGAAAAAATGGCCTTCTTAGTGGGGTGTCATGTCCCGAGTAAAAGTGTACGTAGGACAAATTGTTTGTTGTTTTCCGATAGATACTAAACTTAAAACCTGGGCTTTCCCTATGTACACGCACATCCAAAAATGGGATTGAATTGTCTTGTTCCACTTCTAAAGTAAACTTAATGGAGGGGACTTGATCATTTAACTGAAGGAGGAAGTTATCCAGGTCACGATTCATGGGCCAGATACACAAAATATCGTCGACGTACCGCAACCAAGGGATGCCAACCCCCAGGATTCTCGGAATGTAAGTAATTTCGAAAAACTCCATATAAATATTGGAGAGGAGGGGCGATAAGGGGTTGCCCATGGCCATCCCAAACACTTGTTGATAATACTCGTTATTGAAAGTGAATTTACAGTCTTTGATGCAAAGCTTAATAAGTTCCAAAACAATGTGTGAAGGTAGTGGCAGGTCATACTTATGTAATTCTTGGGAGAGAAAGTCAAGCATATCATCAATCGGCACTTTTGTAAACAATGAACAAACGTCAAAACTGATCAATCTATCGTTAGTTTCAGTACGTGCATTATTCAATTTTTCAGTAAGATCCATGGAATTTTTTACATGTGAATCAGAGATAGTTCCGAGAATGGGGGACAAGACTTTGACAAGCCATTTGGAGAGTTTATAAGTAATAGAGCCCACCGAGCTAATAATAGGGCGCATAGGGTTGCCAGGTTTGTGGGTTTTAATAAGACCGTAAAGGTAGGGCAGAGAAGGTGAAGTGGACATGAAAAGCGGAATTAAGTCCTTATGATCTTTGAGAATGCGTTTCAAGCCACTATTAAATGATTTGATGACGTCATCCTGCGGGTTCTTCCTAAGTTTGCTGTATGTGGCGGGGTCCTGGAGAAGCTCGTTCATCTTTCCGATGTAGTCCACTTTGTCCATAATAACTATGGTGTTAGCCTTGTCTGCTTTAGTAATATGGAGCTCCCCATCTTTTTTTAATTGTGAGAGGCCATCGCGAAAACGTTTAGGAAAGTTATCTTCGTAATTACCATTCGCCGCACTATAAACGAGGCCTTTAACTATGTTAAACAAATACTGAGGGAGATTACACTGTTTTTCAAAACACGCGAGACTGTAACAAATTTGTAAAGCCGAAGGTTTTTTAACAATAAAAAAGGACATACCATATCCAAGGGCACTTTTTGCATCGTCACTAATGTTTTTCGAAGAAAGGTTCAAAACACACTTTGAGCTTGCTTTTTTACTCCACTGACTATTTCGAATGAGACTTTTAATTTTCCGATCCAAAATGTTACGAAGTGAAGTAGTTCTCCGACGCAACTCGTTGTAAATTTCATCAAACAAAGGTTGGATCCACGGTTGGGGAATAACGGTTACAAAATTATGTTTGGCGATGTTTAAATTTTTGAAGGCGGACCACTCATTTTGTCTGGTGACTTCAATATGTTTCTTTAAAATTAATCTGCTGAAGTTGTTGAACGGATGGTCGTCAATTTGTCTGAGGCGAATCGGAAGCAGGGATTTGGGAAGAACTTGCTCCTCTAGACATTAGTAAGAAACTTTCGTCGGATACGAATTGCATGCCCCTTCATTAATGTAGAAGAAAACACGGACACAAACGGAGACAAGAGAGGGAACAGCAAGCCGAAGGAACGCGTGGTGTTCATTATATGAAAATTATTTCACGAAAGTAACACGTGAAAAATATTTATGATGAATAAAACCACGAAGGAAAGGAAACACAAAAAGGTGCTCAAGCGCTTTCGTCTAATGACATCCTCAGGAACACTGAAGTACATAAAAGGTTACGGCCTATATATAGGTTACAGAAAGAAAAAAAAAAAAAATAAATAATAATAACACACACACACACATATATACAACATATATATATATATATATATATATATATATATAATATATATATATATATATATATATATATATATATATATATATATATATATATATATGCAATAAACGAGAGAAAAATAAAAATAAAAATTAAAAATTAAAGGATTACAGAGGCATACAGATTTGTAAGGAAAAATATCGATTTTTAGCACAAGATCAAATGAATTATAAAAATACAAATTTATACTGGAAATCTGCCCGGGTTTTAACACTTTGCCTTTTAGTCAAGTTTCGATATATATAAAAATAAAATGAAGATTAAAAGTTAATAAAGTAGCGTACAAGTTTACCAAAGATTTAGCGTCCTACCCTTTTTATCTAAATCTGTTTTGAAGGAATTCAAAACAACAGGATCGAGTTGAAAAAGACCTTTGCTTATGTTGAAGTTATTTGAAAGTTGGATAATGGCAGACTCAAGAATATTTCTATTAACAATGTTGCTAGAATGAATAAAACTGAAGCATTATTCCAATCAATACAGTGGGATAACTCTGACAAATGGACAAAAAGAGCACTGGACAACTGTCCTGTTCTAACGGAATATTGATGCTGTTTTATACGTGTGTGCAAATCCTTTCCCGTCTGACCTATGTAAAAGGAATCACATTGTTTACACCCAATTTTATAGATAATGCCTGAATTATTGGTAGGGCTATTTTTTACTATGATATTTTTCACAATATTGTTATATGAAAATACTACATTAATATCCAAAAGTTTAAGTACATTAGCAATGCCTAAAAAGCCCGGGAAAAATGGAAGTACTAAAATATTTTTTGACAAAGTACGAGTGTTATTATTGACACGATAGAAAGTTCGTTTTGCCTTGTTGAGACAAGATTCCATAAACGCAGATGGATAACACAGATCACTTCCAATACCGTTGATTTTTTCCAATTCGGCATCGATGTATTCCGGACTGGCGATCCTAAGGGCGCGGAGAAACATTGATGAAAAAATGGCCTTCTTAGTGGGGGTGTCATGTCCCGAGTAAAAGTGTACGTAGGACAAATTGTTTGTTGTTTTCCGATAGATACTAAACTTAAAACCTGGGCTTTCCCTATGTACACGCACATCCAAAAATGGGATTGAATTGTCTTGTTCCACTTCTAAAGTAAACTTAATGGAGGGGACTTGATCATTTAACTGAAGGAGGAAGTTATCCAGGTCACGATTCATGGGCCAGATACACAAAATATCGTCGACGTACCGCAACCAAGGGATGCCAACCCCCAGGATTCTCGGAATGTAAGTAATTTCGAAAAACTCCATATAAATATTGGAGAGGAGGGGCGATAAGGGGTTGCCCATGGCCATCCCAAACACTTGTTGATAATACTCGTTATTGAAAGTGAATTTACAGTCTTTGATGCAAAGCTTAATAAGTTCCAAAACAATGTGTGAAGGTAGTGGCAGGTCATACTTATGTAATTCTTGGGAGAGAAAGTCAAGCATATCATCAATCGGCACTTTTGTAAACAATGAACAAACGTCAAAACTGATCAATCTATCGTTAGTTTCAGTACGTGCATTATTCAATTTTTCAGTAAGATCCATGGAATTTTTTACATGTGAATCAGAGATAGTTCCGAGAATGGGGGACAAGACTTTGACAAGCCATTTGGAGAGTTTATAAGTAATAGAGCCCACCGAGCTAATAATAGGGCGCATAGGGTTGCCAGGTTTGTGGGTTTTAATAAGACCGTAAAGGTAAGGGCAGAGAGGTGAAGTGGACATGAAAAGCGGAATTAAGTCCTTATGATCTTTGAGAATGCGTTTCAAGCCACTATTAAATGATTTGATGACGTCATCCTGCGGGTTCTTCCTAAGTTTGCTGTATGTGGCGGGGTCCTGGAGAAGCTCGTTCATCTTTCCGATGTAGTCCACTTTGTCCATAATAACTATGGTGTTAGCCTTGTCTGCTTTAGTAATATGGAGCTCCCCATCTTTTTTTAATTGTGAGAGGCCATCGCGAAAACGTTTAGGAAAGTTATCTTCGTAATTACCATTCGCCGCACTATAAACGAGGCCTTTAACTATGTTAAACAAATACTGAGGGAGATTACACTGTTTTTCAAAACACGCGAGACTGTAACAAATTTGTAAAGCCGAAGGTTTTTTAACAATAAAAAAGGACATACCATATCCAAGGGCACTTTTTGCATCGTCACTAATGTTTTTCGAAGAAAGGTTCAAAACACACTTTGAGCTTGCTTTTTTACTCCACTGACTATTTCGAATGAGACTTTTAATTTTCCGATCCAAAATGTTACGAAGTGAAGTAGTTCTCCGACGCAACTCGTTGTAAATTTCATCAAACAAAGGTTGGATCCACGGTTGGGGAATAACGGTTACAAAATTATGTTTGGCGATGTTTAAATTTTTGAAGGCGGACCACTCATTTTGTCTGGTGACTTCAATATGTTTCTTTAAAATTAATCTGCTGAAGTTGTTGAACGGATGGTCGTCAATTTGTCTGAGGCGAATCGGAAGCAGGGATTTGGGAAGAACTTGCTCCTCTAGACATTAGTAAGAAACTTTCGTCGGATACGAATTGCATGCCCCTTCATTAATGTAGAAGAAAACACGGACACAAACGGAGACAAGAGAGGGAACAGCAAGCCGAAGGAACGCGTGGTGTTCATTATATGAAAATTATTTCACGAAAGTAACACGTGAAAATATTTATGATGAATAAAACCACGAAGGAAAGGAAACACAAAATGGTGCTCAAGCGCTTTCGTCTAATGACATCCTCAGGAACACTGAAGTACATAAAAGGGTAACAGCCTATATATAGGTTACAGAAAGAAAAAAAAAGAAAAATAAATAACATACATACATACACACACACCACACACATATATATATACATACATATCTATATATACATATACATATATATATATATATATATATATATATATATATATATATATATATATATATATATATATATATATATATATATATATATATATATATGCAATAAACAGAGAAGTAAAAATAAAAATTAAAAATTAAAAATTAAAGGATTATCCGTGAGGCGTACAGATTTGTAAGGAATAATATCGATTTTTAGCACAAGATCAAATGGATTATAAAAATACAAATTTATATTGGAATATTGCCCGGGTTTTAACACTCTGCCTATGGTCAGGTTTCGATATATATAAAAATAAAATGCAAATTAAAAGTTAATAAAGTAGCAGACAAGTTTACCAAAGATTTAGTGTTTTACCTTTCTTATCTAAATCTGTTTGGAAGGAATTCAAAATAACAGGATCGAGTTGAAAAAGACCTTTGCTTATGTTGAAGTTAT
The DNA here is from genome assembly GCA_023014485.1 of Bathynomus jamesi. Taxonomy (NCBI): domain Eukaryota; kingdom Metazoa; phylum Arthropoda; class Malacostraca; order Isopoda; family Cirolanidae; genus Bathynomus; species Bathynomus jamesi. Next base: position 286,754 of record JAJOZX010005676.1, on the reverse strand, counting down.
TTGAAAGTTGGATAATGGTAGACTCAAGAATATTTCTATTAACAATGTTGCTAGAATGGAATAAAACTGAAGCATTATTCCAATCAATACAGTGGGCTAACACTGACAAATGGACAAAAAGGGCACTGGACAACTGTCCTTTTCTAACGGAATATTGATGCTGTTTTATACGTGTGTGCAAATCCTTTCCCGTCTGACCTATGTAAAAGGAATCACATTGTTTACAACCAATTTTATAGATAATGCCTGAATTATTGGTAGGGCTATTTTTTACTATGATATTTTTCACAATATTGTTATATGAAAATACTACATTAATATCCAAAAGTTTAAGTACATTAGCAATGCCTAAAAAGCCCGGGGAAAATGGAAGTACTAAAATATTTTTTGACAAAGTACGAGTGTTATTATTGACACGATAGAAAGTTCGTTTTGCCTTGTTGAGACAAGATTCCATAAACGCAGATGGATAACACAAATCACTTCCAATACCGTTGATTTTTTCCAATTCGGCATCGATGTATTCCGGACTGGCGATCCTAAGGGCGCGGAGAAACATTGATGAAAAAATGGCCTTCTTAGTGGGGGTGTCTTATTAAAACCCACAAACCTGGCAACCCTATGCGCCCTATTATTAGCTCGGTGGGCTGTATTACTTATAAACTCTCCAAATGGCTTGTCAAAGTCTTGTCCCCCATTCTCGGAACTATCTCTGATTCACATGTAAAAAATTCCATGGATCTTAGAAAAATTGAATAATGCACGTACTGTAACTAACGATAGATTGATCAGTTTTGATGTTTGTTCATTGTTTACAAAAGTGCAGATAGACGAAATGCTTGACTTTTTCTCCCAAGAATTACATAAGTATGACCTGCCACTACCTTCACACATTGTTTTGGAACTTATTAAGCTTTGCATCAAAGACTGTAAATTCACTTTCAATAACGAGTATTATCAACAAGTTTTTGGGATGGCCATGGGCAACCCCTTATCGCCCCTCCTCTCCAATATTTATATGGAGTTTTTCGAAATTACTTATATTCCGAGAATCCTGGGGGTTGGCATCCCGTGGTTGCGGTACGTCGACGATATTTTGTGTATCTGGCCCATGAATCGTGACCTGGATAACTTCCTCCTTCAGTTAAATGATCAAGTCCCCTCCATTAAGTTTACTTCAGAAGTGGAACAAGACAATTCAATCCCATTTTTGGATGTGCGTGTACATAGGGAAAGCCCAGGTTTTAAGTTTAGTATCTATCGGAAAACAACAAACAATTTGTCCTACGTACACTTTTACTCGGGACATGACACCCCCACTAAGAAGGCCATTTTTTCATGAATGTTTCTCCGCGCCCTTAGGATCGCCAGTCCGGAATACATCGATGCCGAATTGGAAAAAATCAACGGTATTGGAAGTGATTTGTGTTATCCATCTGCGTTTATGGAATCTTGTCTCAACAAGGCAAAACGAACTTTCTATCGTGTCAATAATAACACTCGGACTTTGTCAAAAAATATTTTAGTACTTCCATTTTTCCCGGGCTTTTTAGGCATTGCTAATGTACTTAAACTTTTGGATATTAATGTAGTATTTTCATATAACAATATTGTGAAAAATATCATAGTAAAAAATAGCCCTACCAATAATTCAGGCATTATCTATAAAATTGGTTGTAAACAATGTGATTCCTTTTACATAGGTCAGACGGGAAAGGATTTGCACACACGTATAAAACAGCATCAATATTCCGTTAGAACAGGACAGTTGTCCAGTGCCCTTTTTGTCCATTTGTCAGAGTTAGCCCACTGTATTGATTGGAATAATGCTTCAGTTTTATTCCATTCTAGCAACATTGTTAATAGAAATATTCTTGAGTCTGCCATTATCCAACTTTCAAATAACTTCAACATAAGCAAAGGTCTTTTTCAACTCGATCCTGTTATTTTGAATTCCTTCCAAACAGATTTAGATAAGAAAGGTAAAACACTAAATCTTTGGTAAACTTGTCTGCTACTTTATTAACTTTTAATTTGCATTTTATTTTTATAATATCGAAACCTGACCATAGGCAGAGTGTTAAAACCCGGGCAGTATTCCAATATAAATTTGTATTTTTATAATCCATTTGATCTTGTTCCTGAGGATGTCATTAGACGAAAGCGCTTGAGCACCATTTTGTGTTTCCTTTCCTTCGTGGTTTTATTCATCATAAATATTTTTCACGTGTTACTTTCGTGAAATAATTTTCATATATATATACACTGTATATATATATATATATATATATATACATACTGAAGGATCACTTTTATGTGAAAATGAAAAAGTTTATTGACCGCCCATACTCCATATGACAAATATTAATAATAATAATTGGGTGTATGATAGAATCTTTAATGCATCGTGAAAGGTGAAAAATAGATGTTACCGTAAAAATAAAATCTAGTTTTATTATAAAATTAAATGAACATTTTTTATAAGATTTAAAGATAAGCACATCGGACAAAAAATTAGTCACCCCTAATAGCACCGATAGTAGGAAGTTCAAGGTCACACAGAGGGCGCTGATGTAGCATTGGTAAGTGACAAGTAGCGGTGACGTAGCACACAGGATCAGATCTGTTTCTTGAGGTGGTGAAGAACAAAGTGTGTGTTGGATATAGTCTGCAAAATGGGTCGTGAGGCAGACGTTACTCAGTGGCAAAAAGGAGCCATCGTGTTTGGCAGAGCCCACGGACACAAAATGTCTGAAGTAGCCCAATTTGTTGGTGTGTCAACGCGTACTGTCCAGCGAGTTTACAAAGAGTGGTGTAGTTCGCAATCAACTGACAATCGACGGCGTAACTTTGGCCGGAAAACAATTCTCGACAATAGGGGCCGCCGCCATGTTTCTCGTCTAGTAACTGCAAATCGTTTTCAAACCAGAGAACAATTGCTCCAAGAAACCAATGAGGTTCTCCAGCGACCAATTTCCGAACGGACATTGCGACGAGAACTGCATGCGATGGACATCTGGAGCAGGGTACAACGGAAGAGGCCGCTGTTAACAGCAAGTCACAAATTGGCACGTTATAAATGGGCTCAGAGGCACAAAAACCGGACTGCGGGAGATTGGAAACGTGTAATTTGGTCCGATGAGTCCCGTTTTTGTTTGTTCTCCAATGATGGGAGGCGACGAGTACATCGCAGGTCCAATGAAGCCTTTAATCCTGAATGCGTCGAAGGTGTTGTTCAGGCTGGAAACAGAAAGTGAAGCGCAGGAATAGACACCCACGGACTGTGGCGGAACTTCGGGACCGGCTGATGAACGAGTGGCAGCAAATCGATGTTCAGTACATGGACAACCTCGTAGAGTCTCTGCCTCGCCGGATTCGTGCGGTTATCAAGGCCAGAGGCGCCGTCACACGTTATTAGGTACATTCTGAGAGGGGTGACTAATTTTTTGTCCGGTGTGCTTATATTTGTATAGTAAGATAAAAAAATTTGTTTTAGCTTTAAATATGGTTTACCATATTTCAGTATTTGTTTAAAAGAGCGCCTAGCCACCAATACATTACAACATGGCCTCGTGGCGGTTTTCTACCACGAGAAGTTCAATAGCTTTGTCTATTGGCTGTGTCGTTTTTGAGATCATATTTGTCTATCAGGTGTTGGTAAGTGAAATCTGGTTGTTAAATAAAAGCCGTTGGTAAGTCGGCTATGTAATACTGTGTTACTGCTTAGAGGTCCTAAAGTCTATATTAGACGATTGGTGTAGCCCCATTTAGGCCTCGTGCTCCTGATGGGTGGGCTCCTAATGTCTATACTGGAGATCTTAAAGTCTATACTTAGACGATTGGTATAGCCCCCAACTCGACTTCGTGCTGTTCATGGGAGGAGCTCCTAAAAGTCTTTACTTATACTGCTACTGACAAACGTACATGCATACACACCCACATACTGTACATACATTTCATATACTTTTGTGGGCCTGAGCTGCCTTACGTTAGGATACCCTATACCCCCTTGGAGTCCACATACATACACTCTTCATATATATATATATATATATATAAGAAGTTTTGCTATACATGCATATACACCCACATACATATATTTTGGTGGGCCTCAGCACCCAGGCTAGGTTACCGCTTGGAGTTCACATACGTACAGCTCATATATATATATATATATGAAAGAAGCATTGCTATACACACACACACACACACACACACACACACACACACACACACACACACACACACATATATATATATATATATATATATATACATATATATTTGTGGACCAGAGCAGCTAGGTTAGGTTACCCCTTGGAGTTCAAACACACACACACACACACACACACACACACACACATGTGTGTGTATATATATATATGTATATATAAATTTTGAGGAGGGCTGAAAGGGGGTTCAAAAACACTCTCATCATGTTGCATGCAATTGCATTTCACTCGGGATTTTTGCTGTAATACTACTGAGGAGCACCATCAGGACCGTACGTCTTCCCAGAGTTGAGCCCAGATAGTGCAGAAAAAACATCTTTGGAAGATATTCTGATTTCAGACATAATAAACTCAGAGGAGGGACGAGATGGAGGAACAGCTCCGGAATCGTTCAAGGTTGAATTGTCAGCGAAAGTTTGAGCGAAGATTGCAGCTTTGTCAGAAGAAGAGATGGCAACTAAGCCGTCGTAATGGAAAAGAGGAGGGAAAGAAGAAGAAGTAAAGTTGTTGTAGAAGTTCTTAGCTAGATGCCAGAAAGAGCGAGAAGAATTAGAAGAATTAGAATTGGATAGATTTTCACATTTTTGTCGGATGAAGGAATTTTTGGCGAGTCGAAGAACAGATTTTGCACGATTCCTGGCAGAAATATAAGCTGAGTGAGAGACAGGAGTTGGATATCGACGGTACCTTCTGAAAGCCTCCTCTCTGTTGCGGAGAGCATTAGAAGAAGTTAATTTCAACCAAGGTTTTTCGGCATTAGCAGTAGGAAGAGAATATGGAATGTATGCCTCCATGCCCGAGAGAATCACCTCTCTCTTAAATAAAAATATTAGGAAACGAGGTACACATACCGTTTTTGCGCCATCTGTGAGAAAAAGTAATAAAGTTTCACATAACCACAAACATTCAACATGGGCAACATTTGTCACACATAAGACGTCCAAACGGTATTCTATCTCCATCCATATATGCTACAACATTTCAACGTCAACTTTTGCAACAGCAGCAGCATTTCTGTTCTTTAAATCGTCGATGTTGGCCACTGGAGTTGTGTACACGCAGTGTTTTACATAACCCCAAAGAAAAAAGTCAGAGGGAGTTATGTCTGGTGATCTGGTCGGACAAGAGATGGGCCCCCTCACTGCCAATCCACCTATTTAGAAAATGCATGTTAAGGGAATTTCGTACCAACAAGCTGTAGTAGTGCGCTATCTTGCTGGAAAAACACATTAGGCTGCAGTTCCTCTAACTGTGCAGAGACTTTGTTCTCAAACATATCCAGATAATTGGTAGTTGTTATTGTTGTCTCATCGAAGAAATAAGAAATACCGTTTAGACGGCTTACGTGTGACAAGTGGTGCCCATGTTGAATGTGTTTGTGGTTTTGTGAAACTTTATTACTTTCTCTCACAGATGGCGCAAAAACGGTATGTGTACCTTGTTTTCTAATATTTTTATTTGAGGGAGAATTTGTAAAGGTAATTTGTGTACACCCTGTATAATTAAAGCAATAAAATCGTTTTACTCAAAAATTATCCTGAAGAAAATTTGTTCACCACAAAGCAAAATACATTTCGAAAATTTAGAAAGGATACAAAGAACTTTATTAAGGGCGAAGCTGTTATTACCTTCTTCATAATAGAAATAAAAATAAAAATAATAATTCCGTACGTTAAAACAGAAAAGCCAAATGGCGCCCAAAAACAGAATAAACTTTGGCATAAAAAACTTATTTTTCTTATTTTTTCAGTTTTTTTCACTTTTATCATGAATAATGATTGGCGTCAACATGAAAACGCTTTTCAAGGGAAACGTTTCAATAAGAATTATTCTGTGCAACTGTTTCATGGATGACAGTTTTCTTTCATTTTTATCATCATCGAGAAAATACTTCAACTATTAAACTCGCAAAATTTGCAGTTATGGTCAGAAATATTTGCAATGAAAGCTTGAGAGAAAACGTCGCACATTTTATCAACAAATTTTGGAATATTATGTTAATTTCGACAAAGTTCAATAAAGTTAGGGTAGCTTTGATTACAGAAAATTGTTTGTATTTATGTATGCAAGTAAAAGAATTTCTAATTGTTGCCTTTATATATTGTAGTCGTTTGGTATTTGAGTAATTAAGAGAGTTTATAAAAAAACAATTTTATTTTGATGTCGTCACATAATCATGTATATTCATATATTTTACATTTAGAAAAGGTACATTATATATAATTATATAGAAATAAACATCAAACAAATAAATAAATATATATATATATATATATATATATATATATATATATTCTGAAATCCTTAAGTAGCGTCTAAAGTAAGCCACCATTTTACTAATTAGGTCGGATTTTGTAAATAAGTCGGATTTCCTTGTACGACCTACTGTACTTTTTGAGGTTTGTTTACGCTAGGTTAGATTAGATTAGATTAGATTATGTTAGGTTAACTCTGGTTAACCTAACATAACATAACATAACCTAAAACAAATCAGTGGGTCTGTAAAGGCTGAGGTAGCATGAAGGACGACTTACTTCATTTCAAGATTTTTTAAATAAAATCGTAATGCGGTTAAAATTCGAAAAAATAATCATTGTATACTATAAAAAAAACGCTTTCTCTAAACTTTCTCAGAGGAAATGATTAAAAAATTTAAAATATAAAATATATAACCTGTTCGACCAACTGGGTAAACAATGGGTACGGACGAAAATTTACACATGTGTTCGACCAAAGTAGACATTTATGACTTTATATATATTGTAAGCGAGCCGTTTCTTTTTTCATTCTTTTATAACCAAATCCGAGAATGCTTCTTGATATGTTCAATAAAATGAAAACAAATCATAAAACTATTTTTTCCAAAAATATGACACTATAAATATACATATGTCAAAAGCCAAGAGAGAGAGAGAGAGAGACAGTTACAGAAAAGTAAACTAAAATTTGTATAATCATCTGTTCTTCGTTTCTTTCATTTTTATACAATTATTATTATTTTCTATTAAACTGTTCTCTTTTATTTTGAGTAATTCAGATACTGTAACCAAATTCTAACAGTTAGGCAAAGAATCCGAAATAAATAGTTACTGTACCTTGTATATATATATATATATATATATATATATATATATATATATATATATATATATATATATCTATATATATATATAAAATAATAATAAAAATAATATAATAATAATAATAATAATAACAACTGTATATTAACAAATATACGAAGAAATATATTACGGTTATAAACATCTTATACGAGAAAAGTTTAATTTTTTATTAAAAGTTTGGTCCTATTTACAGTGACAATAGAAAGCATATTTTAGTACAAGTATTTGGAGCAAATATTCGGATAATAACATGTATAATCACTGTTTAATGAAACCTAACTTTAAGTTTAATTTAACAATGATAAACAGTGTTAAAAAGGGTGAGTAGGAAAAGTTCAATTCGTCTTTAACTCAGGTTAATTAAAGTTAGGTTATGTTAATTAAAATAGATTCTGAGTTTAACATATGTGCAAACAATACGGGTTTAAGTTACAAAAATGAGAGACATGGTACAACTATATCTAAAAATATCATCTTTCGTAATAAAACATATACATATACAAAATTTATTCTATAAACAAAAAACAGAAACTAACATATACAGTGTGTGTGTGTGTATATATATATATATATGATACACACAGGCCGTGCATGGAACAAGGAACTCTTCTAGGATAATTAAATCCACTATAGTCCAAATAAGTAACGGTAAAATTGAGGTTCTAAATGTAGCTGGGCTAGGCTGCTTTAAACCGTAGATCCTGTCCCAAAGCTGGATCCTATCTGCTTTGCAGATAGGTGATGAGGGAAGCTATATTTTTGGGACCTCTTTGCGAGTGACCCGTTGCCCACGTCGGGCTAGCATCATGAAAAAGAAAAACTATAGTATTTGTCATTTACCATTACTTATTCGGACTATAGTGGATTTAATTATCATAGAAGAGTTCCTCGTTCCATGCACGGTCTGTGTGTATCATGAAAAACCTCAGGGAACCATTCTGAGTTCATTCCCATATAAATATAAATATATATATATATATATATATATATATATATATATATATATATATATATATATATATATATAGTACACTGTATATACACCTTACCTTATGAACCTTATGTTGTTTCGTGTGTTGGTCTCTCTTCACACGGTAAGGTATATACTTACGTATAAAATGTTAAATTAATTTTCAGTTTAACATTTATACACGCATGGGAAGTTATTCTATAATAATATTATGTACAGATATTGTGTGCATACATACATACATACATACTGTACATACATACACCAGTATTATTATAGAGCAATATAACGGAGCTATATATATATATATAATATATATATATGTAAACCATGGACATAATGCTATATATATAAAATATAACTATTAATATATATATATATATATATATATATATATATATATATATATCAGTGGCGTGCGGTCCATGGAAGCAAGGGAAGCAATGCTTCCCTATTCAAAGAAAGAAGAAAATGCTGTATTATACTTTAAAGTTTAAACAGTTCAATATGTGTTAATAATTTGTACCAAATCATTTTATTATACTATTTATAGCATTTGATTGGTAATCAGGTGGATACATAGTATATACATTGGTTGCCGTTCGTGCAAGAACCTTTAAGAAAGCCGACGCAAAAAATCTCGAGTTGGACAACAATTGACGAAATGCATCCTTTTCCCAATGACTTTCGCTTTTTTTTTACTGTTACAAATTGTTTCTTTCCATTCTAAAAACTCATTTAATGTTTAATACTGTAGTATTTATTGAATACAACAAGTTTCATATATAGTTTTTCTACTAAAAAATTCCATGGCCTTGTTAAGCGAAAAAGAATATATATTTATCGTTATTTTATCCTTCCCTATGTCAAAAAGGAAGCAATTTAGAAATCGCTGTCCAGATCTTATAGTTAATTTTCTTGAAATATCTGGCAAATTTTCGTGCTGTCTGTTGTCATTCTCTCATTTAAAGCGAATACATAACTACGCTAGAAATGCGCATAGGGAAGAAAGGCTTTAAGTTTAGCTTTAATCTCAATTGAGAAAAAGCTTCTTAAGGATATGAAAACCGATGCCTTTTACGAAGAAATAATAGATATATTTAATAAAAAAGAAAGAAGAATAGAATTAACCTATAAGTAAAGTAAGTAGATGATTATATGTGTTTTGTTTTTATTATATACGAGTATTTTAAAGTTTTATTTTAATTTTATATAATCTTTGTTGTTTTTGCTTGAATTGCTTCCCCTTGACGAAAAATCACCGCACGCCACTGATATATATATATATATATATATATATATATGGGATGAATTTCACAATTAGACACGTGAATAAGTTTTTTCTTTTTCTTTGTGGGTTTGCATCATATATATATATTATATATATATATATATATATATATTTAAGGGTAGAGCATCTCTAAGAGGAGTAATTTGTTTTAAAAAATATTAAATTTTAAATCAGTGTCATATATATATACACACCCGACGAGCGGCGGAGATTTTAGTTGAAAATAATGTTGAAAAAATATATAAACTATGTTAAAAACAAAAATTTATGAATTCTCATTGTAAATAAAAAAATAAATTTCCAAAATAAATGGGGAAAGAGAGTTACTGGAAGTAGAGTATGGAGAGGGTAAAATTGATGGAGGAGGAGTTTGAAATTGATATACAGGTTGTACACAAATTATCTTTACAACTTCTCTCTCAAATGAAAATATAAGGAAACGAGGTACACATCCCGTTTTTGCGTCATCTGTGAGAGAAAGTAATAACGTTTCACATAACCACAAACACATTCAACATGGGCAACATTTGTCACACGTAAAACGTCCAAACCGTATTCTATCTCCATCCATGTACGCTGCAACATTTCAACGTCAACTCTTCCAACAGCAGCAGCATTTCTGTTCTTTAAATCGTCGTTGTTGCCCACTGGAATTGTGTACACGCAGTCTTTTACACAACCCCCAAGGAAAAACATCACAGGGTGTTATGTCTGGTGATCTGGTCGGACAAGAGATGCACCCCTCCTCCCCAACTGCCAATCTACCGATTTGGGAAATTCATGTTAAGGGAATTTCATTGGTACCAAGCACGTATCGATGGTCTTGATGGTGGCGTCTTGTGATACGTTGTTCCAAAGTTTCTTTGGACCTGAGTATCCGACTTCGTTTGGATGAACCATTCCACGCACTGTGCCTTTTCCTGCGGCGTCATTGTGAATGACTCACCAAATCGCCGACCAGTCGGCCGTCTCCCGGCTACTTGCGACATCTCACAACTACCACGTGAAATTTTATTACTTTCTTTCACAATTGGCGCCAAAAAAGTATGTGTACCTCGTTTCCTAATATTTTTATTTGAGAGAGAAGTTGTAAAGATAATTTGTGTACACCCTATATAAATATATATATATATATACAGTGTGTCCGTAAAGTCATGGTGGGATTTTAAATAGCTATATTATTGCAACGAAACATGATAATGAGATGAAAAAAAGGCAAATTGAAGAACAACTCTAAAAGAATAACTTTATTTAACGTAGTTCGATATGGGCTCCTCTGGTAGCCCTGCAGACATCTAGGCGGTGATGTGTGTCCGTAAAGTCATGGTGAGATTTTAAATAGCTATATTATTGCAACAAAACATGATAATGAGATGAAACAATGCCAAATTTAAGAACAACTCTCAAAGTTGTATCTTGTAGTTAGTCTAGGCTAAGCTTAACCTTTATCTCGTAGTTAGTCTAGGCTGTCCACATGCCTATGTTGAACATTAGCGTAATAGCCCGAAAGTTAATGTGTGGTGTGCTCTAGCACGAGATCGAGTGATTGGCCCATTTTTCTTCGCGGAACCCACTGTGACGTCACACAACTACCTCGCTATGTTGGAACATTTTGCAGTACCCCAATTTATTGAAAATAATGTCATCTTTCAGCAAGATGGTGCTCCTTCGCACTATGCCAACGTTGTTCGAGAATTCCTTAATGAAAAATTTCCACAGAGATGGATAGGAAGAGGAGGATGGAAGCCATGGCCTCCACGCTCTCCGGACCTGACACCTTTGGACTTTTATTTGTGGGGTTACGTCAAGCAAAGCGTGTACAGTGTACCCATTAGGGATATTCATCACTCGCACGAGCGAATCACGGAAGCTATCGCATCCGTCACTCCTGATGTTCTTGGGCGTGTGTGGCTGGAATTGAATCACGCCTAGATGTCTGCAGGGCTACCAGAGGAGCCCATATCGAACTACGTTAAATAAAGTTATTCTTTTAGAGTTGTTCTTCAATTTGCCTTTTTTTCATCTCATTATCATGTTTCGTTGCAATAATATAGCTATTTAAAATCCCACCATGACTTTACGGACACACTGTATATATATATATATATGTATATATATATATATATATATATATATATATATATATGGGTATAGAAAACATGGATGGAAAGTGATGCTGAAACCTTTTGACGACGAAATACCCCGAGAGAGAGTGTGAGAGAGAGAGAGAGAGAGAGAGAGAGAGAGAGAGAGAGAGAGAGAGATAAAATATATTCCTTAAAATGTAATACTGACACACAAACTGTTTTAAACACTTTATTTTTACAGCACAATTACTTTATTCCAAGGAGTAACTCAAGGTGTATTTGCGTTGCGACCTTACTATCTATGGCTGAAATTACGTAAGATTGCGTTGGCGTTCTTCGGGAGCTCACAAAAGGAGGCTAAGACGGCTAACGCGATTGCTATCGTCGAAGAAGAGAAGGACACGGAGCCAGACGAAGATTTGCGACGCTGGATTGCTGCCATTTTGTCGCCTGTTTCGTCACGAAAGAAAAAAATAGCTGCTAATTATTTTAATTATTTTCAAAAATAATAAATAGAAAGGTGTATATAATAATATATATATATATATATATATATATATATATACAGGGTGCGCCAAAAGAGAGTAAACACAGGAACTATACATTTTCAATGCAAATATACATACGTATATATTTGCACTGAAAAGTATAGTACCTATGATTCCTGACTTTTGGCCCACCCTGGATATATATATATATATATATATATATATATATATATATAATTTAAAGAGATTGAAATGAAATGAATATCGTTGTAAAAATCATATACCAAATTCTATCTACATGATGGGTATCACCCAGCTAATTAATTCGAAATAATTCTCGCCACTTGAAAAGAGTTTCTGTCATGATGATAAGGGGGAATAGTTCTTTAGTTTAATCCTTATTGTGACGTCACCAGAACATTAGTAACCATAACAACGACTCGTGGCATATTTACAGATAAAAGTGCATCTCTTTTCTCGCAATTATATTGGCTATTCATCCTTTCTCTATAATTTCAAGTAAAATAATATTTTTAGAAAATTATATTAATTACTTTCTACAAACAACTAACAACATAAATTATGTTTATTTTCAGTTCCTAATTAGTTTGTTTTTAAATAATTTTTCCTTCCGTTATTTGTTTTGAGTAAATAAATTGAAAATTTCAGAAACATCTATTTTAATATCTCTTTTGATAATACTTTCAATAAAGTTCAAAGAAAGTGAATATTTTCATTTTAACACCACTTTATATATATATATATTAGTGGTGGACCGGATATCCGCATCCGCACTTCTGACTGCGGATGTTATGCGGATATTACCTCTATAAATTATGCAATTTACTAGCTTATAAGGCCCAGTCATGCACATTTCATGTAAAGTATTAATTATTAACGAACAAACAAATATATAAACCTCAAAATATAAATACCTGGTAACACAGAAAATTGAATGAATCTTGTTTCATTGAATTTTCTGTAGCTGAAACTCTTGAGAAAGTTATATTTTTATCCTAATGAAAACATTAATATTAATTTTAATTCTTATGCATTGCCTGCCATAATAGTAATATCACAAAATTTGAAAAATTATGTCGTATATTCATAATTCTATATTATATTGATAGATTAACTAAATATCCGCATCTGCATCTGCGGATATTGAAATTAAAAATCCGCATCCGCATCCGCAGATGTTGAAAAACTGACATCCAGTCCACCACTAAATTATATATATATATATATTACAAAGTTGCCCCCCACTAGGATTCGAACCTGATAGGTGACCATCCTTTCTGTGCCCAGATGACCTAGAAACCCGTAGATGATTCGAATCCTACATAAAGCTGTAGGGCCCCTTCGTCAGATCGTCTTTGCCTTTGAGAAGGAGGTTAAACAACCCCAAATATTATTATTATCATTATTATTATTATTATTATTATTATCATTGTTCCACTCATTCTTGAGTTACTGTAACCAATTTATAGCAGGTCATTCTCATACTTCAATGACAAAGTTCATCTCCTTTAGCCCTTTCACGCCTAATGGTTCAATATGTCCCATGAAAATATAAATTTTTACAAGTGGCTCTATCAGAGCACAGATTAGCATTATACTCTCCCGTTTTCAGTAAGTATTGGTCCTGCTAAAGCTGCCAGATGTATGACAATTCATCATTGACTCTTTCTTGGCGGCAAGTCGCCATTATTTGTCAACAAACAGACGTGTGTGAAGGTGCATTTTCATGGTACAGCTTTTTAGGTAAGTTAATTGTAATTTATGAGATATTATTGAAGCTGTTTTTTTTTTTCATAACTGCTATAGACTTTGTAGATGATGTTGAAACCAGTAAAAATAAGTTTTATAGAGAATGAGCGGTATATAATGCCTCTAGGCTGTAGTGTGCCATATGTTTTTATGTTGGGATATTATGTCCCACTTGTGATTTTGTTGGGATATTATGTCCCACTTGTGATTTTGTTGGGATATTATGTCCCACTTGTTATTTTTTAGAATATTATGTTAGAGCATAGCTGATGTTTTTTTTTCAGAAAACGTCAAAGCAGAAAATCCTTGGAACGACTGCTGAAATAATTGAAGAGTTCAATAATATCATTAGTGATGAAGAATCATTCAGTAATAGTTGTGGCTCTGCTACTGAGAGCATTGATGACAGTAACTTAGACAAAAACTATGAACCAGAAAATTTGAGCAGGTTAGTGCATGAGGTTGATTATCATGAGATGATGATGATGATGTAGAACCCCTTGATATGTTTCAAGAGGAAGTGGCTATTCCTGAGCAAGAAGGTGCCTCTGCTTCTTATGAAAAAGATACAATTTTTTGGTCAAAAGTGACTGATAATTTTGCTCCAAAGTTTACCATTCCAGATGAAAAACCAGGTATTGTGTTATCTAAAGTTGATAGATCTTCTTCACCATTGGAAGTTTTCAAATCTGTGTTTCCCAGAAGTCTATTGATTTGTACCTCACAGTACACTAATGAAAGAATTGAAATAGAAAATAACAGAAATGGGAAGAAAATTCCCAAAACTGATGTTGGAGAAATTATGATTATTTTAGGGTGTTCAATAATCATGGGGTATAAAAAACTACCTGAAGCTCATTCCTATTGGTCAAAGCATCGATCTCTGGGCAATAAAGCAATAATTGGGGCTATTTCTAGAGACAGATTTTCTATTCTATTATCTAAAATGTACTTCAATTCAACTGAGAAGCCTGCTAATCCATCGAAAATATATTATATGGAAGAAGTAGTTGCATGCTTGAAGCATGCATTCCAAAAGGCTTTTTCTGACAGTTCCTGGCAAAGCATTGGAGTCAATGACAAAGTTCAAGGGAAAGTCCTCCCTGAAACAGTCTTTGCCTATGAAGCCCATAAAGAGAGGAATAAAACTGTGGCAAAGATGTGATGCACTTACTGGTTAAACATATGATTTTGACATTTCTGCAGCAAAGACGGAGCTGAAAAAGATTCAACATTGGGAGAGAGAGTAGTAAAAAAATTGTGCAGCACAATTAAAATCAGAGAGGTATCAGTTTGCTTTGATAGATTCTCTTCATCTGTCAGATTATTTCATTCTCTAGATTACAGTGCAGTTGGAACCTATATTATTTCTCGTGTTAATACACCCATCCTAAAGAGTAAACTAGACAGAGCTTCTGCAGAATTTGCCTCAAATAATTATTCCACATTGGCTGTCAAATGGTAAGATACTAGGGAAGTAAATGTTATGAGCAATTGTCACAATACCACTGTGAGTACGACAAAACGACATTTAAAAACGGGTGAAAGAGTAGATGTCAATTGTCCTGATGCAATTATTTTCTATAATGCCTTCATGGGTGGCATAGACCGCGCTGATCAGGGTGTTGCTACCTACAACTTTGAGCGGAAATCTGATAAATGGTGGAAGAAGGTCTTTTTCCGACTACTAAAGAGTACTATAGTGAATGCATGGATTATATACCAAGATGTGAAGCATGAAAAGATACCTCTCTTTTCTTTCATTGTTCCATTAGCAGAAGATATGATCACAACAGGAAGAACTGAAGCTGCTGTAAAACGAGTGAAGAAGACAGAAAGGCCTTCAAAAATCCGAAGAACAATGATGGATGTTGGAGAACACCTTCCTATTGAAGGAAATAGCTGCAGGAGATGCACAAATGCAGTTCCATGAAAAAGAAAAGCGAACAAGGGTCTATTGTGAGGCATGCATTTGTCCTCTATGTGCAACATGCTTTATTCCTTACCATATGTAACTGTGCTGGATAAATATATGTTTGTAGATCTACTAAATGTTTATTTATCAACCTTTTATTTGTTTGCTTCATTTATGTGTTATTTTGAAGTAAGCATTTTCATGCCTATTGGGACAATTTGTCCCACTTCAAATAACAAGTGGGTTACATATGTCCCACATTAAATTATTGAAAATTCTATAAATTTTCATTATGAATCAACCCAATGCATTTTAAATTAACAGAAATCAACATTTACATTGTTTAAATTAATGCATTAGTTTAAAAATAAAAGTCGGCGTGAAAGGGTTAGAGTATCTCAAGGCAATCTGACAGTTACCCTGTTCTTCCTTAGTAGTATGATGGCATTTGGTTGGGGAGACAGACATGGATCAATTTGAAAATTTCTCCCTAAAAAAGTGAATAAAATAAAAAATAAAATAGATTAAAAAAAAATTCCTCGGGTTCCTTCACGGTATTTCATGAGATAATTTGACAAAAACAAACAAAAACAGATAAAAAAAATTCCTCCTTGGGTTCCTTCATGGTCTTTCGAAACTTTCCTTCATGCTCTTTCGAAACAAACAAAAAAAAAACACTCCCGAGGCCAGGGTTAATCGATTTGAGTAGGAAAAAATTCATGGCTCTTTTCACGATGCGTTCCGTCGTGTTCGCAGCCTCGTTACTTTATCTTTCTAGCTGCAGGGCGAGCAACATTCTCACACATCAGACTGATATTCTGTATTCTGATATTCGACCGCAGGTCGATCCTGAACCGTCGTTCAAACTCAACAAAAGATGGGATGATATATATATATAAGTACTTTACGGGTAAAAACCAACTAGCAGAGTCGCCTTATGACTACAGAGTTTGACACTCAATTTTGAACCTTATACCCTTAAATAATAGAGAGTGAACAGAAAAACTTAAAATAAATATTTGAAGAAGAGTTTAATAAACAGAAATAGACTTATACAAGACGATCAAAACATACAATAACTTGTATTGTGTTCTCAGTGCCATTTTTACCGTATAACTAAAAGAATACATTAATTTTTCCCTCAGGTTAAATATAGATGTTACAAAAAATCAGGTTAATAACAGTCTATTTATTATTCAAATTCTGAATTAATATTTGTATTATATGAAATAAATAAAAATATAAAATAAAATTAAAATAAACCAAACTTTATTTTCAATTATAGGGGTAACTTTTCCCTTTCCTAATTAAAATTAACTTATGCTACACTATTATGCAGATAGACTGACATATAAGCGTTTAACCAACATACCTATTATTTACCTTCATTTACAACCTTAAACATTATTATTATTATTTGTTTATCGTTATTATATATATATATATATATATATATATATATACACATTCAACTGCAAAGAACACGCAGTATAAATAACGTAAAGAACGACGCTTGTATAGGAGATATTCCGCGCAAGACGAGAGAGAGAAAACGGAACAAATGAAAAAATGAAGTAACCACCTGGGAATCGAACCCGGGATCTTCCGATTGCCGGTCAGACGCGATACCATTACACCATG
Organism: Bathynomus jamesi; assembly: GCA_023014485.1. Lineage (NCBI taxonomy): Eukaryota > Metazoa > Arthropoda > Malacostraca > Isopoda > Cirolanidae > Bathynomus > Bathynomus jamesi. Next base: position 269,238 of record JAJOZX010005676.1, on the reverse strand, counting down.
GACTTCACTCTTCCAAATGCCGTAATTCTTCTACATACTCGCAGAAACCAATGCCCCAAGGGGGCACCTCCCGCATGCCGTAACATTATATACATTCAACTGCAAAGAACACGCAGTATAAATAACGTAAAGAACGACGCTTGTATAGGAGATATTCCGCGCAAGACGAGAGAGAGAAAACGGAACAAATGAAAAAATGAAGTAACCACCTGCGAATCGAACCCGGGATCTTCCGATTGCCGGTCAGACGCGATACCATTACACCATGGACTTCACTCTTCCAAATGCCGTAATTCTTCTACATACTCGCAGAAACCAATGCCCCAAGGGGGCACCTCCCGCATGCCGTAACATTATATACATTCAACTGCAAAGAACACGCAGTATAAATAACGTAAAGAACGACGCTTGTATAGGAGATATTCCGCGCAAGACGAGAGAGAGAAAACGGAACAAATGAAAAATGAAGTAACCACCTGGGAATCGAACCCGGGATCTTCCGATTGCCGGTCAGACGCGATACCATTACACCATGGACTTCACTCTTCCAAATGCCGTAATTCTTCTACATACTCGCAGAAACCAATGCCCCAAGGGGGCACCTCCCGCATGCCGTAACATTATATACATTCAACTGCAAAGAACACGCAGTATAAATAACGTAAAGAACGACGCTTGTATAGGAGATATTCCGCGCAAGACGAGAGAGAGAAAACGGAACAAATGAAAAAATGAAGTAACCACCTGGGAATCGAACCCGGGATCTTCCGATTGCCGGTCAGACGCGATACCATTACACCATGGACTTCACTCTTCCAAATGCCGTAATTCTTCTACATACTCGCAGAAACCAATGCCCCAAGGGGGCACCTCCCGCATGCCGTAACATTATATACATTCAACTGCAAAGAACACGCAGTATAAATAACGTAAAGAACGACGCTTGTATAGGAGATATTCCGCGCAAGACGAGAGACCGGCAATCGGAAGATCCCGGGTTCGATTCCCAGGTGGTTACTTCATTTTTTCATTTGTTCCGTTTTCTCTCTCTCGTCTTGCGCGGAATATCTCCTATACAAGCGTCGTTCTTTACGTTATTTATACTGCGTGTTCTTTGCAGTTGAATGTATAATGTTACGGCATGCGGGAGGTGCCCCCTTGGGGCATTGGTTTCTGCGAGTATGTAGAAGAATTACGGCATTTGGAAGAGTGAAGTCCATGGTGTAATGGTATCGCGTCTGACCGGCAATCGGAAGATCCCGGGTTCGATTCCCAGGTGGTTACTTCATTTTTTCATTTGTTCCGTTTTCTCTCTCTCGTCTTGCGCGGAATATCTCCTATACAAGCGTCGTTCTTTACGTTATTTTTACTGCGTGTTCTTTGCAGTTGAATGTATATAATGTTACGGTATGCGGGAGGTGCCCCCTTGGGGCATTGGTTTCTGCGAGTATGTAGAAGAATTACGGCATTTGGAAGAGTGAAGTCCATGGTGTAATGGTATCGCGTCTGACCGGCAATCGGAAGATCCCGGGTTCGATTCCCAGGTGGTTACTTCATTTTTTCATTTGTTCCGTTTTCGCTCTCTCGTCTTGCGCGGAATATCTCCTATACAAGCGTCGTTCTTTACGTATTTATACTGCGTGTTCTTTGCAGTTGAATGTATATAATGTTACGGCATGCGGGAGGTGCCCCTTGGGGCATTGGTTTCTGCGAGTATGTAGAAGAATTACGGCATTTGGAAGAGTGAAGTCCATGGTGTAATGGTATCGCGTCTGACCGGCAATCGGAAGATCCCGGGTTCGATTCCCAGGTGGTTACTTCATTTTTTCATTTGTTCCGTTTTCTCTCTCTCGTCTTGCGCGGAATATCTCCTATACAAGCGTCGTTCTTTACGTTATTTTTACTGCGTGTTCTTTGCAGTTGAATGTATATAATGTTACGGTATGCGGGAGGTGCCCCCTTGGGGCATTGGTTTCTGCGAGTATGTAGAAGAATTACGGCATTTGGAAGAGTGAAGTCCATGGTGTAATGGTATCGCGTCTGACCGGCAATCGGAAGATCCCGGGTTCGATTCGCAGGTGGTTACTTCATTTTTTCATTTGTTCCGTTTTCTCTCTCTCGTCTTGCGCGGAATATCTCCTATACAAGCGTCGTTCTTTACGTTATTTATACTGCGTGTTCTTTGCAGTTGAATGTATATAATGTTACGGCATGCGGGAGGTGCCCCCTTGGGGCATTGGTTTCTGCGAGTATGTAGAAGAATTACGGCATTTGGAAGAGTGAAGTCCATGGTGTAATGGTATCGCGTCTGACCGGCAATCGGAAGATCCCGGGTTCGATTCCCAGGTGGTTACTTCATTTTTTCATTTGTTCCGTTTTCTCTCTCTCGTCTTGCGCGGAATATCTCCTATACAAGCGTCGTTCTTTACGTTATATATATATATATATATATTTGATAAATTTACTCATTCAAAGTAGTTGTATAATTCTTTTACACACATTAAGTACGATAATCACAATTGGCAACTCAGTCCACAATCTTGAAAGATAAAATGTACCCGTATATTATTTTCCAAACTAATCAATAATAAGCAATTTTAAACGTACTGTATGTAATTTTTCTAGTGCTTTATCTGTAACGAGAAATAGTTATTAAAATTATTATTGTTGTCAATTATTGGCCATAAATTACACAGGACTGCGAATGAGAACTTTGTAAGAGTTCTTTTCTTACTTCACTGATTTCGAATAAGGTGTCCATTTTTCTATAACGTAAGAATTTTCTGCAAACTGGAAGGGAAAAAACAGCTACATAAATAAATATTATTTATTCAATTTACATTAGGTACCTATTTCGCTTTGTTATGCTAATTACAAATGCAAACAACTTTAAAAAGAAAGAAGGCTATTAACTTCAATTACATATCCATCTTTATTTGCCCTGAGTTTTCTTGTGATATATATGCCTTTTAATTTCGAATGTACGCGCTGTTCCTTTTCTTTTATGTAATAATTCTGGAATATCCCGTTTCAACATCCAGCAGTATGCAGCCATCATGCTGATGTCCCACCTTTCCTGATGTCTCAGTAGTTTTTAATCAAAATTTAATTGAGACAATTTTAATGAAAATTTCATATATGTGTAATATGAAATATGACATTTTGGTTAATATTCGTCTTTTCACCCTCTCACCCTCTCAATTGCCATTCAAAACTGACTAAGAAAATATGTATATCTTATGTTGTGCAAATTTGTTCAAATGTACTTTTTTTAATAAAATATCCTTCCTGTTTTGGCTATAATGTACTTTTTTCATAAACTATTTTTCCTGATTGGGCCATTTTTTCGCTACTCTGCGATTTAACTAGTTTGCTGGTTTTTGTTCTGGCTATTTTTTTTCTAATTGGATTCAGTTTGGTGGTGCTTGTGATAGAATTATGACGTGCCGTTCTTATGATTTCGACTTTGAGAACTTGATTCGTATTGTGCCCTAGATGAAGACAAAGGATTAGATGTTTTTATCAATTACGGCGTTATTCTCTCATCCTTAACTTGCTCGAAATGTGACAGTGAGTGCTTAATACGAAAAGATCAGAAGATATTTAGGTCAAATAACCAATATTAACCTTCTAGGTTAATTGAATGCCCGGCTAGGTTAATTGAATACCTGGTTAGGACATTTGAATGCCCGGTTATGTCGACTGAATGCCCGTTTAGGCCAACTGAATGCCTCGTTAGGTCAACTGAATGCCCGGTTAGGTCAACTGTACGCCCTTGATGATTGGTCAGGCTAAGTCGTGATATTTTCGTTAGTTTAAACGAAAATGACGAGAGCAAACTTTTCTGGTTAATTTTGAGGTGTTTTGCACGAAACTGCCATCCGTTTCCTGTGCAAATGCGTAGTTTTCGAGATGACGATATCTCGAAAACTTCGCATTTGCACAGGAAACGGATGGCAGATTCGTGCAAAACACCTCAAAATTGACCAGAAAAGTTTGTTCTGATCATAAAAACAGACTGGGTGTAAAAACGAATAATTACCGACATTTTGTGAAAATCTTTACGTGATGGCAAAAATTAATATTACTTTCAGAATTAGCGTGCATAAATTACTACATAAGTGATAAAATACAGTACTTTGGACAACAAAACCATCGCAGGCATGAGTTATCTACTAGCCATTATGTATTCATATTCAGAGATAGCAGCTGTAAACACCACCTTTTATATTGCTTCAAATGTAAAAATTTAATTTCAAAGCACTTTATCATGTAACATTGGAGGAGATATTTTAAATACTTTTACTCAGAAATGAAAATCGGTGATTTATTTCTACTGTAGTTAATTTATTATTTTTTACGAATAGCTAAATTAATATTGAATATTCCTTCAATCATAACACGAATTCTCTTATGCGGTGAATTTAAAACAGAGGCATTTTTTATAATGCAGAATGTGTAGACGAAAACACGAAATATATCTCTATAAACATTTGTTATTTTAAAATGGCTGAAATATGCAAGATTGAAATTTGAATAATGAATATAGGACCATCAGATTCAATTTATCAGCGTTACCCTAATTGTTGTAAAAGCCATTTTCCCCACACATCTGCAATACAGAAAACGGAATTTTGGTTTAGTGAGGGGGAGAGTTCTAATTTAAATATGTTTGTTTAAGTTCATTCTATAAATTTAAAACATTACTTGTAAGCAATTAGCATCGCCGATTAATATAATTTCCCTTCATTAGTTTAGTAATCCACATTTTCAGCAGCTTGCCGTAATTATGCAAATGGACAAAGGATTGCAAAATTTCTACAACGTTATAATGCGTTTCAAAACGACTGGAATATAAGCTGCCGGATATATTACTTATTTGTACATTGAGGGAAGAGTCCCTAATTTTCATCGTTGCAAAGGTACATGGCTACAGATGTAAAAATAATTCGCTTTTCTCATTAACGAACTATGGAATCTGTTGGTAGTCGTTAGTCATAATACACAACGAGTTGAAATTATGGTGAAATCTGGAAACTATCTGTGTACTGTTATACAAAGAGATGAAGGTATTTAAGCCCAGACTCTAGTCAAAACATTCATTCTTTATGCGAACTCTACAGCAGAAGGTGGGCTAACACTTCACAACCCTTACCAGTTTGTATTTTTAAACTTTTTTTAGCACGTTAAATGTTAAACATTGTTTTTCAGGATAGGTTGTGAGGAACATCTCACTCTAGATGTTCGATTCCAAAATATTTCTTGTGCATGAATAATAATAATAATAATAATAATAATATATATATATAATATATTAGGGTGGCCCTTATATGACCTCTAAAACAGAAAGTGACGGAAATTTCGCTCTCATCCCCAAGATAGATGCTATTTCAGGAGATAATTCATCGTGCAAAATTTTATTCGTATTGCTCAATATTCAGAGGTCGTCCTCATTGTCTATATTTTGACACTATTGGCCCCAGGGCATGCAGGTCCCCCCTACTCAAAAGTAGGTATTAGCCGCTCCTTGTTACCTGCCTTTGTTCAAAAGTGTCGCTTTCTTGCAGTTCGGGAACTTCTTTCGGTGGTCTGCGACGACTTGAAGGAGGAATTGGAGCTGCTCCTCATCGCTGGTCAGCTTCTTGTTAAAGTCTTGAATAAGGGCAACTCCTCTCTCTGCTCTGTTGTTGACCACAGTCAGGGACCGGACCAGATTTGGGGCAGCTTGGAAGCTTTGGGACTGGGCCATTCGCGGGGGTCTTGGCGGAGGAAATCATCCGGAAGGGCCAACCTCGTGAAAAGGGCCTTGGAGTTTGCCGACACCATTTGCTCAAGATCCTTTCCATCGTCATCCAAGAAGATCCTTGCATCCAGCTTCGGTCTTTTGGGAGGATCTTCTTCCTCGCCTTCCATGGCTTCCACCATCAACTGCTTTGTTCCCCAGGACACCCTTTCATCGAAGAGAGAAAAACCGACCAGTTCCTCGGAAAGATACCACAGATGGTGTGAGAGCTTCTTGGCGGTCGCCTTGCTGATGGCCTCGTACGGGTACTTCAACAAGGACTTCATGAGGAGGAAGTCGTTGAGAGGAGCCTGGTGAGGAAGTGGAGCCGTTGTCCAGGCTTTCGCGTACACGATGACAGAGAACAAGGCGAGTTCTTTGATGCCCTTCTCCACTGCGGTCAACTTGAACTGGTCCCGAAAAAGCCAGATCTTGATGGCGTAGAGGACCTTGGCCATCCAGCGAGCTCGGTGCATTGCTCCAGGAGCACTGAAGTGAATGCCTTGCTGTGGGGTTCCCCCAAGGAAGATGATGCAGAGTTCCACGAGTTCCCTGTAATCTTCCCTGGTATGCTCCGTCTGGGACTGGAAGAACTGAGGGAATTCTTCCTTGACAGGGGCAACTGCAGCCTCCACAACAGGATCAGTGATCGCGGGCTTGAAATCCTTCTGGTTGATGAAAGACCACTTCTCCCGAAACCGATTGAAGAGCTGGATATCCGGTCCTGTTGATGGAACTCGCAGTGCGGCCTCGAAAGCCGCTTCGATCACCAGTTCCAAGATGTAGTGACGACAAGCAAGGTAGAGAAGATCTCTTCCCAGCTTCTCTTCAATCAGGCAACAGGCTCCGGAGCGATGTCCTGTGTTGGATGCTGTTGTATCAAAACACAGAGTTTGAACCCGGTCACTGATACCCCACTCCTGCATGCAAGCAACAACAGCTGATGCTTGAGCCTCCCCGGTTCCTGTGTGAGGCTTTGGGACCCCAAGAAGCTTCTCAACTCCTTGCCACGAAACAATGATTGGAAGACGCTCTACGTGCTCCCTGCTCGTCAAGTCCTCCATCAACTTCCCGTCCCAGTGGACGACGAGGAGACCTTCCCCCGAAAATTCTTCCTTCATCTTTTGTGCCGTCTCCGATCGGTGCCAAGCCCGGAGTCGCTGAATGGAGTTGCGGTTTATGTTCAGCTCTTCTGCATTCCGTCCGAGACTGCTAGCAGCTTCCGTCAGTATGTAGGCGGCTCTCCTGGAGGAGATCTGTGTCCTGTCAAGTGCGGCTGCCAGTCCGGCTGTCATGATGTTGGTCCTCCCCGTACTTCGCTTCGGAGGGCACGCTCCTTCGCAGGCACCTGAGTCGTCCACTGTCTCCTCTTCGGATGCGTAGGAATAAGACGACTCAAAAACTGCTCGGCTGGTAGATGCTTCGCACTCCTCAGCGGCTTTCCTCTTCCGGAGCTTCTCCTGAACATTCCTCTTCGCCGCTGCTTCATTCTTTCTCGTTTGCTCCAAGTCCAGTCCAGCGATGTATCCGATCCTGTCCTTCTGCCTCTGCATCTGGAGGAAGGCCTTGTCTTCAGGGTTCTTGATCATCTTCATGGCATCTGCGTGCGCAATGTCGAACAAATCGGTCAACTTCTTAAAATCTTATTTTTTTTAGTATGCATCGCCGGTCCTGGTCTTGTGTTTTCTCAGCCCTTTCCACTCATCGAAGGTCCGTTCGAGTTTGGCAATGCAGTGCTGTTCAGCCCGAGTGGGAATGCTTGCTAAATGCCAGAATTCCATTACGGCCCTGACGGTGTTGCGGCTTGCCTCGCGGCGGACAGGCTGCTTCTTCTCCTCGTGAAGGAAGAGGAAATGGCCAAAGGCCTGACCAATGGAAGGAAGCTTCCTTCCCCTGATTTCTTCCACAAAATAAACACCAAGATAACGCTTCTGTCGCGTATCCATCATGTATCAATCCTTCAAATGAGAACAAGAGTATGAGTAATTAGTATGAGTATTAGTATGAGTAATTAGTATGAGTAATAGTATGAGTAATTGAGTATACCGAAAACCTAATAGAAGGAAAAATTTGACGTGCCAGGGCGACCTCTAAATATTTCTCGAAAACCGTCATATTTCGCACAGTGTAGTTAGACGAGTAACGGAACAAAGTGAGTAGGTGAGAGGATACAAAATCGACACTTCAGTTTTAAGGGCCACCCTAATTATATATACACTAACTTTGCAAACATTAAATGGTTCATAGGTGGATTAATGACGTAAACAGTTTTTAAAATATAAACTATAGATGAAGTGAAAACCTAATGATGATGCAGTCCTAGATTAGTTTAAGCGATGTATTTATAGCCTTGAGGTGTGCTTCGGTCAGGACAACTAATCTTTTACGCGTGTTGTCGTTCATCATTCTGTATGTTTTCCACCTTATTGCGTATTTCTCTGCGATACACGACACGATCTACATATTTGTCGTGGATAAAACATGGTGGTAGGACACCTCAGTAAATATATAAATAAGCCGTTGCGGAACTCGATACCGTATTTTAAATTGATGGTACGGTTATTAACAATATATATATATATATATACACACACACACATGAGTGTATAAGTCTACGGTCCAGATTAGTCGATCCCCTAACTTTCAATTTCAGATTTAGATTTTAGCCTATTCTGGGTGTTTAAGTCAACCACCAATTGCCAACATAAAAAGTAAAACTTTGTAAAAACCTTGTAAAAAATTAGTTAGCAAATCCTTCATAATCATCATCATATTCATCATCTGACATCATAAGTTCATTATATAAATCCTGAGATACATTTGCAAGTGCTTCGTCATATGGATCCAATTCAGATGTCGACCAAAAAGCGAGCTAATGCAGGACTGAGGACCTATGACAGGTAGACCTGTCCTTAAATACAAGCTAAAATGGAAAGTGGAAGGTTAATTTTTTTAGACTGGGCCTATAAATCGACTCCCTACTTTAGGGGCATAATTTTAAGCTTAAAATACCGACTTATACGACCTAGAAAGATAACTAACCGGGCCGCGAACACGACGGAACGCGCCGGAACGCATCGTGAAAAGAGCCATGAATTATTTTCCGACTCAAATCGATTAACCCCGGCCTCGGGAGTGTTTGTTTGTTTGTTTCGAAAGACCGTAGGAGGAACCCAAGGAGGAATTTTTTGTCTGTTTTAGTCTGTTTTTGTTTGTTTTTGTCTGTTTTTGTTTGTTTTTGTCGATTTTGTTTATTTAAATATTTCTCATGAAAGACCGTGAAGGAACCTAAGGAGGATTTAAAAAAAAAAAATTATTTTATTTTTTGTTGAGGGGGAAATTTTCAAATTAATCCATGTCTGTCTCCCCAAATGCCATCATACTACTCTCCTTTATATAAATAGCTTCTACCGGTCATTAACTAACTCGTCCTGCCACTTACACAGGTGACGTGACAATCATTACTTCCAACAAGAACTTATTGCCATTTCAAACAACTATGAACAATAAATTCCAGTTAATTTATTATGGCTCAATGACAACAAACTATCTTTAAGTATTAAAAAATGCTTATACACTCATCACAAAAAAAGGTGATACCTTTAAATCCAAGCACAAATTCAGTTCTTATAAAACAAATGCAGTCAGCCAAACTTCTGGGAATTACCTTCAACGCAAACCTGACATTCAAAGAACACAATGAAGACCCAAACAACAAATTAGTCAAAGTCCCATACATAATTTCAAAAGTAGGTGCGGCACTTCTCAAACAAAACCTCAACTATAGTGTATTATGGTAAATGACATCTACAGTATTGCATTAGCTCTTAGGGAAATGCACGCCAATATTTAATTCAGCCGTTGGTGGTCATGCAAAAAACGAATAATTAGCAAAATTTAAAAACGATCAAGCACAACCAAAGTACCGACATAATGTTCCACGATTCAAAAATTCTAAAACTAAAATATATTTACGACTTAAACGCTGCCTCTTATATGTATCATCATCGAAAACAAAATATTAGCTTCCCAAACCCAACATTGTTTCGGCACAAGACAATTAAACACTTACAGAAGAAAACCAAATAAAGATAACCAGTTAAACAAGGTGCACTTTATCAACTATTTCTCTGTTTTAGAATATTAATGATGGAATTAGGAAGTCCTGAAAAGTCTGCAGGCGTTACATGAACGAGATCGAATTTCATAATATCAGCGTTCGACCTTATGCAGGTATATGGATTTCAGATTTGAAACTAAACCAATGAAAATTACTAGCTTGACCTAACCCAATGTAGCGTAACCTAACCGGGCATAATGTAGCCTAACCTAACTTAATTTAACTCACTCTTCAGTATCGACAATATGCACGTCGACATTGTGCAGATAGACTGTTTCGCTACCTGGTTTGCAAATCTTTATAATTCAAATGGTGACTCGACTCTTAGTACACTGTATCTTTTAAAAATCAAGTTCGTAAGATCAAACTACTTCAAGAAACCATCATATACACAGAGTATTAATTTTATTAGTTAACCAAAACAAATGCAAGTAAAAAATAAATAAAAAGGCACTGTAATTCAGAGACACATGAAACTTAGTAATATGAGAATCAGGACTAAGGTAGTGACGATGGCGTTAAGCTTGGCAAAACATATATTTGTTCTAGAAAATTCCGCGAAAACTGTATCGTTCAAAGAGTGCCAGCGTGAATTCAGTTAACGTTTTGGAGCAGGAAATGTTCCCACTAAACCAGGGATGTAGAAGATCGTTCAGCAATTCCGGAAAACAGAGTGTCATGAAGCCGAAGCGCAAACGAACATCAAAGGTGAACCGTAACGTGCAGCATATTGCAACAAAACCTTACCAACATCACTGCCAACATTCAGCCAAAGATGTTACAGTCTGTGTACTGTACAACAAAAGTGTCGTCGTGTACGCTTGTGCATTGAATATGGCAATGAACATTTCCAACATGTGTTATGATGTGTTTCGGATCATATTGCTATTCTTTCTCATATCACAAAGTTTCATGCACCTCTGAAATATAATTACTTTTTATTACTTTTGCATTTTCATTTTTCAGGTTAACTGATAAAATTAACATCATATACTAACTATCAGTGAGACTTGAATTTTCATTGAGATTATAAACAGTATTTAAAATTGGTATTTAAAATCATGAGCATTGACTCTTCATGATTCATCTTTCATTATTTTATACTGTATATACTGTATATATATATATATATATATATATATATATATACAGGGTGTCTCAGAAGTCGCGCACCATAGGCTTTATTCAGATTTACGAGGTTTACGAGTCGAAATGGTTTATAAGTGATGTTTAATTACAATATATGTTTGATAATGTTTGAATAATAAAATTAATAGTGTGTACAGTAAATTCAAAAGGGTATCTTAAAATAATTAAATTGAATAAAGCTACATTAGCCAATGGTGTCTCAGAAGTGGCGCACTATTGTGTGCCGTGCGTTGTCATGGTGAACAATGATTGCGTTTTTGTGGGTGCGAAGTTGCGAACCCTCCTGATCCGATTTTTCAACTTTTTCAGAGTTTCAATATAACGTGCGGATTATGATAATAAAAACCCACTCTAATAGACAGAGTTTATTTCCACAACAGTTTCGATGCCCACTGGCATCCTCTTCGGGTGGCTACAGAAAAACGAATGAACCAAAAACAAGAGAGAAAAACAGTCCAGGGACCATTAAGAAATTTGCACCTACGTTAGATCCCGTTCACCCGACACCGGAAGGGCATTTTTTTTATTATTATTATTATTAAAGAGACTCGCTTATAAGCACCTTCGCACAAATTTAAAACTATCTTGTTTAATACATACAGATTCTATCATTTTATTTTTTTTACATAATTATTACATTTATTATTACATTTATTACATTTAACATTGCAATATTATTTATTACAGAAATTATAAATTTATTATTACATTTATTACATTTAACATTGCAATATTATTTATTACAGAAATTATAAATTTATTATTACATTGATAATTACATTGTTGTTTATTATACAGAAATTATAAACCGAAAAACGAATGGAAAGGCGAGGAGGAAACAATCCGGAGACCATTAAGAAGTTCGCACCGACACCAGAAGGGTATTTTATTAAGGGTCCCGCTTATAAGTACATTCGCACAAATTAAAACCATCTTCTTGTTCTATACATAGAGATTCTATTATCTTGACATAATTACTGCATTTATTGTTGCATTTACGTTTTTTAACATTTATTATTATTACCTTTACACTTATTATTACATTTATTTTATTACCTTTGTTATTACACTTATTGCATTTACATTTATTTCCACATTTATTACTTCCATTATTACATTTACATTTATTATTGCATTTACATTTTACCGAAAAATCGAATAAACCAAAAGCGAGTAAGGAAACAATCCAGAGACCTTTAAGAAATTCACACTTACTGTAGGTTAGAACCCGTTCAACCGACACCGTAAGGGAGTTTTTGACCAAGAATCTCATTAGAGGGTCCAGCTTATAAGTACCTTCGCACAAATTAAAATTATCCACTTGTTCTATCCATCAGATTCTATTATTTTTCGTTTGACATAATTATTACATTTATAAAGTAACTTCATTGATTCCCAATCTATAGCATGATCATTTTCGCTGGCGTGATAAAAAATTGCATTATTAGTATTACAACTTCTGCAGGCATATTTGTGTTCTTTAATACAGGTTTCAATATTTCTTCCAGTTTCTCCTACGTATACTAAATCACAACTTTTACAGGGAATGCTGTAGACACAGGCTTGTTCCTGTTTTGCAAAGTTATTCCTAACCAATTTACTTTTTATGGTGGACGCATATTTGAACACCAAAGCAGTTAAAATCTTTCGTCAACAGTTATATACTCTTTCTAAGCCGGCAATGTAAGGCAAACTCACATATTGTTTTTGGTTAACTGAAGGTTCCCGAGGGGCATAAAAAGATTTTCTGGCTTTAAAATACGCGTTTCTGATAAACCACTCAGGATATTTTAAATCCTTAAAAATGTTCCAAATCTTTGAATTTTCCGGGTCCAGTAAATGTGGGCTACAAATCCTGAGTGCTCTTAGAAATATGGAAGAAATAATTGAGCTTTTAACCCCGTCATCATGATATGAAAAATAATGAATGTACGAATTACAATGAGTAGGTTTTCTATAGACCGTGAAATTGGGTTTTCCGCTTTCGTTAATGACCAAAACTCTAGAAGAGGTAATTGTTTGTCGTTCTCCCATTCATATTTAAATTTAATAGAGGGAACAAGATTATTTAATGACTGAAAGAAAGTGTCAAAATTGTTCCAGTGGTCAGTCCAAAATGAGAAAATATCATCTACATAACGAAACCAAATTAGATTCCTGGGACATATTGTTTGCAACAATTCCGACTCATAATATTCCATGTATAATGTACTCAGTACTGGGGATAAAGGGGACCCCATTCCCATACCAAAACGTTGCAAATAAAATTCTTCACCGAAGGAGAAGGCATTATTGGTGACACAGAGTTTTATCAGTTCTAAAAATACAGATGTGGATATGCCTAGTTCTACGTTACATGTTGGCAATTTTCTATCTAAAAAAACTAAGTACATCATCAATGGGAATTTTCGTAAAAAAGGATTCAACGTCAAAACTGATCATTCTTCCCCGCTTTAAATCTAAGGACATAGCTTTGTTAAAAAAGTCACAGGAATTAGTGATGCGCGAGCCTGAAAATTTGTCAACTAATGGGGACAATTTATCTGCAAGAAATTTAGACAACCTGTAACTAAAGGAACCCCTGTGTGAAATAATGGGACGAAGTGGTATATTAATCTTATGGATTTTGAGTAAGCCGTAAATATGGGGGAGTTCAGGGTTAATCTGTAGAAATCTTTTAGGGTCAATCGCCGGGACATCTTTTAATAAGTTCCTGATAGTTTTGTTGAATTCAGCAGAAAGACGCTTTAGGGGGGTACGATCTCACTTTGGTGTAGGTGAATTCATCACTAAGTAACGCTTCCATTGATGATGTACTTAGCTTTTTAGATAGAAAATTGCCAACATGTAACGTAGAACTAGGCATGCCCACATCTGTATTTTTAGAACTGATAAAACTCTCTGTCACCAATAATGCCTTCTCCTTCGGTGAAGAATTTTATATGCAACGTTTTGGTATGGGAATGGGGTCCCCTTTATCCCCAATACTGAGTACATTATACATGGAATATTATGAGTCGGAATTGTTGCAAACAATATGTCCCAGGAATCTAATTTGGTTTCGTTATGTAGATGATATTTTCTCATTTTGGCCTGACCACTGGAACAACTTTGACACTTTCTTTCAGTCATTAAATAACCTTGTTCCCTCTATTAAATTTAAATATGAATGGGAGAACGACAAACAATTACCTTGTCTAGAGGTTTTGGTCATTAACGAAAGCGCAAAGCCCAATTTCACGGTGTATGGAAAACCTACTCATTGTAATTCGTACATTCATTATTTTTCATATCATGATGACGGGGTTAAAAGCTCAATTATTTCTTCCATGTTTCTAAGAGCACTCAGGATTTGTAGCCCACATTTATTGGACCCGGAAAATTCAAAGATTTGGAACATTTTTAAGGATTTAAAATATCCTGAGTGGTTTATCAGAAACGTGTATTTTAAAGCCAGAAAATCTTTTTATGCCCCTCGGGAACCTTCAGTTAACCAAAAACAATATGTGAGTTTGCCTTACATTGCCGGCTTAGAAAGAGTAAAACCGTTGACAAAAGATTTTAACTTTGCTTTGGTATTCAAATCTGCGTCCACCGTTAAAAGTAAATTGGTTAGGAATAACTTTGCAAAACAGGAACAAGCCTGTGTCTACAGCATTCCCTGTAAAAGTTGTGATTTAGTATACGTAGGAGAAACTGGAAGAAATATTGAAACCTGTATTAAAGAACACAAATATGCCTGCAGAAGTTGTAATACTAATAATGCAATTTTTTATCACGCCAGCCAAAATGATCATGCTATAGATTGGGAATCAATGAAGTTACTTTATAAATGTAATAATTATGTCAAACGAAAAATAATAGAATCTGATGGATAGAACAAGTGGATAATTTCAATTTGTGCGAAGGTACTTATAAGTTGGACCCTCTAATGAGATTCTTGGTCAAAAAATCCCTTACGGTGTCGGTTGAACGGGTTCTAACCTAAGTGTGAATTTCTTAAAGGTCTCTGGATTGTTTCCTTACTCGCTTTTGGTTCATTTGATTTTTCAGTAAAATGTAAATGCAATAATAAATGTAAATGTAAATTTAATAATGGAAGTAATAAATGTGGAAATAAATGTAAATGCAATAAATATAATAACAAAGGTAATAAAATAAATGTAATAATTAATAAGTGTAAAGGTAATAATAATAAATGTTAAAAAACGTAAATGCAATAATAAATGCAGTAATTATGTCAAAATAACTTAATAGAATCTGTATGTATAGAACAAGAAGATGGTTTTAATTTGTGCGAATGTACTTATAAGCGGGACCCTTTAATAAAATACCCTTCTGGTGTCTGGGGAACGGGCCCTAACCTAGGTGCGAATTTCTTAATGGTCTCTGGATTGTTTCCTCCTCGCCTTTTTATTCGTTTTTCGGTTTATAATTTCTGTATAATAAACAACAATGTAATTATCAATGTAATAATAAATTTATAATTTCTGTAATAAATAATAATGCAATGTTAAATGTAATAAATGTAATAATTATGTAAAAAAAATAAAATAATAGAATCTGTATGTATTGAACAAGATAGTTTTAAATTTGTGCGAATGTACTTATAAGAGGGTCCCTTTAATAAAAAAAAAAAATGCCCTTCAGGTGTCGGGTGAACGGGATCTAACCTAGGCGCGATTGTCTTATTGGCCCCTGGACTGTTTTTCCCTCTTGTTTTTAGTTCATTCGTTTTTCTGTAGCCACCCGAAGAGGATGCCAATGGGCATCGAAACTGTTGTGGAAATAAACTCTGTCTATTAGAGTGGGTTTTTATTTTCATATTTTGACCTTCACTTAGAAAAGTGAAGTTTTTTGCATTTATAACGTGCAGAGTTGATTGCTCTCTCTCTTTCCGTCAAGTCTTCGAGAACAACACCATTGATATTCCAAAAAACAGTCATCACTTTTCCAGTAGATTTTTAAACTTTGAATTTTTTTGGTTGCGGTGAATTTTTGTACCGATATTCCATGGAGTGCCGTTTATTTTCAGGGTCATAATGGTAGACCTACGTCTCGTCTCCTGTCACATTGCTGTGCAGAAATTCACCTTCATTTTCGAAGCGCTGCAGATTTTCTTGGCAGATAGGTAGTCTCTCAGTTTTCATCTCGGCAGTGAGCATGCGAGGCACCCATCTGGTGCAGACCTTTCGGTAACCGAGAATACTGATAATGTGTCCCACTAGCTCTTTGGAATATCGAGTATTGCAGCAATTTCATTTTGTTTAATGCAACGGTTTTCACGAATCAGTTCGTCAAAGTAGTTCCGATGAGACTCTTTGGTTGCCCTTACAGGCCTTCCGCTTCGCTGTTTGTCTCGCAAATCTTCTTGCCCTGCTTCTCCTTTACACTGCCTCGTCCAACGTCGAACGGTACTCACATCAACACACTGTTTGCCGTACACAGCTTGCATTCGCTTGCATTCGTTGTAATCAATACTGAACCAACGTGTGGATTGAGTGGAGGCTATATTAGGCTATAACACAAAACCGGTTTTATCGGGTTACCTCTACACAATCTGGAATGGGTTGTGAATATGAAATTACAACACAAAACCGGTTTTATCTGGCTACCTCTACACAATCCAGAATTATTCAAGGGGATGCATCACTTTTCAGCCCACCCTCGTATATAAACTCTTGTAATTTTTCAAATTATTATTCTGATTATTCTGATCTGACGTAGAGGCTGAAGCATTACCTGTAATATTTTAAAAGTAGTAAAATTCAGTCAGAGGATCTCTTTGTCTTTCTTCTCTTTTGAGCCCTGCTTTCTCCAGAGAACTTAGTTTTAAAATAGAATAAATAATTTCCCGATACGTTACAAGAAGAATCGGGTAACCGTCAGATAATTTAGTAAGTTTTCACAGAATCGTCCGATCCACTACAAGAAGTCGGAGTGTAGTATAAAAGAAACTACTGTGATTCCCTACACGGTACCAGCTACCCCACTGTGAGAAAATCCTGGCTTCCACCTAACCAGAACCCTCGTCAACCTCGAACCACCTAAGGCCATAGACGGAGGGTTAGCATATATATTATAGGATAACTGCCCTGTTCATACTGCCACAATCATCAGACGGTAATTTTAGGAACAACGAGATGTCAAGCTGCTGAACTGGCCCAGCAAGGGGTGTGATCTAAACCCCATTGAAAATGTGTGGACAAATGAATGTGGCTAACGATTGTTAGCCTGGGAAGGAGCGGACACCTCGACACCTGCTGGAACACACCATGACAGAGTGGGAACTTTTCCGCACGAACCCACAAATCATCTACAATCACGTGGCATCTGTTCCAAATAGGCTACGAGAGGTCATCAACAGTAATGGAGGATGGACCAAGTATTGAGTAATTGTGTATAATAATGTTATGGTTGTGATGTAGTAAATACAGCATATATTTATTTACTCGAACAATTGTCAATTCCTTATAATTTGAACATTATGTTTTGTATGTTCTTAAGAAAATCTCTAAATTTACTTGATTCACGTTTATTTTTGTAATAAAAAATTTGACTGTTATCATTATCTCTCCATAGATAGGTCATGGATAGACCTGATAATCCTTTGTTGATGATGCATGGACTTTAAACAGAAATGTTATTGCCTGGGAAAGAAGTCGATACTACAACTTATCTTACACTTTAAGTATAACATGACCACATCAAAAACCTATAATTGAAAGTTTTTAAAGTATCCCACATTTAAAATAACCAACTACTGTATTCCCTAAATTTAGGAATAATGCATTAATAAAATACATAGTCGTCCTCCCATTACTACCAAAACTACAGCGAACAATATATTTATTCCGTCATTGGTTTTCAAAAAATAAAAGTATTACTATGACTACACCTGAGAAGGGGAGGAGAAGAGGGAGGGAGTGAGGGTTGGGGACTGGGGTTTAAGAGGGACTGCGCTGGCCCCACATCTCGGAGAGGGTGGAGCGGAACTACATACTGGAACCAGTATAAAAGGAAATATACACAAAACTCTGTAAGTATATTTGAACGTCTCAAGGCCGAGTGAGTAATGTGGCGTTCGCAAAATTCCAATCTTTAGTGGCATCGGTTCGAATACCACCGAGGTTAGGTAAATTTATTTCTGATGTACTTAATCTTGAAACTTAAGTTGAAATTAAATATTTGAATTTTCATTTGTATTCACTGTATTTCACTGTCACTTGTATTCTTTTCATTAAGAAAAGAATACAAGTGACAGTAAAACAGTTTTACAGTTTTTAGGTCTTCGATATGACATTAATAATATATTTACAGTACCCTAATCTGAATATGCCGTTAGAAGCATGGAGATTTTTTAAGCAAAATTAATGTCATTGAGTTTATTTATTACACAGAAAAAGTGAAAGTAGCAAGTAATAGGAATAGTTATAACAAATAATAATATAATAATATCAATAATAATAATAATAACAATATCAATAATAATAATAAACACAATATAAAATTTACAAAATGTTACATAATTTTAAATTAAATGATTTATTGTATATTTAGTAGAAAATAAATGACGCTTAATGAAAAATATAAGAAAGAATAAGTTACGAAATGTCGTAACCATGAAGTTTGCATGCAGAAATCTTTTATAAAATAAGTGCAGGAATTTTAGTTTTAAGATTTCGTTGTGTACATCTCTGAACGCAGTGTGGTTTGGCTTATAAACATTCATGAACGAATAAATCAGAAGTGTTTCAGATTGTTTAACGTTTGTTATATCTTAATTCGGATTCTCAGGGAAGGGATAAAAGCCGAGCCACGTGGGGACAGAGGTTTATCACCGAGACCCGACCCCAACGGGAAGGGCAATCCAACGGATTTGGGTGTATATGCAAATGGTTGGGTTCCTCTTTCGCTGGGTCGAAAATTTTTGGATTCGTTTCGCTGGATGGTGCGACTTTTGTAAGGCAGATTCGAAGACGCTTGCTAAAATTGAACCATAAAATTGGGACTTCGAATCTGTTAACTATATTTAAATGTATTTTTGGGAAGAAGGAGGGGTCTATACTCGGAAATCAGGTCCAGCTCCAATCAGGGGGCCCAGGATCCTGGGAAACGTAGTAAAGACGCCTTCTTTCCCTCTGAGGGGGACGGTCTTGGGAAAAACAAATGGTTTGATAGGCTTTCAGAACATTGGAAGGCGGGGTCCTTCAAAATTGTAAAGTAAATTCGAAAATTGTTAAGTCAGTTGGTAGTCGTCCTCCTTGAAATTAACTGTGGCTAAATAAACTAACTTAGACTTGTGGTGTAAGAAAATTTAGAATTGAAAGTATAAATTGTCTCCAAATTGAAATTAAGAACTTGTATTGCATTTCATTCGTTTACGCGGAACTTGTGCATAAGAATTTTATTGTTAGCGACCTTAACCGAGAACTTGATTGGATCTTAATTAATGTTAACCAACGGACCAAGAGTTTTGTGAACTTTCCATTAATTTAATTTGGCTCCAATTAAATGCTAAACGGGGTACGTCTGGGCCCTAGTTTACTGAACCCGTCAATTTGGGTTCGGAAGTAAGTCCCGTTATTTGGTAGATTGTCGTTTTGCTTTCGGGCGGGCCGTAAATCTGCTGTCCGTACGCAGCACAATTGAGAGCAATTTGTCATCTGCAGGCGTAAGTAGAATAATTCTTCAAATATCATGGTCGATTTCGACCACTTCATTTCTCGTTATTTGTTTCGTTGCACTAAAATATAAAGCCCCTCTATATAAATTACTTAAATTCAGATAACTGTGAACTTTTTCTTTGGATTTATAATTGGATTGTATTTTACGGAAAATTGGTAAATTTAAACGATTTAAATTCAGATAACTGTGAACTTTGTCTTTGAATTTAAAATTGGATTGCATTGTATGGAAATTGATAAATTTACTTCAGAACAAATTTCTAAATTCATGTACTGTTTCGAGTAACATTTAATAAACTTTATAAGAGGGCGTGTGTTGTTTTAGATACCTTGCAATAGGCCTCTCTTGTTAGCTGAGGGTGAATTAACATTCAAAGTAGGCTTCTGGAAAGCCGAAGAACTTACGCCTATCAATTTAAAGGGCCATCCGTCTGGATAGTCCGAGCCATCCTGGACAAAAATAAGAAATAATTTGAAATAGAATTAAAGGGTATGTCCATCTGAAAGGGTGTCAGTGAAGTGAATTAACGTAATTAAAAGGGTGTCCAGTACCATAAATAAATAAACGGGTTGGGCACTACATAAATGGTGTCAGAAGTGGGATCCTATTGCAAGGTATTGGTAGCAAGAGTGTAACTTTTGGTTAAAAAAAAATATATATATATATATTTTTGCGTAACAATAAAGCACTATCGTTAAAATAATTGTGAACAGTAAAAAGTGTCGCTAACAGTGATTACAGTCTTAAAGGTTTTGAAATAAAAATAAATAAACAAATAAACTTCGCGATGTCGGTAAAGAGCGTGGAAATAACGAATGAAGAAGAAAGCGTAAGTAACATTAGTGATACCGAACCAACGAACTTAAACGAAATTAGTACAGAAAGTTTGGAAAATTTAAAAAGGATAAATTTTGCCAACATTATTCGGTTATTAAAGGAATGCAAGGAATTAGAGAGAGA
Organism: Bathynomus jamesi; assembly: GCA_023014485.1. Classification (NCBI taxonomy): domain Eukaryota; kingdom Metazoa; phylum Arthropoda; class Malacostraca; order Isopoda; family Cirolanidae; genus Bathynomus; species Bathynomus jamesi. Next base: position 248,539 of record JAJOZX010005676.1, on the reverse strand, counting down.
AATAAACAGAAGAGGGTCGAAACTGGAAGACCTTGTAATGATTATTCCGCAGCTGGAGTATTGGGACAACCGAAGGTCGGGGGTTCGTCCCCGAAGAATCTCTCTAGTTCCTCCCGTTACAGAAGAAGAACTTTCGAGGCAAGAAAGGGTTGGGTGGAGACCAGAGAACCCAGAAGACATCCCAAAGAACCCTTGCAGAAGTGCACACACCACAAGAGACGGAAACACCGCACCGACGAAGACCGGCAGAAGAATATAGAAACCGTCGTACAGGTATTAAAGAGTACTAGCTTACCTTTGCAACGTGAACAGGCAGTAAGGGGTCCTGAGCAAACGACTTTTGGACACACATTGGAAGGAAGTTCGCCGAAGTTTATGGGCGAACGGGCACAAGAGAACCCAGGAACCAGCCCAAACGCCGTCAGGAAGGAAAAAGGTGAGACACTCAACATAATTGCCCCAAGATTATTAAGTTCAGGTAATGCCTTAGTTCAGGCTAATCCCATAAGGAGACATATTAAAGTGGGCATACATAAGGACGCGTTGAAGACCGTTATGCCGGAGTGTGCTTGTAATTGCATCAAAGGAACATCCTTTCGGGACTATTGGATGGAATCAACCCAGTTTTCGGTAAACAACCCAAGCTTAGGATTAAGAGATGAAGAGGTCCTAAGAGAAGAAACGCCACATGACCGAAGCCGAAGACTGCAGAAACTGCAAAATCCTCCCACATCCTGGGACTACAACTCACGACATCCAGAAGAAAGAACAGCCACAAAGGAGGACAACATCAAGGATGTGGAGGTGAACGACGGAGACAAGTCCAGCAAGAGAGGAGAGCCCAGAAGGAAGAACTGTGACACTGGTCACAGGAGGAATAACACAACTCAAGAATGTGACTACAACCCCATGAGAAACCAGAAGAGAAAACAAACCAAGTCAAATGAAGACAGAGACTCCGAAGAGGAAACAATGGAAGAAAGTGGCCGGAGCCAGTGCAAGATTTGTCAGCAAATGCGAAATTGGGAAGAGGCGTGCCCTCGAGCAAACCTTCAGCAGGATTGGAAGGGGAAGCCTCCCGAATAGCTTCAGAGGAAGTAGCGGCGAGTCGTCGGCTAGGACTGATCACCCTACCAGTATTCGTCGTTCAACAAGCTTCCACCGCGCTAGTCGATGGTGGAGCTTCCGTCACATTGACATAAGCTATGCACAAGAACATCGGGAGCCTTCTTTGGACAGTTGCCAACTTCTCAGTACACAGTTGCACCGGCCCCGCCCATTCATGTAAGGGGAGTACAAGTAAGTTTGACTATGGGAAGGGGAGTTGAAGAATTCTTTTGTGTCTGTATAATTCCAGAGGCTCAGCAAGACTTGACTATAGGCGTGTTGTTTCGGAGGATATGAAGACGAAACAAAGGTACGAAGCCCAGGTAGACCGCCGGAAGAGGACAGTCACTCTGAATGAAACAGTAACCATCCAAGGAAAGGGAGTAGACGGTGAAGATAGTGCGAGGGTGACTCTGGTAGAGGCAATCCCGCACGAAAAACTAAAGGTGGCCGCCGTGATTCTGACGCGAGAAGTCAGAATGAAACCCGGGGACGTAGTTCCCTTGGACGTCTATTCTCCGCTGCACGGGATGTGCAGTGAACCTCGGGGAAACTTAAAAATGTTACCGAGCAGGATCCCACAGGGGAAGATAAGGTTACTGATGATCAATCAGGATGACGAAGAATACATTGGCGAAAAAAGGAGACGTCGTGGGCCTAGTGACGGAGGCAGAGCTAATAGGGAGGGTAGTCGACACGGCCGGTCGACGCTCACCCCAAATTGGAACGAATGTCACGGTGAAAGGAAGTCAAGCATCGAAGAACGAGTGACACGCCTCAAGTCCTATGTCCTTGGTTGGAAATCCTTCTCCGACAAAGAAAGGAAAACCGTCGAAGAGTGGCTAAGGGATTATTCAGATGTCTTCTCAATGGATGGCGAGCCATTGGGTTATAATAACCCGATGCCAATGAAGTTGGAAACCCAGGATCATCCTCCCATCTTTAGGCGACCCTACAGGATACCTATTACACACGAGGAGGAGGTAAAGCGACAAATAACAGAAATGCTGGATCAAGGAGTGATACAGCATAGCCGTTCCCCCTGGTCGTTTCCATTGGTAATTGTGAGGAAAATATGGGGGATATGAGTTCCCCTGGACGTCTATTCTCCGCTGCATGGGATATGCGGGAAGGCTCGAGGAGGATACTTGGAGAAGTTGTCGAGCAGAATCCCTAAAGGGAAGTTAAATGAAAAGGGAATAGACGGAGAGGAAAATTTGGGGTATGGTTTCCCCTGGACGTCTACTCTCCGCTGCAATGAATGTGCAGTGAGGCTCAGCGTGGTTTGCAAGGATCACAGAGCGGAAATCTCAACGGGAAGTTAACACTTTCCAAGGAGGCGGTAAAGTTACACTTGAGAAATAAAAGTGACGACTAAAGAGTATTACCTTGAAGATAAGATGACATCGGCATGGTGGTTGAGGCAACGAGAACGGGGAGGTTAGTCGGAACAGCCGTTTGATTCCTCGCCCGAAAAGAAAAAATGGAACAAGTGTCACGGTGAGAAAGAGTCAAATTTCCACAATTGACTAAAAAGAGATTGAAAACACCTCAAGACGCATGTTCACCGATGTCCGTCGCTCTCAAAGGGAAGAAGACCGACGAGGGAAAGAAAAGATTAACTACTACCGTCACAGGTAGAGTGCCAGGACCACGTGATCACTAGGAATGAAGAGTGACCACAGGAGTCAAGAGTGGAAGCGATTGAAGAAAAGAAGCGTAGGGCCCTGAGGCTTTGTGTAGACTATAGACCTTGGGACGCCATCGGCAGCAAGGACAAATATCTAAAACCTTGGCCAAGCTGCACGGGACTCATTACTTCTCGAGCATGGATTTACGCTCGGGATAGTGGCAGTTGGCCATTCTCGACGATAGCATCTCGAAAACTGCCTCCTCCACGGGAAGCGGTCATTTCGAGTTCAGGGTGGTCCCGTTTGGGTTGGCCAATAGTCCACCAGTGTTCCAAAGAGTAATAAATTTTATTTTGCCGGAGCAACTGGACAAGGAAGTACTGATTTACTTGGATGACCTCATTGTCCTTGGAAGGTCTTTAGAAGAACATGACGAGAGGGTACGACGAGCCTTGGATAGCCTACGCACCGCCAACTTAAAAGTAAAGTTGGAAAAATGTCAGTTATTACAGTCCCAGGTGGGGTATTTAGGAATTGAAGCAATGTTATATTTGGGCAGAGTGTCATCGTCCGTTCTGACCATAAGCCGTTGAAGTGGCTTCTGAGGGAAGGACACCGAGAGCCCAATGGAAGACTAGAGCGTTCGGTTATGACATTGCAAGACTACGACGTTCTCATCGAGTACGTGAAATGCAAACTCAACAGAGTGGCCGATTGGTTGTCCCGCCCGCCTGGAGTGACGAAGGAGTTTGTGAACGCAATATCCGAAAAAAAAAAAAAAAGCGATCATTGATCGCAAGGTAATCAGCAAACACCAGCAGAAGGACGTTGAAATAGCGGCAATTCGAACAGCCATCGAAGAAGGGAAGGCTTTCAGCTGGCCCGTAACTAAGCCCATCCAGCCGTCGAGAGTCAAACTAGTGAGGAACCTGCTGGTTTACATCGATGCGAACGGAAGAGAGGTCATCGTAGTTCCTAAAAAGTTGTGAGAGCAGCTCATTTGGAAAGCCCACACTGACGTCGGGAGCATTCATCCGGGAGCTATAGGGACTACAGAAATCCTACGGGACCTCTATTTTTGAAGGACAAGACGGCCCGGGAGGTGGCAGACAAGTTACATCGTTTGATACTGTGCAAACTGGGCGCCCCTTCCGCGGTAGTATCCGACCAAGGTAAGGAGTTCTGGAACGCTACCTTGCAGGAGCTCTTCAGGGCTTGGGAAGTACAACACCAACGGACCGCCGCATACCATCCCCAAAGCAACGGGAAGATCGAACGTCTGAATAAAGAGTTATGCATCAAACTCCGCATACTTTGTGAAGAAACTGGACGAGACTGGGATAAAATCCTCGACACCGTAGAGTTGTCCTTGAACATCAGAGTGCACCGAGCCACGGGATATTCTCCATTCTTCTTGATGTACGGGCGAACCCCCAACGTACCTTCAAAGCTATTTCGCATGCCACAAGAGGCGTGCGTGAACCCGTACAACCCAGAGGAATACGCCGAAGACCGAAAGAGGAGTCTGAGCGAAATCTACCGCCGAGTGGAAGAGTTTATGCGGAGATTCGAGAAGGCTAACGGAATCAAGGAATTGTAGCCGTTCGAAGAGAAGGCGCCCCATGGCTTGGTGTACATTGATTACCCACGACCGGGTAGAGGCAAGTTGGAGCCCCGGTACGAGGGTCCATACATCATCATCGAACAGAAGACTCCAGTCACTTATCTCCTGCGTCACATGATCACTGGACATCAGATAGTGAATCATCGAGACCGCATCCGCCGCAGCATCGAGGCCCCATGGGACGTCGAGCGACAAGGCGGGGCTGACGGCGCAGGGGATGAGATGGGGGAAGGGCTACCGCCCCTCCTCTCTGGAGCTCCGCCATCGACACCGGAGAAACATCAACAAGGGGAAGTGAACCGGAGTGCGCTTCTTGCCCGCTGGCCGGACCGGGTGGTGGAAGGGGATCCGCCGGGCGCCTCCCAGCTACTTCCTCCCCGAGAGCTTCGCCCAGGGAACGGAGGAACATCGACCCGTGGAGGTGAACCGGAGTGCACCTCCTGCCCCCTGGCAGGACCGAGTGGCGGGCAGGAGCCGCCAGGTGCTTCCGAACTACCTCTTCGCGGGGACCTTATGGGAATAGGGTCCCCCGGAGAAAGCAGACAGGCTTCTTTCACAGGGCCACCGTTTGAGCGTCTGTATGCTCTTAGGCCCCGACCTCGAGTACACTACGAAGAACCCGAGGATGACTAAAACTAAATGTGTCAGTGTTATTGTCCCAATAAAGGGGACAAATAAAATGTGTCAGTGTTAGTGTCCCAATAAAGGGGACAAGTAAATGGAAAATTTTTGTGAAAATTGTGAGTAAAGTGATAATACCCGACCCTAGTTAAGAAATTTTGCATCGGAGTGCAAAATTAAAGAAGGGGAGGGATGTCGTAACCATGAAGTTTGCATGCAGAAATCTTTTATAAAATAAGTGCAGGAATTTTAGTTTTAAGAGTTCGTTGTGTACATCTCTGAACGCAGTGTGGTTTGGCTTATAAACATTCATGAACGAATAAATCAGAAGTGTTTCAGATTGTTTAACGTTTGTTATATCTTAATTCGGATTCTCAGGGAAGGGATAAAAGCCGAGCCACGTGGGAACAAAGGTTTATCACCGAGACCCGACCCCAACGGGAAGGGCAATCCAACGGATTTGGGTGTATATGCAAATGGTTGGGTTCCTCTTTCGCTGGGTCGAAAATTTTTGGATTCGTTTCGCTGGATGGTGCGACTTTTGTAAGGCAGATTCGAAGACGCTTGCTAAAATTGAACCATAAAATTGGGACTTCGAATCTGTTAACTATATTTAAATGTATTTTTGGGAAGAAGGAGGGGTCTATACTCGGAAATCAGGTCCAGCTCCAATCAGGGGCCCAGGATCCTGGGAAACGTAGTAAAGACGCCTTCTTTCCCTCTTGTATGGGTAATAGCCTTCTGGGGGACGGTCTTGGGAAAAACAAATGGTTTGATAGGCTTTCAGAACATTGGAAGGCGGGGTCCTTCAAAATTTTAAAGCAAATTCGAAAATTGTTAAGTCAGTTGGTAGTCGTCCTCCTTGAAATTAACTGTGGCTAAATAAACTCACTTCGACTTGTGGTGTAAGAAAATTTAGAATTGAAAGTATAAATTGTCTCCAAATTGAAATGAAGAACTTGTATTGCATTTCATTCGTTTACGCGGAACTTGTGCATAAGAATTTTATTGTTAGCGACCTTAACCGAGAACTTGATTGGATCTTAATTAATGTTAACCAACGGACCAAGAGTTTTGTGAACTTTCCATTAATTTAATTTGGCTCCAATTAAATGCTAAACGGGGTACGTCTGGGCCCTAGTTTACTGAACCCGTCAATTTGGGTTCGGAAGTAAGTCCCGTTATTTGGTAGATTGTCGTTTTGCTTTCGGGCGGGCCGTAAATCTGCTGTCCGTACGCAGCACAATTGAGAACAATTTGTCATCTGCAGGCGTAAGTAGAATAATTCTTCAAATATCATGGTCGATTTCGACCACTTCATTTCTCATTATTTGTTTTGTTGCACTAAAATATAAAGCCCCTCTATATAAATTACTTAAATTCAGATAACTGTGAACTTTTTCTTTGGATTTATAATTGGATTGTATTTTACAGAAAATTTATAAATTTAAACGATTTAAATTCAGATAACTGTGAACTTTGTCTTTGAATTTAAAATTGGATTGCATTGTATGGAAATTGATAAATTTACTTCAGAACAAATTTCTAAATTCATTTACTGTTTCGAGTAACATTTAATAAACTTTATAAGAGGGCGTGTGTTGTTTTAGATACCTTGCAATAGGCCTCTCTTGTTAGCTGAGGGTGAATTAACATTCAAAGTAGGCTTCTGGAAAGCCGAAGAACTTACGCCTATCAATTTAAAGGGCCATCCTTCTGGATAGGCCGAGTCATCCTGGACAAAAATAAGAAATAATTTGAAATGGAATTAAAGGGTACGCCCAACTTAAAGGGTGTCAGTGAAGTGAATTAACGTAATTAAAAGGGTGTCCAGTACCATAAATAAATAAACGGGTTGGGCACTACAGAAATTAAAAGTGCTTAATGAAATTAGTATATTTTAAATAAGTGATTATAAGTTGGAAACTTCATTACTATGGTAAAAATGGCAGTAGTGAACTTATACATCAGTAGGAGCTAATGAACGTTCTTTTAGTGATTTGCAAAATACACTTGGTGATGAAGCCTGCCTGATATCATGGGAATTGCATTCTATAAATCTGCTCCTTTGAAATAGAGAGCATTTCCAGCAGTTTCAATTGTATAGGAAGGTTTGTGTATAAAATCCCTGGGAAGTCTGGTGTTTTATCGATGGTGTATTTGATGAGGGGTGATTGCTCTTTGAATGAGTGATGTGTATATGTTCATTTTTATTGATGACTTTGAACATATTGACAGCAACATTGAATTTGTATAAATCACTTATTTTTTTAAAATTTAGCTCTTTAAACATTGGGGAAGTGTGACTTTTTCTGTTGTCATTTTTCGAGAGAGTTTGCAGACATTTTTTATGAATTACTTCCAAAGAATGTTTTATTATTTCCTTGAGTTACCCCGTGCTGTACTGCAATATAATAAGTGTGGATGGATGAAAGAATAATATAGAGTAAAGAGTGCGATTTGAGAAAGGGTCTTTTTTAAATTTAAATAATATGAAGAGAAATCTTGATATTTTGGATTTGATAATTTTATGTTGTACATGACTTTTAAAATTTAGTTTTTCAACTAAATTAATACTGTACCAAGTACTTTAACCTCATTCACCCTTGCAAGAGTTGCATTCCCAATTTTTATTTAGCAGTTTGTATTAATATGTTTTGTGGTAATAATCATATAAGATGACTTGATCAGGTTCAATAAAAGTTTATTAGCACACATCCATTTATGCACATTTTCTAGTTGCCTGTTCGTTTCACTAATCAGAAAGTTGTATTGATGTCAGAATTTTTATTTTTAGATTTTTTATTGCTAGAGAGATATCGTATGGAGGATTGGATCAAAGAAAAATGAGGTTGTATTTGGTTGTGGCATGTATTGTTGGTAGCGAGTGGTTATAATTGGGATCGAGGATGCAATATTGGAGCCAATATTTGCAAAGAAATTATTTAATAAATTGACCATGTCTTTGGGACACTGTAAGAATCTTCCCCTGTGTGAGGGAGAACAAGGGATTTGTTTTAACCTTCTTTATGTTAATTAACTCTTTCAGTGTTCCATACCGTTTTTGGATTGGATTTTTGTCCATCAATTTTTGAACAATAATGATCTGGTTTGCTTTTTTAATTACTGCATTAAGTCTGTTACATAATTTTTGTATGCCTGTTCGGTAATATCAATTTTCCTTAGTTTAAAGAGAGTATGCTTGCGTTTAGTTTAATATTCACAATGAGTGTTGGTGTGATTCATTGGTTGTTGTATTTTGTTTTATATATTACTTTTGATTTAAGAGGAAAGTTTATGTTGAATATATTCATTAATGTGCTTGAGAATGCTTGAACTTTTCTTCCAATATCATGGTTACTTTTGGTTACTGTATTTCAGTCAAATGCTGTTATTTCTCTCAGGAGCTTCAACTTGTTTTATAGGTGTAAGATCTATAGTCAATTTTTATAGTTTTCTTTGATGAGAAGTGGGTGATTAGCATGGTTTTAGTATGTTGTTCTTCATAAACATAAAAATAATATGCATGTAATTACATTCAGTTAATACGGGCAATTAGCATGGCTTTAGTATGTTGTTCGTGATAAACAAAAATTATGTGCAAGTAATTACACTCGGTTAATGAAAATAAACTGAAATGGTATTTAATTGATATTTACTTCAATCGATGGCACCACCACATCAATTAAATTATTTTCAGGGAATCAACTCCACGAAAAGTATTTCATCAAACATGGAAGTTTGATGAAAATACTGTCGTCACCTCAGGTCACTTGTTCGATAAAAAAATTCCCCACATCTCGATGAAAATTCCATTCTCAGTGATAAGGTATTTCCATAAATTCTTATGCATTATGGCAGTATTGTAGGAATTTATCTCTTTTCTTGTATTTGCCGACGCCATGAAAAATATTTATTTTTCATTTCAGTTTATTTTTTAAGAAAATATTTTTTCAGGATTTTAATATGTCACTGAAGTACCACTTCTCTTTAGTATCGTAAAAATTAATACTGTTTATAAAATCCTGCAGTATTTAGTGTATTGTACAATGACATCGAAAACTCACAATGCACCGTGATCATTCACGATTGGTTGTGATGCCTGGTGAATTTTTTATAGCCCTGTACATAATGCATTCTTAAACATTTCCCTTTAAATAAAGACACTGAGGTCGGGGATTCGATTCCGATAGTGTTGGTAATAACAATACAGGAGTTAGAGAGTTAGAGCGCTGCGTTCGTCTGGACTGAGCGGTGTGCCAGTTTCGGGCTCTTCTCATTGACTATTTTTGAGGTAGCGGAGTAATATCGATTTGCACAATGTTGACACCAAAATTTCTGAACTTGCATAATGTAAAAATCTTGACTTCATGCAAGCCAGCTGAATTCATATTACAGTAAGTTAGTTTAAATTAGGTCAGGGTAGGTTCAGTTTGGTTATGTTAGGTTACATTATGTACGCCAAGTTAGGTTAGATTAGTCAATTTTATTGAAAATATGAAATGTATGTATAGGTTAGTCATCCTCAGTTAAAATATTTAAAAAAATTAATCTTCATTTGAAATCCATAAACTACTTGCATGAGATCGATCTGGAATAAAGCCGACTTGTATGAGGTCCAACGTCGACATTATTAAATTCGATTTTCAGCTCGTAAAGTCATATATTGATACTAACATTATTCACTGGCCTAAAAATGGTAATTATGAAAAATTACATAAACGAATAAAAGTTTCATTTTGTTTTCATACTTTTAAGAAAAACGTTTCACTTTCATTTCACACTTTTAAGTCACCCTGCAATTGTTATACATACAAATTTTAGTTTTGTGGATCCCGGTTAATTTATTTAAATGTGACACGTAGTATGTCAAAATTTTTTTTTAAGGGTGTATACTGTACATAGTCACATCCTAAAAAAAAAATGGAGCGATGGAGCGAGTTACATATTTCGTCTCATTGCAATATGGCGATTGTTTTTCTTAGGGTGTTACTATGAACGAATGAGGGAAGTGAGTTAGATATTTCTATTCCGCAAATTTCACCCAATTCCGGTCGGAATGCACACCAAAACTCACCATACGAAACAAATACATTGGTAGAAGCGGGTTGCGTGTTGGACGCAGTGCATGTGTAGTTTCCGGAATCTTCGTAATTGGCATCGCTGATGGTGAGGTAAGATCGAGTCTCGGCACCGCTTTCACTGGTCACATTGATGCCACCTCTTCGATTGCCGTAGTTGATCATGTGATCATTGTGGTACCAGAACACGTACTGGGGTGGAGTTGGGCTCTACGCATAAGACAGGAAAAATAAGGTTACAAATTTTTTTATTAATGTCAGTTTACCTTAACTTTTAGTGCCCAACGGTATGGGACTGATCTTGTTCTGGCTAATACCAGACGATTTTATTCAGTCTCAGAAAACACTTTGGGCAGTAACGAACGTCTACCAACCGTTTAACACCCAGAAAAACTTTACTGACTTTTTATGGGCAACACCAGACGATTTTATTCAATCTTGGAAAAGACCCCTGGGCAATAAAGCGTTTAAAAGAAATTCTATAAACGTTTTAACGGATCCAAACTTCGTAACTTCAGCAAATTATCTACGATACTGACAATATGCATAACAGTATTAATTTAATTCAGCAATAAAAACACTTAATGAAAAGTTTTCAAACATAATTAAAACTTAAACATATTAAAATTTATGATGCGGAAAACATGCAGCTATGATCGTCTTTCCAAATCTTGGTTTGAAACGTATAGATTACTTTTAAAAAGTTATTAAATTACTGGATCATTCCTTTAGTGTACAATGCAGTAGTTGAAATATGACATTTATTTGGTTATTTAGTATGTCAGAGCAACTACAGTATTTCTATAGGAAAGTTACCTGTTCAATTATGCAGACGAGCTTGATTGTTGAACCCAGTTGGACATGATAGTCAGAGCTGCCTAAAATAACAGCTAGTGGTACAACGACATTCAAGTTCACAAACTGGGAGATAACTCCAGTTCCAGTCGACAACTAAAGGAAATCAAATAGAGAAATAAACATTACTCTTTAAAATAATTATTTAGGTAAATTTGTATAAAGTAAATAGTATTCTTTGCGGTAATTTTAATTTCCCATTTATGAAATATAAGAGGATAGGAACAAATATATGTATACACAAAGAAAATGGGGCCACACAGGAAGACCAGGAGCAGGCAAAAATGCTGCTAGCTCCAGCTGATGAATTTATGTTAACACAAGAAATAACGGAAAATACAAGGAAAAACAATTGCCTAGATTTGCTATTCACAAACAACAGCTACCTAATTAATAACAGAAATATCCCCAGATATAATATAAAATCACAACATTAGTGAAATAACAACCAATATAAAACAAAAGGGAAGGGAAGAACATGAGCAAATTCGAATTTTTTTTAGTTTCGCTCCAAAGCTATAAATTGGGAAGGTATTGCATCTAGTATGGAAGCAATAGACTGGAGAGCCATCTTTAAGGGCGAGACAACAGAAGAGATGCTAATAACTTTAGTGGAGAAGACGCTAGAAATTGTGGAAATACATGTCCCAAAACAAACGACAAAGAGGAAAGAGAAGCAGGTTCGAGAGACAAAAGAGGTCAATGTTTAGCAAGAGAAAAAGAGTGACTGTAAAATTAAGAAACTGCAAAGACAAGAACATCAGAAAAATATTAAATGATGAACTGGTGAGTAGATTGCATCATGCAGGGTCTAACTGAGAAACATACAGAGAAAGAAGATGACGCTATAGAAGCGATAAAGGTCGAGGTCCAAATATTTCTATGAATTTGAAAAGATGAAAAATCACGAGACTATCGCAACTTTAAAGAATGAAAACAATCTTTTAACCGATGATCTAAAAAAGGTATGTGAAATATTAAGAACTCAGTATGAATCATCTTTCAGCATCCCCAAAACTAATAACCAATATGCGATGGAAACGCGCGTTCTGTGAAGAAGAATTACAAGGGAAAGTAAAACGGACTTTGACTTTACAACAGATGATATCACAGAAGGTATAGGGAAACTGAAACATACTCGGCATCAGACCCTGACAAATGGAATGCCACACTAATAAAAAACAGCAAGAATGAAATAGCTAAGCCCCTATATTGGATATAGGAGGATCGATCCGAGGCCAAAAACTATAGGTCCGTGTCGCTTACATCTCATCTCACCAAAATATTTGAACGAACAACTGCAGAAAAAATCTTTGACGTTTTGGAAACTCAGGAAAAAATTAAATGATAACCAAAATGGATTTCAATCAGGAAGATCATGCCTATCACAACTAATGGAACACTATAACAACATTAATGATGTACTTGGAAGTAATGAAATCTATGATGTAATATACACACATTTTTCCAAGGCGTTCGACAACTGTGACCATGGAATCAACATATAAACTTAAATATATGGAATAACAGTTAATTACGAAAATGGGTATCGTTACGGTGCAAGGAATACATCCGAGTCAGATGTACTCAGCTCAGTACCATAATGAACAGTATGAGGTACATTACTCTTTATAACCATGTTAACTGATATACAGTCAATAAGGAAGTTACCAATGACAACATAACAACTTCCTTTGCCGATGATATAAAAACTATAGAAAAATAAGAAACGCAGAAGATGTAGGATTTCTACGAACAGTGCACGGTGCAAGGAACGATGCAAGGAATATCTTCATCCGAGTCAGATGTCCTCAGCTCAGTACCATAATGAACAGTATGAGGTACATTACCCTTCATAACCATGCTAACTGATATACAGTAGATAAGGAAGTTACCAATGACAACATAATAACTTCCTTTGCCGATGATACAAAAACTATAGAAAAATAAGAAACGCAGATGTAGGATTTCTACGAACAGGCATGAACCGAACCTACAATTGATCTAAAAGCAATAATAAGAAATTTAACACTGAAAATTTTGAACTATTAAGGTACGTAAGAAGGGAGAACCTAAAATCCATGGAATATTATATCCCAAATGGACACGAAATTCAGAGAAACTAGAGGAAGAAGAGACCCAAAATCAATGTCCAAAGTTTTCCAGATGCATGGACACTCTGCGTTTGGAAGATTGAAGGTCATAGACAAGGGGAAAGATGGAGTGAGGAAGATTGTTCCAGAATTCACCGGTTGAGTAGATGAAAGATTCGAAATACCGACTAACTCTTGCGTTAGAGATTTCAGAAAAGCAGTGTCCCTTCTAATAACGATAGTAGAGAGAGAGAGTGAGGTAACACTGCAGCGAAGAGAGAGATTAAAGACAGTCAGTAAGAGGTGGGGAAATGATGAGACGAAAAGCCTTGGATTCCACCTTGTCAAGTAGAAATGTGTGGGTTGAGCCACCTCACACATGAGAAGCGTACTCCATATAGAGGCGAACAAGACACCTGTACAGAAACAAGAATTGTGTTGGGGTGAGAAACTGCGGAGTCGGGACAACACACCTAAACTCTTAGTAGTCAGGGGGCTTAATCATATAATTGTTCAAATCATTCCAAAAGTGCCATTTTTGGACCACAGGTAGCTATGACCATACTAATTTGAATGTTTGCGGGAGCCAAGCTGGGCTCCCACTGTGGCGGCCATATTGGCCAAATCAAAATGGCCGCTGTCCAAAATGACATCCACTTGAGTACCAATACTAGTACAGGTTACATAGTTAACTTGATAAAAAATAAGAGTCAGCATCAACATCTTTTGCTATTAAACTTTAGTATATACGCAAGTACAATCTTCTTTATTCCTTTTACTCACAGTACTGCATCTCATGATAATGTCTATCCAATAGATGGCTGTTCACTGATTAATAGTCGTCATTGTTCAGGCAGCCACCCTCACACTTGCAGAGTGTCGTACATCGAATTCCAGCACTACTGCATTTGCAATTCCCTCTGCAGGCTTTAGTGCATCCGCAATGAAGGAGAAGAGCACATGCCTTACTGGCATCAGCGAGAGTTGTCCAGAAAGGGAGCCATTGGTTGCTGCGCTTGTCATATTCCCATCCCCATTTATCAAAAGCAGGGAGTGTCTGATGGCATGTGGTTGACTGCTTCCACACAAAACTTGCCTGCAACAATGACCTCTTGATATGCTGGAAGAGGGCAGCTTGGGTAGGTGGTATGCTGTCCAATGATCGACTGCCACTAGAAAACAGATGGTGCCTGGCTACGTTTACAGATGCTTGTCCACATGTTTTACTGTACATGAGCACAACAAACCTCTCAATGTGTGTCATTTCAGGAGATACTAGACTGAAGGACTCGGGGTCTTCAGTCAATTTGATCATGGTTTCAGTTAAGTTTGGTGTATTATTCCATGCAGTCCATGCTGTCTTCTTCCCACATCCAAGAAACTGAGACGTAGTGTCGCAGCCTGTTAGTGCATGGAACAGAGGTAGAGCCAGCGACTTTGATGGACCAAGCTGTGATTGAATGCTGTGCACTGGGATGTCTCGGTAATATTTGCCACTACCAAAACCAATCCAGAGTTCTGTTAGGTCAAGCTGTTGAAAGAAAGCAATGGCAAGAACGACTATGTCACTGTCAACAGTGCGGATGAATGCTTTCTTGTGACCCTGAGATGATGCGTGAGCAAGATGCAGAATGATCCGCGTATCTGCCTCTGTGTGGTTGCATGGTTGGAGCCCTGATATATCAAATGCTTTATTGGAGAGCACAGTTTCTAATTCAGTGCTGAGGAGGAGTTTTCCACCCATGTCAATCTTGATCAGCTGTTTACTGATAAAGACGAACAGTTCCTTCTTGTTTTCCACATTTTTCAAATATGACTGCCAGTCTCGTTTGGGAATGGGTGTGGTACCATCACTATCTGGATCAAGTCGAGTACGTGCTCCTGAACCACGCCGCTGCTGTGCAAGTGATTTCAGACTGTCTTCAGGATAGGTATCCCACACGGCATCGACGCGCTCAACTGTGTCAGTCATCTGTGCTTTAATGAAAGGTATGATGTGTAGAGATACATATTCAGCAAATGTTGATGCTCTACTTGGACGCACAATGTGGACGATGGCGGCCATGTCATACAACTGAACTGTCACTTGTTTAGCAGGATTGGCAGATCCAGTTGGTGCATTGACACATGCAAGAATGTCTGATTTATTTCCAGCTCTGAGTGAACCTCGGTCTGAGAGTGAAGGGGGCTCTCGCTGATTCTCGTATGTGAAAAATTCTGTCATATCCGCATCTGGACGTGATTGTAGAGACAGGAATAGCTGAGTAATGAGCACTGTGTTTTGCTTCTGTACCCCCACTTTGCTACTCTTCTTGCGTGGGTCTGGCCGATTGCTGAATGTGTACACATTGTTTTTCTTTATAGTGTTTGATATAGGAACTGTCCCTTTGTCCAGCCTAGTCTTTACATACTCCTCATGAAGGGCTTGGCCAACTTGTGACAGTGATGCTGCTACTTCATTCTCCATAACATCGTGTGTGTCAAGGGCTACAAGCTCCTGATTTGTGGCCAGGAAGGGGTTGCCCAGTTCAGACACCACCTTTGTGAATGACTTGACATCCTTCAAAAACCTAGACTGTAGCCCAGGTGCTGTTTCGTGGTGGCCAGTTGGTCCTTCTGTAAGTTTCTGAGCATTCTCAAACTCTTCTATCATTCTGACACATTCAGGACCTGCCAACATGTACAATGCTAATGCTTCTGTTTTGTCATAGAGGTCAGATGCTCCACCACAGCCCTGCAGTACTTTGTTCATCTGCTCATGAGATTGATCTTTCGCGATGAGGCTGAATGTACGAGCAGACTTTTGGACTGTAAAGTTCCCTTTGAGGTACTCTGCGTACACCTGTGGATGGCTTTCAGCAAGACCAACCATATCTCTGACATGAATCGGCAACCAGCGGGCATAGTTAGTGTGGTCCAGCACAAAGAACCATGGACATAGTTCATCACACACCTGGACATAGAGAGGGAAGTCACCCTCTCTTAATGAGCGCACAAATCGACACATCAATAGCTCAAGCTCAATCACTAGTGACCAATATTTGAACATGTGAACATTTGCAGATTTCCTTGCACACCACATCTCATATGACTCACAAGGCCCCAGCACATTGGATGTGTATTGCAAGTATGCATTTTGCTTCAAATGAGAGAGGGAAACAAGTGACACTTGATGAGCATATCGTGTACGCTTTATGTGGTGATCATCGAGAGCTGACTGGGCACGTCCAGAGGAGAGGACATCTGCTTGAGCTAGAGCTGTGTCCCATCCGGAACCTCGTAGCACCTTGCCCATCATCAGCTGACACTTATCCTCGATATGTAAAGCTCCCAACTGCATCACAAACTTATCCTCACCCAGTGTGTCAGGAAACTCCCACTGTAACTGTTTGCATATGGCAAAGAGAGGCTGATCAGCCCCAAGGACAGGGGTTTGACCAGGGTTTATGAACTCAGTCGTAGTTTTCACAATCTCCATCGTGTGCTTCATCATTGATGCAGAAGCTGCCTTATCAGGAAATAAGGGGAGTATACCAGTCTCTGCCTTTGGCTTTATTGATGCATCATCCATGAGCTGAGAGTTGAAGCCTGACCACGTAACCACATCACGTTTTTCAAGCTCACCCTTTTCCAGCACTCTTCCAACATGTGCTATCCATGCATCATCTTTTACTTTGGCACCGTTGACCAGGCTGTGGTTCGGCCGAACTTGACCTTCGTTGATTCTGGGCACAAGAATGTCACGGGTGTTGAGTTCGATGGGAGGAACAATTACATAACTATCCGGCAACTTGGGTTTTGATGTATCAGATGGATCAAGTGTGATTGCTGGTCGACGAATTCCCAAGTTCTCTTTGGATAGGTGATTGGTCACAGTAATGCATGTTCCATGAAAATCACCACGTGACAAATTTCCCGTTTTGTTGCTGTCCAGATTGTCTACATCATGTGTAGTGAAAACTGAAAGTCTTGTATTTGTGGGTAGAACAATACCGTCTTCAGTGTGTCTCTTGCAAACAGCACGAGCTACCTGTGTTTTGACTTCCATCACACGGTCATATGAGACAGAGAGCCCAAGGTGATGGGCATTCTCTATCTGGTGCTTGAATCTGGCATCTCCATGCAGTTTAATACCATGGTAAAGTGGGAATGCGTTTCACGATCCCTATTGTGACGGATTTGGGTGCTGTCTGATGAAGATGCATATTTTACTGTGTTGAATATCAGCAGTTGGCACAGTGTGCACGCAATCTTCGCCCTTGTGCCCAGTTCAGCATCACTGTTGGATTGCTCTCTACTATGTTTATCGATATTACCTTTAGGACCCTGGAGGACAACATTGATGAAACCTAACAGTGTTTCTTCTATGGGGGACGTCAGGCATTGTGGAGAGAATGAACCATTAAATGGCTCTTGTTTCTGAAGGATTCGCTTTCGTAGTGCCATAGCAGCACGTATCAATAACACAGCTTCATCTTGATTGATTTGTGAGGAATGATAGCTTTGTTCTAGCACAGCACCCACTTTTGCCTTGTGGCTAATGAATACATCTCTCCCCTGTGCATAGGAAGCCCACTCAGGAAGATGCTCAAGCAGATGGTCTTTCAATCTTGTTGCATGAGGTTCTCTACCAGAACAGGGATGTCCTAGATCTGACATCATTATCTTGTACATTTCCCGTAAGTCAGACAACTTGTGGACCTCAGACTGAGAGTCATCCACAAATGCCACTAACTGTGCTATGACCATGGGATCAAATGGGGGAGGCTTGGGTTCACTTGAAGATCGACGTTCAACTGCACGAGCTCCATCACGAAGCCGCCAATAGCATTGTACATGATAACATGCATCCATTGCATGTGCATCAGAACCTGCAGTCAAGCGCCCATATAAATGCCAGTTGTTAGTTGTTTTTGCCCAATTCTTCAGATTTTGATCAATGTTGTCACTTAAGGCTCTATGAAGATCATGCTGATCCTCACCCAGACATATGATGCAGAATAATGTTTCTGGAGGTGATCCGTAACTTGATCTGAGTTTCTTCGGACTTATCCCAGCTGCACATTCATCTTGCGTGGCCACTTTTCCTCGTGCCCGCTTTACCCTGTAACTGTTGCATGCACTCCTACAACTTTTATGATACACTGCAGCATGTGATTGGAGGGTTGCTGCAATTCCTGAGCCATCATCGAGCTCACTAACCTTGATACCAGATGGAACAGCATTGAGCTGCACAAAATCATTCAGATCTCTTTCAAGAGATGAATATCCCTGTTCTTTTGGCTGTTGTAATGCCTCGTCTTTGCTGGACTGACATAGGCAACACAGTGTCCAATTAATTCCAGTTATGTTAGTAGACATGTTGAGGTATTAATGTTCTACTACACACTAAACTACACACTAACGAGATCTTCATATCTGCAGGCCTGAAGAGACTAGAATGTGAAGAAGACCACCACCGCATAGACTTGCTTCAGAGGAATACAGGTATGCCAACACCTGCAAAAATAATAAAAAATAGATTAATAGTGGACAAAATGTCAGTAGAAATCCAATGTAAAAGTTAATATAGCTGTTACAACCACAAATCTAAGTGCAATAATTATGTATCATGATTCAATTGACATAAAATGTACATTTCTTATAAAATAATATCAAATGTGGATATATACGACCTGACGTATATCTTGAATTAAAAAACAAATATCAGAACTGGATTCTCTATACTCAAAAACATACAAAAAGTGTCATTATTTGCTGTTCTACTATGATTGGTTGTTATTTTATCGCCCAATGTCAGACCAGATGGCGGCCATCTTGGATTCGTCCATAATGGCCGCCACAGGGAGAGCCCATGTTGGCTCCCGCAAAAAAATGAATGCTTATGGTCATATCTACCCCTGGTAAAAAAATGGTACTTTTGGAACAAAGGGAACAATCGGGGTGATTTTTTGGATTAAGCCCCCTGACTATAGCAGGTGTTTTAGTTTAGGAAGAGAGTATATATATATGTCTTCAGAAGAAACATCACAAGAAAAGGAAACGCCATCAATGTTAAGAGAAGAGGAAGGATTGAGTTGTTTATTGTTGAAGGTAAGAGGATAGTCATGTGGAAGATTGTGACGAGTAGACAGATGGAGGAAGTGAGTATTTGAGCATTGAAAGCCACAATGTTTGTTCAGCAACAGTCAGGGATAGTAGAAAGATCAGAGGTCAAGCATACCATTGCCGCCGCACGCGAAACATTGAGTAACTGTTGAGAGGAACCCTTTGTGAAATGGATGGAGAAGTAAAATGTGGAATCATCGGCATAGGACTGGATAGGAAAGGAAATGCGACTTAATAGATCATTGATAGATAAAAGGAAAAGAGTGGGTGACATGACAGAGCCCTCAGGAACACCACTATTAATAGTTTTAGGAGACGAACAGTGGTCATGTACAACCGCCGTAGCTATAGATCGGTCAAAAAGGAAATCAGAAATGAAGGCACAAACAGAAGGATAGAAACCGAAGAAGGGCTGTTTCAACTTAAAAATTTGTGCCAGATTCTATCAAAACTTTCGATATGTCTAGCGTAAAAACAAAGGTTTTACCGAAATCCCGAAAGGAGGATGACCAAGAGTCAGAGAGATTTGCAAGAAGATCGCCAGTAGAGCGTCCCCTTGCGGAACCCATATTGTAGATCTGAAAGAAGATTGTGAAAAGAGAGGTGTTTAAGAACCTCCCTATTAAGGATAGGTTAAAAAATTAGACAGGCAAGAAATCAAAGCAACTGTACGATAGTTCGAGGGTTGAGAGCAGTTACCCTTCCTTGGAAAAGGCTGAATGAAAACAAACTTCCAGCAGAAAGGGAAAGTACCAGAGGAAAGGCAAAGGCAAAAGAGTTTACGAAGACTGGGTGTCAGCACAGAAGCAGAGTTCTTGAGAACAAAAGGAGGGATACCATCAGTCCCGTACGTCTTCATAGAGTTGAGCCCAGATAGGGGAGAAGAAACATCTTTGGGAAAGAGTCTATTTAGGACATATTTAAGTCAGAGGGAAGAAGAGAGGGAGAAACAGCACCGGAATCGTCCAAGGTTGAGTAGAAGGCAAAAGTTTGAGCGAAGACGTCAGCTTTATCAGGAGAAGAGAAGGTAACTGAACCGACGGAGTGGAAAAAAAAGAGGGAAAGAAGGAGAAGTAAAGTTTTGGAGAGGTTCTTCGCGAGGAGATAAAAATTGATAGGTTTTCACATTTTTGTCGGATGAAGGAATTTTTGGCGAGTTGAACAGATTTTCACGATTTTGTGCAGAAATGTAAGTTAACTGAGATTTAGGAGTTGTATGGCGACGGTAGCTACTGTAAGCCTCCTCTCTGTGGCGTATAGCATTAGAACGAGTAAAGTGAAACCAAGAATTTTTGCATTAGTGGTAGGAATAGAATATGGGATGTAAGGAGAATTAACTCCTGATACGCTCAGCGCATTCGGAGTGGTTCTGGTGTAACATTGTAAAATGAGGTCGTTTAAATAAAATGAGGTACACCTCATTATTCAACTTTGAATAATGAGGTGCACCTCATTTTTCAACGTTGAATAATGAAGTATATTTTTGAAAAATGACACTTCGTTGAAAATTGAGTTGAAGTAGGCTATAAGTTAAAGTAATCCCTCAGAGTTTGGCCGTTCAAGGCTCAGCTTGGATTCTGAACCCAATAAAAATAAATAGAATTTGCGGCGCGACCCGGCGCTGCCCGGGTGGAAGTTGAACACTATACCTTGGTTAGCTTCCGCCCGAATTGTTCATTCTGACGAAGGTCAAGCTTTTCACTCCACCTTAGACCTACAGTTAACGTGGAATCCGGACCACGCCCCATCAGCAGCCCAGCAGTTTAACCACTAGGCCACCTAGGGTACCCATTTATCTACCAACCACTTTCTTTATTGTGTGGAAGGATGAACAGCTGGGTTTTGCTGCGCGCCGGCTTCCGTCGGGCCTCGAACCCGGGGCCGATGGATTCGTAGTCAGCGATGCTAACCACTACACCACCGAGGCGCATATATATATATATATATATATATATATATATATATATATATATATATATATATATCGTAAAGAACGACGCTTGTATAGGAGAATATTCCGCGCAAGATGAGAGCGAGAGAACGAAACAAATGAAAAAATGAGGTAACCACCCGGGAATCGAACCCGGGATCTTCCGATTGCCGGTCAGATATGATAACCATTACACCACGGGCCTCACTCAATCAAATGCCGTAATTCCTCTACATACGCGCAGAAACCAATGCCCCAAGGGGGCACCTCCCGCATGCCGTACATTATATACATTTAAACTGCAAACACGCAGTATAATTAACGTAAAGAACGACGCTTGTATAGGAGAATATTCCGCGCAAGATGAGAGCGAGAGAACGAAACAAATGAAAAAATGAGGTAACCACCCGGGAATCGAACGCGGGATCTTCCGATTGCCGGTCAGATATGATAACCATTACACCACGGGCCTCTCAATCAAATGCCGTAATTCCGGGTTCGATTCCGGGTGGTTACCTCATTTTTTCATTTGTTTCGTTCTCTCGCTCTCATCTTGCGCGGAATATTCTCCTATACAAGCGTCGTTCTTTACGTTAATTATACTGCGTGTTTGCAGTTTAAATGTATATAATGTACGGCATGCGGGAGGTGCCCCCTTGGGGCATTGGTTTCTGCGCGTATGTAGAGGAATTACGGCATTTGATTGAGTGAGGCCCGTGGTGTAATGGTTATCATATCTGACCGGCAATCAGAAGATCCCGGGTTCGATTCCGGGTGGTTACCTCATTTTTTCATTTGTTTCGTTCTCTCGCTCTCATCTTGCGCGGAATATTCTCCTATACAAGCGTCGTTCTTTACGTTAATTATACTGCGTGTTTGCAGTTTAAATGTATATATACATATATATATACAGTGTGTGTGTATATATATATATATATATATATATATATATAATATATATATATGCACACACAGTATGCCCGGTTAGGTTATTTGTACGCCCTTGACGATTGGTTAGTTAAGGCGTGATATTTTCGTTAGTTTTAACGAAAATATCACGACTTAACCAACCAATCGTCAAGGGCGTACAGTTGACCTAACCGGGCATATATATATATATATATATATCGTTCAACTTCTACCCGGGCAACGCCGCGTCGCTTCGCTAGTTTTATTATGTTGATTGGGTTCAGAATCCCAGCTGAGCCTTGAACGGCCAAACTCTGAGGGGCAACTTTAACTTATAGCCTACTTCAACTCAATTTTCAGTGAAGTGTCATTTTTCAACAATGTACTTCATTTTTCAACGTTGAAAATTGAGGTGTACCTCGTTATTCATCGTTAAAGAATGAGGTGCACCTTATTGTTCAACGATGAATAATGAGGTGTACCTCATTTTTCAACGACTCCTTTTTCAACTTTATCCCGACCACGAAAATAGTAATCATTCCATGGAAAATCAGAGATTACTGACTAAGGTCCTCCCAATCAACGGCGCCAAAGTGCCAAAGTCGTCTCCTATTGGGACGATCCAAAGGCCGAATTGGAGCAACAGGACAGGAAACAGATCTTATATAGTTGGCGGAGCCCAACGGAAAAAAAGGTTGAAAGAGTAAGAAGGAAGAGAGGCGAGAAATAAATCCAGAATGTTGGGCCATCTCCAAGGCGATCGGGGATACGAATATAGTGCTGTACAATCTGATCTAGGTCATTCAGGATTGAGAAATTGTAAGCTAGTTCACCAGGATGTTAGTGAAATGGGAGGAAAGCCGAAGGTGGTGGTGAACATTAAAATCACCGAAAATGGAGATTTCAACAGAAGGAGAGTGAATGTGACAGAATGTATTCCACTTTAGAAGTGAGGTAGTCAGTGAGTTTTGGATAGTCAGTAGAATTAGCAGAAAGGTGGACAGCGCAGATGTATTTAATTTGAGATTGGCAATAAAGTCGTATCTACAGGGTGTAGAACACGAAGGCTTCAAGTTCGGAAATACGAGATGAAATAAAGTCGTTGCGTACATATACATATAACCGCTCAAACAATAGTGGAAAGTAGGAAAAGAAGAATGTGTCCTGAACCCGGAAGGAAAATAGTTTTGTAGTGAGAGGACCAAGACTGTTCAACCAGCTGCCCAAGAACTTAGGAACACGAGTGGTGTAGCGGTGGACATCTTGAAAAGAAGATGAGACGCCTGGCTCAGATCAATTCCAGATGAGCCGAGAGTACGTGGCTATATGAAGTGGAAAGTGCAAGAAACCAACTCTTTACTTCACCATACCAACTCGAGAGGGGGGGGGTCAAGAAGCCTGACCTCCGTGAAATGTGAAATCATCACACGGAGCATCTGAAAGGTGGAAAGTAGAATAGAAAATAACAAATAATTCCTTCGACTACTTCACTTTTCCCATGTTCTTTAATACGCTCGTGATCACCTATTAACTTCTGCTTTAGCAAAAGAACCTAAAAGTTACTCAAGATCTCTCAAAACCAAAGCAAATAGTTTATTAAGTTCAGTGTTTGTTGTTCCAGAAAATAATGAAGAGTGCCAATGAAAAGAGTTCAGATGATGAAGAGGTTTGTTTACGCAAACAAGAAATAAAAGAGTAACTGATAAAACGGGTTCCAAAAAATCGATACATTTCAAGTGTGCTTTCGTTACTCTATCATAATATGAATAATACATCTTCAGCATCTATTATCATTAATAAATAAGTTTTGTCTTTCAACAGCTGAAGTTCATATGAAAACGAATTAATTCATGTAGAAATATTAGAGAACATTTTGTAAATCATTTTATCTGCATGTACAGTTCTGGAAAAAAGTTAGCCTAGAAACGAATTTTTTGTAAAGCATAAAAAATTACTGATCATTAGTGACTGAGCTTTGTTTCTGAAATTTTATTATTGTAAAAATTAAAAATATGAACTTCGAAAAAAACAAAACATTACGAACTACTAATTTTTTATGCTTCTTAGGGGAACCTTTTTTCGAAACTTTATATATATTATATATCTGTGTGTATATGTGTCTATGTGCGTGCGCAAACACTCGTCATACTGTACATACCTGACATTCGTAAGTGCCATTGTCTCTGCGGGTTGTGTACTTTATCTGCAGCGTCCAGTCTGCGCTCTCTTCCTGATGGTGTACAGAAAAGCGTTCATCGTTGGTGTACGTGAAGATTCCAGTTGTAAGAATGTGCCAGTCTCGACGTCGGAACCATGATACCTTTATGAGAAAATATACAGTTTTATTGCTACACGAAGCTAATCAAATATGCTTTTATCGAGTTATTTTTATCGACCTTTATACTAAATTTTATACACTAACTCATATAAAAGGTCAAGAGTAAACAAGAAAGAGTAAATAAAGGAGAAAGATGAGAGGACAAATAAAAACACATTCACAAGATGTCTTCAGAGAGAAATATTACATGGAAGACAAGTAAAGATTTCAGTATTAGAAGAACGAAGGATCATATGTAATAAAGGATAAAGGAGTGCCACTCTGTAAGATTCACTTTTCTGGGTTATCAGCAAACGAGCATTTTCAGCAAATTGCTTATTTCCGAACAAAAAGCTGTAAATTCGCTATTTCCATCGCATTGAACGCACCGATTCGACCATCATATGCCCATATGCGTTAGTGGTGGACAGAGACAATATTTAAGTTTGTCCAGGATTCTACTCCGCCAGCAGGATTCGATCCTGGACCCCCGCATTGAGAGTCCAATGCTCTCTACTTCCGAGGTAAAGCAACATTAACATAAGTAGTTACGAAATGAATCATATCAAATAAATGAAAATACAAAAATGAACACTAGAAGTAAATAATGAATAAAATAAATGATAAAAATAATTAAATTATAATTTTAAGTCGCTCAAAGGAACTTAGTTGTAAATGACAGGCGGTATAATAAAGACTTCTTAATACCTTTATTAGTTTTCATACTAATGATATAATTTTTTTCAAATTTTCCTTTTTATCTCTTTCTCCCAATTTTCTTCGAGAATCTGGAAAGTTTTAATTTTAAAATATTTAATTGGTCTTTGTTGATAGGATTAATTCTATTCGAAAGTTGGTAGTTTCGTAAGTCTCATCGATGACTTTGCAATTTTGGTGGAGAGTTTGAGAAATAGGATTTTGAAACCCTATTTCTTAATTCTTAATTTGAAATTTCCTCTATGTTCCTTTATATTTCAATTTCATTTCTTTTATATAAAGTAGAGAGGAAAATTAAATTTACGAAAAGGATATATGGTAATTGGTTTTCGTTTTATAAGTACAGGGTGGTTCAGAAAGGTGTTCCCACAAATAACTTTTTATATAAATATTTTTGGGAGTACCTTTTTCAGTCACCCTGTATTTCCAGGTAAAATGCAGGTTTGTCATTACATAAAATTATAGAAAAGGTTTTTATATAAAGTCTTTCATACTATGTAACGCTAAGCAGAATGTTAAAATGTTAATAACTCTTCAAAGCAAATTTTTATGAAATCTCACATTTTGATAATTCTTCAACAACTCTTCAGAACTGATTGTAGTTAGTTAAATGCGAGGTAATATTTCATAATGTATTATTTTATATTTAAAATGACACTCAAGAGATTTATCAAGTTTCCATGCTCCAAGCTTATAAATAAAAAATGCGCGCGCACAAAAAAAACGAGACATACCGAAACCTTTTGTACATAAAAATATAATCTTCAGCTGTCTCAAATCACTCAAAAAAGAAGTTTTGAAGACCATTTCTTCCATCTGAAGAAATTAGGCTCCATTAAAAAACGTTATTATACTATCTGACAGGAAGCTTTGATACCCAAAAGAAGGAAAAATTTCCCCCAGAACAGGGCTTCCCAATATTGGGGTCACGAACCGATCTCATAATTTTATTTTCAATTCTCTTCCTTCCTTCCTATGACAAGACATTTATCAATCATGAATGTAGCTGCATATAACAGCTGAAATCCGGGCCCTTCTCGCGCATA